>CM072511.1:97287368-97487368 GCA_036898135.1 Oncomelania hupensis | reverse complement strand
CTCTCCAACACTCTTCAACATCTTCCTAGAGCACATCATGTCATATGCCCTTGCAGATCTCGAAGGCACAGTCAGTAGAGGGGGTAGAGCAATCTCCAACGTTCATTTTGCGGAGGAACAAGAACAGCTGGTACTGAGGCTTGACACCACCTCCAGAGCCTATGGAATGGAAATAAGTGCAGAGAAGACCAAAATGATGACCAACAACACCAATGGCATCAGCATGGACATCAAAAGTCCAAGGTCAATCCTTCAACACAGTGCATAGCTTCAAATATTTTGGAGCCATTGTATCAGACAATGGGTCCTGACAGGAAGTCCTCTCCAGGATCGCACAAACAACTGCTGCCCTGACAAGGTTGAAGCCCATTTGGAAAGACAGGTGTTTGTAGATTATAGTCACACGACACTTTCGCCAATAGGTGACTACTGGACCGATTTATACTGACACCAGCGGGCCAGTTGTTGGTAAAGGGGAAAATAATATGATCACACATTGACCAATCCGGGATTCGAACCAGCGACCTTTCGGTTACTAGCTCTTACCAACTGAGCTACCCGGCCCCTCGAAAGACAGGACCATCAGTCTACATTTTAAGGTAAGACTGCTGCACTCCCTTGTCATCTCCATCTCCTATGCGAAACATGGACCATCACGGCAGATCTCCAACGAAGAATACAAAGCATGGAGGTGAGGTGCTACGGAAGACTTCTGAGCATTTCTATACCCAGCACATCACCAACGACGAAGTCCGACAGGCCATCACACAAGCCAATGGACAACACGATGACCAGCTCACAGTAGTGAAGAAACGGAAACTCCGATGGTATGGCCACGTCACCAGATCATCAGGCCTTGCAAAGACCATCCTGCAAGGCACAGTGCAAGGAGGTAGAAGAAGTGGGAGACAGAAAAAGAGGTGGGAGGACAATATTTGAGAATGGACTGATTTGACACCGAGCGAAGCCATCAAGGTTGCTGAGGACAGAGAAAGATGGAGTATGCTGGTTAAACGGTCATCTGTGGTGCCCCTACGACCTCCGAGTTACAGGATAGGATAGGTCTAGTCTGAATTTGAATAGTTTGGTGTGGTCCTGATTTGGCTCTTAGCAGTCTGCTGGACCCTATAAACATTGAATATCTAATCTAATTGTCAGTGGTATTTTATCTTTGAGAAATAAAATAAAATTTTTGTACAAGGCAGGGTGTGAACATTTTAATTTCATGACAGATAAATGATAAAAAGACTTGTAATGATGATCATTATCTGCTTTTATCTTTGTATTTGGTAGCTATTGTTGCGGGCTCTATTATTACAACAGACCTGCTTACCCGTCCGTATTTCGCCGTATTGTCCCGATATTTTGACCTCGAGTACGCTGTTACGATCTCTTTTTAAAAAATACGAAAATCGACCAAAATTTTTTTTTTAATTATTATTATTTTTTTACAAATTTTGGTAAAAAGTACACTTAACCGGAAGCAGAAGCTAAACAAATTGCGCCAGAAAACTATAACTCATTGGATAGCATTGTGTTTTTCAAGTGTATACTCTGCAAATATTTAATTGTCATGGAGAAAAGAATTCATGAAACAACAGATGATGATTCAGATGTTGAGGTGGCGAGTTCATCCAAGCGTGTTTGTGTGAAACGAAAACAGACATGTCTGGTTTCTTATTAAAAAAAATTGGCCTTGTTTGGTAGCTGATGAAGACCTGCTGGTTGGTGATCAGGCAAGGAAAACGCTTGACAGTCCCAAAGACTACAACCTTAAATCTGAACGTATTGCAAAGTTCTATGCTTCAGTGCGTGCATACTTTGAGGAAACTTGCAGCTATCTTCTCCTGAAACTGCCCCTCACTGACCCTTTGCTCCAGCACTGCAAAATCATATGTCCTTCAGTTCAGTTGACTGCATCTTCCCAAGATCTACGCTTTTTTGTGAAGCGATTCCCTGCACTCTTTCCACCAAATACAACATCTGAACAAATCAGGAGCAATTCTCCGAGTATCAGTCAACTGATGTCAAGGGATTGGTGGGCCTAGCTATGCAGGTGGACGAATTTTGGGTACAGGTCAGCAAAAACACCCTTAGCTTTTGCAACTGTGCCAGTTCATGCTGGGACTCTGCACCATCCCACACAACAGTGCTGCTTGTGAAAGGGTGTTTAGTTGCGTACGTAAAACGTCCACTGACGGTAGGTCCAGTATGGGCAAAGATGCTGTTGACTCACTGATGGTAGGTATGTTCAGACCTGAAAGCTCTTTCACAAAAAATGAACTGCAGCAACTGAAAAGTGCATACATGCATGTTTAGTTTTTTTTAAAATAGAAGTAGATCATTATCACATATTATGTTGATGTGGTGGCCTAACATTTTTGCATTGTTTTTCAATTAAGCACCCTAATTTGTAAACAATAAATTTATTGAACAGTGTACCGTTTCTTGATTTATTTTACGTGTGTAATAATATATGAAAATTTAGCTAAGAGCAAATTAAGATGAATAATGACAATAAGTTTACACAGTTCTATATTTTTATTTATTTATTATCATTATTTTGGTTCATGTAAAATAACAACAGTTTATATAATTACCGAAAGTCAAAATCTGGTCATGATTTCCAAAATCTGGTTTTGAAGTGCCTGGAGTACTGACAAAAACATTTTGAAGTAAGCAGGTCTGTTACAAAAGAATACAAGTATTGCAATTAATTTAATCTGTCCGATTTTATCCTGGGATTTGTGCATTGTTTTTATGTACTTTTACTTCTGCTCTTTATGCTGAATACAATTTACTACAGCCTTAGGCAGTAACATAGAGTCAGCTGTAGATGATTAATATTTCTTTTTGTTTTGATAAAAATGACAGATGGAAAATACAATAACCCAACAACAGAATGAAATCCGACAGCTGAAAGAGAAGCTCACCGTTCATGACAGTGCAGCTAAACGTGCTATTGCAACACTGCAAACAGAAATGAAATCGCGCATTGATCAGGTAAGGTGTTGTTTTGTTTTGTTTTGTTTTTTAATTTCTTTTGTATATAATATAATTCAAAATGTAAACAAAATAATTAATTCATAACTTACACTTTTGGTAGCATTGGCAGTGTTAATAAATCATAGTGTCTTAAATATATTTATCTGGTAAGGAATAATTGTTAGAGCAGCATTAGCCATGCTGATAATTTATGTTAACTTTTTTTTTAATGTATGTGTCTGTGTTTTAGCACATCTGATAAGGCATAAGGAAAAATGTTTTCCAGATCACAAAACTGTATGAAGATAGCTGCAAAGAGAAGGATTCCATGGTCATGAAATTTGCCCAAGCAGAAACCAAGAACATAGAAGTCAAGTATGCTGCAGAGAAACTAGAAGGCCGCATCCGTGATTTACTGAAGGAGAAAGAGTTTAACAACAACAAAATGAGGGCAGCATTAGCTGAAAAACAAAAGGCTGTATCCGAAATGCAGGCAAAGGTATTAATCTCTGTTTTACGCCAAAGACTAGTCAGTAAAACCATGAAATGAATGGAGACAAAAGGTTTGTGTAAAACACAAGTGATAAAGGTGGCTCGCTAGAGAGATAGACTGGAGTTTATTGATAGCATCTTGGATAAAATCCTTAGTTACTGTCCTCCATGAAATGAGGGAACAATAGGAAAGATCTATCTCCCCCTTTCTGCAGCCAATTGATGAATGGCATGAAATGAATGTGTTAACAGAGCATGTGTTGAGTACTATTTCAGCAAACTGTAAAGACTACTAAAGTATGCAGTCTAAATTATGATTTACCAGCAGTGTACTTAAATTCTGTTTGTTGTAGATTGAGATTTCCTGATGCTTGGTTATTTTGAACATTAATTTGTCGAAAGTTGAAAGTCCTCAATTATTTATTGAGGTGATCAAATATTGTGTACATTATTACTATTGCCAGTGGGTATATAACTCATGAAAACTCTGAAAACTACGATTTTAACTTCTGAAACTTAATTTATTTGTTAGGCAAATGAGGCTGCAGCTGTGCAGAAGGAGATGGAAAAGGTAAAAGAAGAGAAGTCATCCATGGACTACAAAATCAAGTGGTTTCAGAACAAACTCAAGACAGAACAAGATGCACTCAAGGTTAGTATATAAAGTTAACAGCAAAATTTGGACTTTATAATTGTAGACACATGTGCCAGTATCTACCAGATATTTAGAGTGTGGTAGTAAGCCACAAGAAACTAATCTTGACTCATCATCATGACAGAACCAAGCAGATTATTGTTTTATTGATTGTGTTTCCATGCAGGAAACCAAAGGTAATTTGGATAAAATGACATCAAAATGGAAAGAAGCCAAAGAGGAAACAGAAATCATCAGAAAAGACTGTCAAGCCATTGTGAAGAAATATCAAGTGAGTTGACTTTATGATGATTCAAGTAAAGTAATATTGCTGATAGTGGTAATATTGACAATGTGATGATGATGTTAGTGCTGAGGAAGAGGGTGAAAGTATTGTTTGAAAAGATCGACATAAACCTATGTGGCATGTACATGTAATTGTAGTTATCACTCAAGAGTTAGAAAAACAAGTACATTTTGAAGTTTGAAGTGTCATTTTCATTGTAAGTACTTTTTTTTTTTTTGTTATATGCTGTGCTCAATTCTTTGCAGGAATCGGAGGAAGTGCGATCTAACAGTCTGGACAAAGAACTGAAATTGAAAGAAGCAGAACTTATGATCAAGATGAAGGAAAAAATGGACACAGATGAGGTAGCTGTTTTAATTTTGTTCCAGCAGGATGTGTATAGAGTGCATTGTCTGTTATGTTTTCATTTCTAGTTCAGGCTTGATCATCTTGAATCTGACTCTAGAAGAAATTATTTAATTTTTTTTTGTTTGGTTGGTTTTCAGAGTCATCAAAAAATGAAAAGAGAGCTGGAGTATTTTAAATCCCAGTACAAAGATGCTGTGGTGGAACTGACAACTTTAAAAGACAAGGTAAGCTTACGATAATTATATTCATCAATTTATTCATTTGTCCTCTAATTTTCTAATCAGCTTGGAAGTTGTTGCATGAATAATTTACAAGTTTTAAAAAGTACTTAGTAGCAGAAGATAACTTAATTTTTGTAGTGCTGTTGGTTCTTTGTCTTTTCAGACTTCACTCTGTGCCTGTTGCAGGTTCAGTGTTTAGAGGAAGAAAGACTAAGAGAGGAAGAAGTGCAGTCAAAATACCAGGTTATCATGCAGAACCAAAAGACAGAGAATACCAATCTTGCTAAGCAGCTATCAGAGTATCATACCCTAAAGGAAGATTTTGACAGGTGAGTAGAAAATAAAGAAAGTAAATCAGAAATGAATTTCCTTTTTAAAAAAAATAAGAAAAAAGTTTGGTTCCTTCCCATTTCTGTTGCCAACCAGCCAAATTGTGTAAACTTTTTTTGCATGAAGATGTTTTTCCCGAGTACTTCATTCAGATGTCTTCTCATGCTTTGGAAAATCAGTCCCTATGCTTTGGAAAATCAGTCCCTTGATTTTCACTAAGCCCAGCCAATGCACTGACGAGCTGAGAACGCAGCCAAATTAACTGTATCTATGGCATAATTCCACAAATAAATGCAAAGCACACAAGCCATTGGACAACACGATCACCTGCTCACAGTGGTGAAGAAACGGAAACTCCGATGGTATGGCCACGTCACCAGATCATCAGGCCTTGCAAAGACTATTCTGCAAGGCACAGTGCAAGGAGGTAGAAGAAGAGGGAGACCGAAAAAGAGGTGGGAGGACAACATTTGAGAATGGACTGGTTTGACACTGAGCGAAGCCATCAGGGCTGCTGAGGACAGAGAAAGATGGAGTATGCTGGTTAAACGATCATCTGTGGTGCCCCTACGACCTCAGGGTTACGGGACAGGATAGGATAGGATAGTTGGCAGCAGAGAAGGGGAGATAGATCTTTCCTATCATTTCCTCATTCCTTCAAGGACAGCATCTAATAAGGAATTTATCCAAGATGCTATCAATAAACAACCATCTCATGTGGCCTCGTGGCGCAGTGGATTAGTCGCCGGTTTCCTATGCAGAAGGTCGCGGTTCGATTCCCACAAGAGGCGAACGTATGTGACTTAGGTACAAGACTATTGAGGTCACCGAGGGTTTTCTCCGGGCACTCCAGTTTTCTCCCTCACTTCAATAATGGTACTGAACACAGTCAATATAAAAATTTCAAAAAATAAAAATTCGATTTTTTTTCCATCTTACAATAGCGATCTCCCTGCCTTTACAGGGTGATGGATGTGTATTTGTTGTGTGTGTGGATGAGACAGGTGAGTGTGTATGTTGGTACAGATCGCCGCGCTTTGAGCCTGATTGATTTGGGGAAAGACGCGTATATAGCATCCAGTATTATTATTATTATTATTATTATCACTTTAGGCGAGACGCCTTTATTACATGTGTTTTACACAAACTTGTCTCCTTAGATTAGAAAGGCTTCTAATTGGATATTGTAAAATAGTTTCAATTTTTAAGTTTTAATAATAATAAATATATATGTAGATCCAGCAGAGTCAAATTTGTCCTAAAATCTTCAAAGTTCAATGTGTCTTGTGATATTGATTCCAATTATAATTGATTTCCTCTTCAATATGATCTTATATTTTATTTATTTATTTTATTATATTTTGTACAACCAGAGCTCAGGAGATGATCAAAGCACTGGACCATGAGATGTCGGAGCTGAAACTTACTAACCGTGACCTACAAAAAGACATTGAAGGCTGCCAAGCCAGGGAATCCAAAATGCTGACCCTACAGTCTGAGCTGTCTCGCACCAACGCCTTTTTACGCTCTGATAATACTAACCTCAGCAATCAGGTAGGGCAGCTGAACATGATTCGTCTTACTAGAAAAAGACCATTTGCATGAAATATCCATCATCATGAATATATTTTGACATAACATCCATTGTCTAATTTAACTGGCATTAAAGGTCAACCACAGTGCTCGGTCAAAAAGTTTCTGCTGAAAGAACTTTACTAAATAATACCAGATGCAAAAAATTCGGTAAGCAAAGCTCTATCGTTTAATAGATATCGATCACTGAAAGTGGGATTTCCTACCTGTAATTAAGGGTAAGGGAAGTAATACTCTAAAACGCAGCTATCGCTGATCTCCCCTCGCAGTGACGTCAGCAGCTGTAGACAATGGCCGACTGCGAAGAAGTTACAAGCGAGACAAGCAGTGTTTCTTCACTCGATCTGTCGTGTTACAGCAGTGCTCTCTTCTGTTAGAAACGAATTCGACCCCCGAGTACTAATTGTAATAATAAACAAATAATTATACGAGCTAGACCCGTGAATACATAACCTCTTGCGTTCCCTTTTCTGAAAAGCTCCTCTGACTTTCCTGACACCCGGCAAGTGATAGCAGACGATGGATGTGTAGTAGCCACTGTGACTGCAGTTGAAGTTGAAGCAGTACTAGTAGGCCTACTACTAGTAACTTAAATCACTGTTGCTGTTGTTGAGGCGCTTGTTGCAATGGCACACGGACTTTGGATCGTTGGAACATAGATAGGCTTTAATGTCTGTATTGTTTTCATCCCAATGCTCCGCATAAAAGTGGCACTTGGGGGGTTGCAGTCTTCAGCGAAGTGTTTTGCGCAAATTGCTGACGACGCACAAATCTCACCCACTTATTTCGCACTTCTTCGTTTTTTGGAAACCTATGCAATGTTATCCCATCCGCTTGTTTGTTTGTACAACCTCCAACGGCACAATATAGGCCACTGCTCTTCGTTTTCCTGCGTTTTGGTAGAGAAGTGTTTTGTTTGTATGTAGATTATAGTCACACGACACTTTCGCATATAGGTGACTACTGGACCGATTTATACTGACACCAGCGGGCCAGTTGTTGGTAAAGGGGGAAAATAATATGATCACACGTTGACCAATCCGGGATTCGAACCAGCGACCTTTCGGTTACTAGCAAGACGCTCTTACCAACTGAGCTACCCGGCCCCTGGTAGAGAAGGGGCACTATCGGACTCTATATTGTCTACAGCAATTGACGTCACGAGCCATGTGGTCACGTGAGCGGGCTTTTCGAAGGTGCAAAGTTTATTCGAAGTAGATTTTATTAAATATTAAAAAAAGGCAGTATTTTTCGGAAAAAAGTTGTTTGGCATGTGACTTCTTTTATTATGTAGATATTTTGTGCTCAATTTTATATTTCAATGATGTTGACCTTTAAGACTAGAGACAGCTGAAGAAAAATAATACCTTTATGTATTACTATCCTATCCTAACCTATCCCGTAACTCAGAGGTCTTAGGGGTACCACAGATGATCGTTTAACCAGAGTACTCCATCTTTCCCTGTCTTTAGCACCCTGATTGTTTCGCTCAGTGTCAAACCAGTCCATTGTCGAATGTTGTCTTCCCACCTCTTTTTCGGTCTCCATCTTCTTCTACCTCCTAGCACTTTTGCCTTGCAGGATGGTTTTTGAAAGACCTGATGATCTGGTGTTGTGGCCATACCATCGGAGTTTCCGTTTTTTCACCACTGTGAGCAGGTCATGGTGTTGTCCAATGGCTTGTGTGATGGTCTGTCAGACTTCGTCGTTAGTGATGTGCTGGATATAGGAAATGCCCAGAAGTCTTCTGTAGCACCTCACCTCCATGCTTTGTATTCTTTGTTGTAGATCTGCTGTGAGGGTCCATGTTTTGCAAGCATATAGGAAGATGGAGATGACAAGGGAGTGCAGCAGCCTTACCTTGGAGAATGTAGACTGATGGTCCTGTCTTTCCAAATCGGTTTCAATCTCGCCAGGGCAGCAGTTGTTTGTGCGATCCTGGAGAGGACTTCCTGTCGGGACCCATTGTCTGATGCAATGGCTCCTAAATATTTGAAGCTATGCACTGTGTTGAGGGATTGGCCTTGGACTTTGATGTCCGTGTTGATGCCATTGGTGTTGTTGGTCATCATTTTGGTCTTTGATCATTATGTATTACTAAAACTGCTTTTAACAACATATAACTTCACAGCATTCCTAATGACAAATATAAGTTGTGGCTTGTAAGTTGTAGTTGTGACTGTTAATATTATTATTGCAGGTGACTACACTTTCAGGGGAGGTTCAGAAAATGCATATGGATATTCAGGATTTGGAGACTCGCTGTCGAAATTTGGTAAGTTTTATCCCTTTCAAGTTTACTTTTCTGTATTTGTCACCCTTTCATTATATGATGTTAGTCCAAAAAATGTCTTAATCCATTTAAGACTCGAGTACTCATCCAAGTAGTACAACAATATGATTAGCAATAAATAATGTTAGAGCTATAAATGTGCTTGAATGATTTGTATTAATTGTGACAGATGTTGGGAGGAAATTCATGTTTATGATGAAGTATAAGGCACAGCATCATCCATGCTAGCAGCATGCTCAGAGCGCTTGAGAAGGGTGGGAGAATTTGCTGCACAGCGGGAGGGAATAATCACCAGACCTGCTTACCCGTCCGTATTTCGCCGTATTTTCCCGATATTTTGACCTCGAGTACGCTGTTACGATCTCTTTTTAAAAAATACGAAAATCGGCCGAAAAAGTTTTTTTTGTGTGTGTTTTTTTTTTAATACAAATTTTGGTAAAAAGTACACTTAACCAGAAGCGGAAGCTAAACAAATGGCGTCAGAAAACTATAACTCATTGAATAGCCTTGTGTTTTTCAAGTGTATACTCTGCAAATATTTAATTGTCATGAGAAAAGAATTCACGAAACAACAGATGATGATTCAGATGTTGAGGTGGCGAGTTCATCCAAGCGTGTATGTGTGAAACGAAAGCAGACATTTCTGGTTTCTTATTAAAAAAAAAGAAAAAAAGGCCTAGTTTTGGTAGCTCATGAAGACCTGCTGGTTGGTGATCAGGCAAGGAAAATGCTTGCAGTCCCAAAGACTACAACCTAAAATCTGAACGTATTGCAGAGTTCTATGCTTCAGTGCGTGCATACTTTGAGGAAACATGCAGCTATCTTTTCCTGAAACTGCTCCTCACTGACCCTTTGCTCCAGCACTGCAGAATCATCTGTCCTTCAGCTCAGTTGACTGCATCTTCCCAAGATCTACGCCTTTTTATGAAGCGATTCCCTGCATTCTTTCAACCAAATACAACATCTGAACAAATCGAATTTTGGGTGCAGGTTAGCAAAAAACACCCTCTGCTTTTGCAACTGTGCCAGTTTATGCTGGGACTCTCCACCATCCCACACAGTAGTGCTGCTTGTGAGAGGGTGTTTACGTGCACTGACAGTAGGTCCAGTATGGGCAAAGAAGCTGTTGAAGCACTAATGATGGTTAAGTTCAGACCTGAAAGCTCTTTCACAAAAGAAGAACTGCAGCAGCTGAAAAGTGCATACATGCATGATTTGAAAAAATACAAATAGATCATTATCACATATTATGTTGATGTGGTGGCCGAACACTTTTGCATTGTTGTTCAATTAAGCACCCTAATTTTTAAACAATAAATTTATTGAACAGTGTACCGTTTCTTGATTTATTTTATGTGTGTAATAATATATTAAAATTTAGCTAAGAGCAAATTAAGATGAATAATGACAATAAGCTTACACAGTTCTATCTTTTTATTTATTTATTATCATTATTTTGGTTCACATAAAATGACGACAGTTTATATAAATACCGAAAGTCAAAATCTGGTCATGATTTCCAAAATCTGGTTTTGAAGTGCCTGGAGTACTGACAAAAAGTTTTTGAGGTAGGCAGGTCTGAATCACCTATTGAAAAGTGTATCTTTTGAAAACATCCAACTTGTTCACATCCCTCATATGTTTTGGCAAAATATTCCAGAGCTTTGAACCACATTGCAGAAATGTACAGAAGCCAAATCGCTTTTATTTGTGATGGTGTTTTTTTCCCTCTTGAATGGTATTATTTTTTATGTTTTGTGGTGGTGTTTTTCCCTCTTGAATTGTATTATTTTTTATTTTGTTTACAGACAGACCAGTTGGAAGAAGAGCAGGCAAAGCAAAAAGAAGAAACTACTGTCCTAGCTGCTCAGCTAGCAGTAAAAACAAAAGAAAGTATGTGTGGTTGTTGTTTAGTATTAGCATCTGGTTACTATAACTGTTATTAGTTGCTTTATCCGAATAGCTATTCCTTTCAAAGTCTTAATATAAATGGTATAAACAAATTCAACTACTTCCACTTTAAATATCATCTAAATTGTGTCTGCAGAAATGTATGTGTTACACTTATGGAAATGATGCTAGCACGTTGCAAACTATTTCTGAATATTAGTTGTATTATATTGTGTTTATTCTTGAGGTAGTTATTGTAAGCTGTAGTAAACTGCCCCTTAAACATCCTTAGCAGAGAGATTCCCTCCAAACCTTAAATAACATGGCCTGGTTCTACTTTATATTTTATATAGCATGTTTAATTATTTTCAGGTGAACAATACAAACAGAAATGGGAAGATGAGCTAGATTCCATTAAAACATGGAAGAGAAAACATGCTAGCAATGTGAAAGATCTAACAAGGCAGTTGCAACATGCTAAAAAACGATTGGAAGCCTATGACAATGGAAGCGGCGATAGAGATGCCACAAGTATGGGCTCACGCACAAATTCTAATGGTTCCCTGAATTCCATGGACAACAGTAGTCAACATAGCCACCCTGGTGGACAATACAATCACCATCATTCCAGCCAACACAGAGCACCAAGCCAGGAGCCTGTGAGTATCTAAATAACACGGTAACACTTTACCTTCTTTGTTTTTGTTTGTTTTTCCTGCCATAATTATGTACCTCGTTTTGTTTTGTCATGATCAGCATCGTCATCTTTCCGTGTTGTTTCAGGAATATCCGGTGATTACAGAGCAGGTAGAAGTGGACAAGCAAATGTTGATAGAACGTATTGTACGTCTACAGCGGTCTCTGGCTCGCAAAAATGAAAAACTTGAATTTCTGGAGGAACACATACAGCAGCTGATCTCAGAAATCAAGAAGAAGAATAAGTAAGTATTAGTGACTAAAAAGTGTTACATTTATTATTATTAGATAGCAGGTGAAATTTGGAGAGTTCTTGCTATTCTGTTTGTGTCTTGGGGGGGGGGGGGGGGGGGGGGGGGGCTAGAATGTAAGGCTTTTGTTTGAGGGAAGTGAAAAAAGTAGGGTTGTTATTGTCTGAACAAGGGTCAATAACTTCAAGATTAAAAAACAAATGTTCGCACTTTTGTGCTCTCAAACTTTTCCTCAAATATATCCTTTGCCACCTGAAGCTTTTCAGGAATCAGTTTTGTACAAGTGTTTGATTGCTTATAATTGAATTACATTAAGGTTCTTTCTAGCTGTTATGTTAACCTTAGTAAGTTATGTAGTGTTGACTAAAAGACTCATTCCCTAAATGGGAGCAATTCGTCTCGCAGGAGTGGTTTTCCTGAAACGTGGTCAGACATGGCGAACTCCTTACATAGAGTGTCTGAGTTACAAGTATTTTTGAGAAATCGTGGTGGGGTTTTGTCCGGCCAAAGAAAGGCTGAGCTAGCAGAACTTTGTGAGATTGCAAGAGAAAGTAGCCTAGAGTTTGATCCCAATGGATTATTTGAAGACAGACATTACATCATTGTTGACAAACAGACTGACCGTGATGTTACATTACAGAACCTTTCCCTCCATAAAGCATAAGGACCCCCTTTTTCTTTTATATTTACTTTTTTTGTTTAACTTTTTTTTTAATATACAGTCTGATAATTATTTTTATCAAAAATGCAAAGCAGCTTAAATTGTTAAAATAGGTTAAAATTTGAATTGTTTACAATTTTTTTAAAACAACAAAAACTGTGTGCCTTTACAAAAAGTGGTTGTCTTTTTAACCTTGTCTCTTTAAAATTACAAATGTTTTTGGCTATTTGACTTTCAGACACTAGAAATGTAAAGCTGTACAATATTTTTGAATCCAATAAAATTTGGATTTTTAATAAATTTTTAAAAGCGTGCAAGTTGCTGTAACGGTATTTAGTGTGACTGTAGCACTGGACCTATTACTGATTGCAAAGAAGTAGCACTGGACCTATTACTGATTGTAAAGCAGTAGATCGACTCGGCAATTTTATTAGTCTTTTCACATGGTGTATGGTTCCAAATTTCACATAATCCTTTCAGGAAGCCCTACAATTTATATGGTTCAGTGTTCAAACGCTTACAAAACACTTTGAAAAACACAATTTAATGATAAATATAATTTCACAGCACTGTGTTCATTGTATCAGACAAGGGGTCATGACAGGAAGTCCTCAACTGGATCGCACAAACAACTGCGACCCTGACAAGGTTGAAGCCCATATGGAAAGACAGGACCATCGGTCTACATTCCAAGATAAGGCTGCTGCGCTTCCTTGTCATCTCCAACTTCTTATATGCTTGCAAAACATGGACCATCACAGCAGATTTACACCAAAATCTATAAAGCATAGAAATGAGGTGCTACAGAAGACTTCTGGGCATTTGCTATACCCAGCACAGCACATCAACAACGAAGTTCGACAGACCATCACACAAGCCATTGGACAACATGATGATATGCTCTCAGTGGTGAAGAAACGGAAACTCAGATGTTATGGCCACGTCACCAGAGCATCAGGCCTTGCAAAGACCATGGTGCAAGGAGGCAGAAGAAGAGGGAGACAGAAAAAGAGGTTGGAGGACAACATTCGAGAATGGACTGGCTTGACACTGAGCGAAGCTATGAGGGTTGCTGCTCAAGGACAGAGAAAGATGGAGTACACTGATTAAATGATCATCTGTGGTGCCCCACCTGACCTTCGAGTTACCTGCTATCTGTATGCAAGTGTCCCAACTACAGTGTTTTACCATGCTGTAAAGCTTGAAAAAACACCTATAACATGCGCTTTTTAGTGGCAGAAATGACCGGAAATCTTGAAGTCTGACTGCAGTTTGGAAACCGTTACTCTTGCAGGATTATCTTCTCTTCTTTATCGGAATAACTTCTATTTACTCATTGGTTTTAAACTGAAATATTTTACAGAATAATTCAAGGCTATGTGGTACGAGAGGAGGCAGGGACATTGGCCTCGGATGTTATGGATGCAAATAAAGTGAGTGTGCTAATTGTTATATTGAATAATTCATTCTTCATTGTTTAAAATGTTTGTCAGTAATATGTTGATAATAATAACCATGTTAGTTAACCTTTTCTTTCTGGCTTATTTATGGTCAAGTGTCTGACATTAAACTAACATTGGTTTTTAGTACAAAGATTTCTGTCCACATTAAAAACTCTTAAAATCTTTTATTTATTTTTTTTATTGAAGTTACTAATATTTTCATTTGTCAAGAACATTTTATTTTAAAAGCTTTCAGATCTTTTCGCCTTGTGCGTGTGTGCATGCATGCAGTCATGTGTGTACATGCGTGTGTGTTTATATTTCTTGTTCGAACTTACGGACTGTTTAATCGGATTGCTTTTACGTATTTGTTTTGATTTTATGTTTATTGAAACTGAAAGTACTTTGTTAGTAGAATAATTAATGATACTTTATATAATGGTAAGCATTACAGTGGGGGCTTTTCTGCAGTCCTCCTTTTCTGCAGTCCTCCTTCAGTATTTCTAAGTCCACAGTGGGACATTTATAGTAATTGCTTGATGCCTATAGATATATATAGTTTGATTGATTCCTTTTGCTTTTTACTAAGAATTTACTTTATCATAATATCATGGCGGAGTTCTCGTATGCCTCATGCTCAAATCGGTTTGTTGCATCATGGTGATGGTTGTAGTTGTATGACATGGTATCAATGTTGCATGGAAGTTGTGGACTGAAACCTTTGGTTTTCTGGAGAAGATTCCTGGTCTTTCGGTGAATGAACTGTTCATTGTACACACATTTCATCAAAAGGCAGGGTTTGTAGTTGTATGCATTCTACATAATTGGACATTTATTTATTTATTTTATTTTATTTATTTATTAATTTATTTGTCCCTTTTTTCATAGGGAAATTCTGGGCCGCCTTTCCTGGGGAAAGCGTAGTCGCAGCCTGTGGCGTGCCCAAACCCAACCTAACTAACATTAGTTGTGATTTTGAAAATTTTGCTGGGGGAGCAAACCAGAGTACCCGGAGAAAACCCCCCGAGACGTTGTCCGAGTCGAAAGTAAATAATATTCGGAGAAACATAACGCCCAGATGCTGGATCGAACCCACACCTGTCAGGCGCCATTGGTTTCTGGCCTGTGGACAAGTCAAGTTAGTCCCCGCCTTAGCCCACTTGGCCACAACGCTCGCTATCCAATCGACATCCAATGATTCCAACCACTGTAGCTACTGCCTTCTTACTACTTATTTGTTTACAGCATAATTGCAAATCAGTCTCATGCTGTATTTCTCATCACCCCTCATCATAACCTTGTAATTTTTTTTTTTTTAGGAGTCGTTTGATTCCCAAGCTTTTGTTCACTTAGATTTAGTTTTTTTATGTTTTTTTTTTTATTTCTGAGCTGTGCTTATAAGATTAGTGGGCTTGCTGTGCATGGTTTCTACTTTTTGTTTATTTATTATTAATCCCCTTGATATTTCTTATTTTTTGCAATATTGGACAGTCACAATAAACAATAACATGTTTACTTTCATTAAACAAACTCTTCAAATTGTCTGTTAAGACTGATGATTTTAAGTGGACTTGTCCTGCCACTTCTGATGCTTGTGATACTTATACTTCAGATATCACTTCCTGTCACAATATACCCTTTGTGTGTAATCATCATATCACCCAACACAAATTTTTGTTTTATCAGCATTATATTACATGTATTTGTTTTTTAATGCACACAACCTTTAAGTGCTTCTCATTTCACAACACACCACTTCACATGTTACCATTCTGAACTTTGCACATCAAGCACTCAGGATTCCCCTTTTCCCTTCCCCTCTCTTCTCATTCCCCCTTCCACCCTCTTTCTCCTGCCCTTACTCCCCAATAGATAACATGCACATTTTTTCAGGCTACAGTGTTGCAAAGTACAGAACAAGGACAGTTTTGAATGGATTTTTTTTTGCCTTGAATGACTGATTTGATGGCCATTTGAATTGTGAAATTGGCAAGTCATGCTACTGAGGCTAGCTTCATGCCTATGCATAGTTGTGTGGTGTTTGTGTCTTTACTCAGACATCACCTATCATATGGGCAGCAATGTATACCCTTTGCTTGTGTGTGTCTGCGTGCCATGTTTTTTGTTTGTTTTTTTTAATTTGTTAATTGCTTGGTTTTCTTCCTTTTTCTTTTTTTTCTTTTTTTTTCTCCCCGTTTTAATAGAAGCAAACACTTTTGATGCATTATCGTTACATCTTCACTTCTTTGTCAACCAATTTTGGATTTATTCATAGCATCATCTTCATTAAATTAAGATTTCTAACAACTGCAGGAACATATTAAATCATATTTATTTTCTCCCTCAGTTATACCAAGCTATGGTATAATGGATGTTAGCACACTAACAATGGATGTAAGCACACTAACAATGGATGTAAGCACACTAATAATTCTTATTTCAATGGCAGTTGCAGGCACTCACTCAAGCTTTTTGAACCTGTAAAGCTGTATCTTGACAGGAAGCCAGAAAAAAAACTAGATATATTTGATGAAGTAAAAAACTGCCCTAGTAGGTAAAACTATTTATATTTGTTTCCGTATCCCTTTGTTTCATTATTGTAAACAAAACCCAAGGTTTGGTGGTTTTGTGTGAAAAGTACTATCTAAAACATGCTTTAAAGGTATTTACAAGTACTTTAGATCCAGCGTTTTTCAAAAATATACATAATTTAGGTGTTAGTTTGTGTGTGAAAAGTGTAAACAAACATGTTCAGAAATAAGTGAATTTTAAGTCTTGCATGCTTGTAGTGTATGTTGACATAATCCAGTATTCTCTGTAGTATAGGTTTGCATGCAGCAATACAGTTTGTCCGGTAAGGAATATCTAAACCCTTCAGTATGAAGCGCTCATTAATTAGTACCGTTTCCAAGCTTTCTGTCCGTAGCTTTGGAGTGCGTGTGAGCCTTTAACACTTTTATTTATCTTTTTTGTATGTGCTAACTTGATGCTTTTTTCTCTCACGTTGCCAGCTTGCTGTGAGGAAAGAGGCTCAGGTAGAGTAAAATGCCATCTTTTGTTTTAGCAGGACTTTTTCCCCATTCTGTTGTGGGTGGGTTTTTTTCTCCACACAGTGTGTTTTGCCTCCTTTTGTCGTCCTGGCCTGGAAATGAGCTTTTGTCATACTTTCAGTTTTCGAATGTTTTAGAGAGCTGTTTTCATTTCTGTTTTATTTTTTTGTACTTTTTTTCCCCTCCATTGATTTTTGTTAATTCAAAGTCATATAATAGGCAACCTTGGTCAGCATGCTTTCTATTTTGTTGCTGTTTAAAATTACAGAGTTTTTAGCTTACGAATGTTTTCATAGTTTTAACAGTTATAAAAACAAAGTTGAAAGATCAGTGGCAGAACATTCTACCCTTTTAAGTGTAACATGGTAAATAAATATTTTAAAAAGCCTTTTAGTTATATAGAAGAGGCCTTTTCCATTCTGTAGCAGATGGGTGTAAGATAAAAGGAAGTAAATATGACTGTCCTATTCTTTACAAGATGTTTTACAGCTGACAAAGAGTTATCATTAAAGGCGAGTCTGAGGATTTGTTTTCTTCGAACTTTTACACTAGTTAGTATGATCATAAAAGTGTTTACTAATCCACATTATTGAGGTGAAAGCTCTTTGATAAGCATATTTATAACTGAAAAAGTCACTGAGAACCTAGAGGGTGTCACAGGGCATCACTACAGTTCTCCCCCTAGCTAATTCACTAAGCTAAAGCTGTCAGTGTATTGTCATGCTATTCTGACATTTTGTGTGTGCACCTGTATTACTAAGGGCGCTTGGCCAGTACTGCATATAGCAGACTATTTTTGGAGCACTGGCGCTAGATGTTTGGATTCAAATTTCGCAAATATTAGACACACACAAAAATCATGGATAGTTGTCTTTTAGTCTTAGCGTAAATAAGTATTTTAATTTTTTTATTTAGACTTCTGAGTCACTTTAAATATGTTAGGCAAGGAAGTTATACCGGTTCTCAGAATTTTGGGAAGCGTTATGGTGTTCAGTTCATGGGGTAAAATGTCGTTGCATTAGGTTCAGTCTCATGGATGAAAAGTCTTTATATAAAAGTCAAAACTTTTTCAACTTCTGAGGAATTTGGAAAGATTTGCATATTTCATCTATCACAAGTTCTCTTCTTTTAGCTTCCATATCACATCAAAGATCTTTGTTGTTTGAAGCCCACTGCGAGTGTGGACATCTGTTGCAGTTATTTTCTGTTTTATTTTCTTTATATTATTGATTGATTTTTTTACTTACATGCATATATGTCAATTTATGTATTCGGCCCCCCCCTCCCTCCCCCTGTTTTTTTTTTAAAATCTGAATAAATTGTTTTGCGAATCTGTGCAAGATGAATCCTAAATAGTTCAAAAATTACTTTTTTTTTTTTTTTAACGGCTATGAGAGGGGTATGTCCATGAGACCTTGAAAGTGTTCAGTCAGTGAATTACTTCACTTCAAGATCAAGGTCACAGGATCAACAAAAATTGTAATTAATGTTAATTAAAAAAAATGCCATTTTACACCAAAAAAAACCAAATTTTTCTAAGTTATTAATATTGAATGTATGATTCTTTAATTCATGATAGATTTAAAAAAAAAAAAAAGACAGACACACATACTGCACAAATTTGGTCAATCTCGCTCCAAGGTCAAGGTCACCGGAGCTGTCCAAAATAGGTTTGTATTGGAGGTACTTTTAAGTGACCTTGACCCTAAACTATGAAAGATATAAATACCCAACTTGTTGTATTTAGAGATAATAGTGATCTTGAAGGTCAAGGTCATTTTAGGCCTTACAAAAAACATTTAAAAAAATGTCTCATCATGCAGTGGAATGGCTCTATATTTGACCCATTTTATGCAACAACATTGGGTTATTTGATAATACATGAGCATCAGAGGTTACGTAAAAGTCAAGGTTATCCCAAGGTCCATTTCACTGAAGGTCAAGGTCATTGTTTTTTGGTATAATAAACAAACTTTTCTGTAGTTTATATGACCGTACAGAAGTGTATTTGGAGCCGGAGGTCAAGATCATCTAAAGGTCAAAAGCATTGAAAGATCAAAGTCAATATTCCTATCCTATCCCATAGCTTGAAAGTCGTTGGGTCACAACAGAATAACCAGCGTACTCCATCTTTCTCTGTCCTCAGTAGCCCTCATGGCTTCCCTCAGTGTCAAGCCAGTACATTCTCTAATGTTGTCTTCCCACATTTTTTTCTGCCTCCCTCTTCTTCTGCCTCCTTGCACCATGCCTTGCAAGATGGTCTTTGCAATGCCAGATGCTCTGGTGAGGTGGACATATCATTGGAGTTTCCGTTTCTTCACCACTGTGAACATGTCATCGTTTTGTCCAATGGCTTGTGTGAAGGTCTGTCGGACTTAGCATTTTAATGCCACTTTTTTTATTCTGGGCACTCATTTTTATGTTAAATATTGCAAGTTCCGTTAGGAGCATGTGAGTCATATGAGCTTTGCCCTTCTATTTATAGATAGATAGGTAGATAGTCCCATACCTCGCTTTTGTTTTGTTCAGTTTTTCTTTTTCTTGAGGTGTTGGTTCAGAAAGAAGGCTTTCTGTTTCTGCTTGCCCTTTTTCATTTCTTTCTCAGTGCTGTTCTTGGGAGCTTCCTATTGCAGTATCGAACACGAGTGCTTCTTGATGATGAGCTCACTGCTCTTTGCAGTTTTAATTAATCTTTGAAAGAAAACAGCTATGATTCAGATCAGATTTGAAATACAGTTCCCTTATTTGGCAAACTATGTCTGCTCTTTTATTTTTTTTTTTTTTTATGTGTCGGCTGTTATTAATTATGTTTATTATATTGCCAGCATTTATTTTTCTTTATGACTGCATGGTCTGATTAAGACCTTTTATCCAGATTTGGAGTGTGTTCATTATGCGTTATTTAAAACCTTGGTCCAGTCTACAAACTTCCATGCAACAGGCCAGGATTTTATAACAAATATATATTTACGGTTGTATAATAAATGTTGTGCATGAATAAGTTAAGTATCTGTTGTGCTGATCTGTATTTATATGAGTTTTTAGTAAACTTCTTGGAGAACTTCAAAATAATAAACATTATTTATTACTGCATGTTGAGCAGACTGTGAAGATTTTTGTGTTATTTTTTGGTAACACATACTCTAAAAATAAGTTTGGATACATTGTCTTGATTTTGACCTATTCGTTGTATTTTACCAACTTGCCTTTCTTCGTTTGTATAGGCTCTGCTAGCGCGTAAAGGTGGAATAATGGCATCAGTGTATTCCCAGCACCAACAGGATGGTTCCATGACTCTTGATCTGTCTCTAGAGATCAACAAGAAGCTGCAGGCTGTCCTGGAGGATACGCTGTTGAAGAATATGACATTGAAGGTTTGTACCAATGAGATTTCCTTCATTTAATTAAAGGTTTCTCTTTATTGAGTTTGTGTAAACCCAGACAAATCACATTTCCTCTTGTAAACGTGACAAAAGTTGTGGAAAAATGATGGGATTGCTAATCATCAGACTAAAAAAAATAGTATTTGTTCTAGTTTATTGTTCCTATTTCTAAAACATGTTAGTCCTTTTTGATCGCATGAATAGCAATGTGAGCTTATGTATTCAAACACACACATACACACACCCCTTCCCTAAACCCACCCATACCCATCCCTCCCACTCCCCAGAAAAAAAAAAAATCCAGATTGGTGGAAAACTTGCAAATGGATCTCAGAACCTATTTCAACTATCACAACCAACCTCGGTAAAGTGGTGTATATCCAGAAGACCTCATAAATGATCAGTGAGTATGAATTACTATACTTTAAGGTAAGGGTCACAGAGTCAACAAATAGAGAAAAATTGCAATTTTCCACAAAATTTCAATTTTTTTTTCTAAGTTAAATTTATTAATATTGAACTTACGATTCTTGGATCCATGATAGATATTAATGAGACGCATCCTATGCACATTGGGCCAACCTCACTCCAAGGTCAAGGTCACTGGAGCTGTCCAAAGTCAGTTAGCATAGGTACTTTGAGGTGACCGCAACCCTAAACTATGAGAGATATAAAGTTCGAACTTGGTGTATGATTTTAAATTGATCTTTCATAAATGTTTTGTTTTTGTCTTGATTTTGAAGGTCAGGGTCATTTTAGGCCTTGGAAAAACATAATTTAAAAAAAGGTAATCTATTTAACCAATAGTATTCAACCACATTGAGTTATTTGATCATACATGAGCATGAGAGGTCACATGGAGGTCAAGATCATACCAAGGTCAAGGTCATTGAGGGACCAGGTCATTCCAAGGTCAGTTTTTTTGGCATTATTATTTTAAGTTGATGTAACAACTCCACCTACTCCAGTTTGCTAAGGAGCAGTTTAAAAGTGCAGTATCCATCTTCTGCACACTTTTTTTTTTCTGTTTTTTTTTTTTTTTTTTGTAGCAGGAAAGAAATTTTTTTTTAAAAAGGGAGGGGGGGTGTTAGGGGGGATGCAAAAAAAGAAATAATAATATATTATTTTTATTTCACAACAGACGTTCTATTTCATTGCAGGAAAATCTGGACACATTGGGAGCTGAAATTGCACGTTTGTCTCAAGAAAATCGTAGACTACAACTACACATTCAGGGCTTAGGATAGCACTCCATTAACATTTTGTATGAAAGGAAACATAACATTTTACAGGACTGATGCTGTCAGCAAGATAATGATTATTTCAGTCCACAGAAGATGATTTCAGTTACTTTCCTCTATTATAATGTCTCAAAACGTAAATGGAATGCATATGTACAGAAAATTTTCAGATCTCTAATATTCATGGGTGAATTGTGTATTATTTAATTACAGACAAAAAAATATGTGAGTAAAACTATCAGCATGGTGCAGATGTAGATGGTAGCGTATTTCTTTAAATTTGTAACGTTATGTTGTATTGTGAAACTTAAGTTGTATTGTATCGTGCTGTACTAATAAAACTGAACAATCATGACATGAAAATAACAACAGTCAACCTTGTTTTGAATGGTAAAGTACAAAGAAACTTTAACAGTTATTTTGAGATTATTAATTTTTTTAAGCAAAATGTATGGATGTGTGTGACTGCCATGAGGTAGGTGAAAAGTTAATCACTGATGAAGTTGCAAAGTATCTGTTTGGTTTTTTGACTCACTTGCATAGCAATGTGAGTCTTTGTACTCACCCAAAATAGAACTTTCCAGATTTTTGCAAATCTGTGCGAGATTAGTCCTAAATAGTCCAAAACTAATATCGAAAAAAATGTCAGTTCGCCGTCTGTGCAAAAAAGTTTTTTAGTGGTTACTTACTCAGCCTATTTTAATTATCACAAACTTGGTAAGATAATGTATACCCATGAGACCTCAAAAAAGATAAGTGAATGAATGACTTTACTTCAAGGCGAGATCACAATGTCATCAAATGTTAGTTAAAAACAGACTATTTTTCACAAAAATTTAATTTTTTTCTAAGTTATTAATATTGAATTTATTATTCTTGGACGCATGATAGATATCAATGAGACCTACATACTATGCAAATTTGGTCAACCTCACTCCAAGATTAATTAAAGTCACTGGACTTGTCCAAAGTCCGTTTGTATAGGTACTTTGAAGTAACCGTTACCATAAACTATGAGAGATATATGAAGTCCAAATTTGTTGTATTTAGAGTTGATAGATTGATCTTTCATATGTGTTACGGTTTTGCGTTGATCTTGAAGGTGAAGGTAATTTTAGGCCTTGCAAAAAAATAGATCATCGTACAGTGGAATGGCTGTTTATTTAACCCATGGTATGCAACAACATTGGATTATTTGATCAAACATACATTAGAGATCATGTGAGGGTCAAGGTCATCTCAAGGTCAATGTCATTCAGCCAAGGTCACTGGTTTGGGGGCATAATACAACGCTTGCTGTTTTTTTATTTGATAGTATGTGTATTTGGAGCCACAGGTCAATGTCATCCATTACTCCCATGACATTTTTATGCTTATTCAGTACTTTCTTCCCCTTCCCCCCATTCCAGTACGGCAGTGTTTTTGTATGAATTTGTGCAGCTGCTGTTTGAATGCGCGTTGAGCTCGCAAGCGGAATTGCGCTTAATAAGAAAACTTCATTATTATTAGTAGTAATATCTTAAGGTCAAGAGCATAAAAAAATGAAAGTCGGTATTACTTAGCATTTGAATGCCACCTTTTTTCTTTTTTTTTCTTGGCACTCATTTTCTAGTTCTATAAGGAGCATTTGAGTCATATGGGCTTTGCCCTTCTAGTTTAATGTTTGAAATGTGTTTGGCAGTTTGGAAATTCTAGGAATATGGATTTAATTGGTACCAAATGCACGCACTTTTGTCTGTCTATAAATCCTTGTTCTTATCTTTCAGTTACATTTTGGAGGGATATTTCTGTTTTAATTTTCCCTGCCTGAATAATGAGTTACATAATGGTTTCTTTGATAATGGGGCAAGATCTATGTTGTTCCTATAGAGATTGGCTGAAGATAAAGGATACTTACTTTTTGTCTGCTAAACTAAAATGTCCTTCAAAAAAATCGGCAACTTTTTAATTTAAATTTTGTTGTTGTTGATGTTTTGTCATTATACAAAAATAAATTGTATGTTTGCTTCAATATGTGGGGATTTTAGGTTTGCGTAATGCTGTTATGAGTGTCAGTTAATGTCCTAGTATGCTAGTAAGAACTATTGCTGAATAGCTTGACTTTGCATTATAACTATGTTCTAGAAAATGAGCCAAACATGTGTGTTAATATTTATTTTGTAATGCTGTTGCAAAGGTGGTTCATGTATGGTAGATAACATTATTGGTACACACAGAAAAGTTCTGAATCTCCATCGCACTTGATGAAAGTGTCTGGCGTGTGCATTTATTTGCTAGTTATTATAATATTAGTATGCAGGATGTACCTTGTTTTATTGAACACATAAGATTTTGGTGTTATAAATTATATATGGATATAAACATATGCTAATACAGTGGGTATGAATAGTATTACTGGATGCAAGGATTGTATACCTTAAAAGATCAGTAATAAGCTGCTTGATAGTATGTACTTGCAGTAAGTTCTGCTTTTATCACTTAAATGCAGTTTGGGAAAACCTAAATGTTTAGTATTTTCTGTATCACATGAACATTTTATTACTATATCACTAGAGGATTTTCACTTCATTTGTGATGGTTTCCTCTGGATTCGTTGTGGAAACAGTACATATTATGTGAATTGTCTTGAAACTGTGGTGAATACATTTGAAATAGTGCAATACAGCAACTTCACAATTGTACCATGATTATTATGTATCAAAGTTTGTGTGTGATATAATTATAAATGATCAATGTTGCGAACTGTGATGAAATATTTTAAATGCAGCATGTGCGTCTGGAAAAGTGCATTGGCAGTTTTTTATTTTATTGATTCGCATGCATAGCAATGTAAATCTATATACTCATCGAAAACCAAAACAAAAATCCTGTTTTTTTTGCAAATTTGCAAGACAAGTCCTAAATAGATCTAAAATTACATTTTTAAAAAAACTGAATAATCCATCTGTCTGTCCACCGTTTATCTGTGCAAAACTTACAAGTAAATTAATATCCCAAGACCTATTTTAGCTTTCAAACTAGGTAAGATGGTGTATATCAATGAGACCTCATAAATGATCAGTGAATGAATGACTTCACTTTAAGGGCAATGTCACAGGGTCAACAAATGTTGGCTAAAAGATTTTTCACAAAATGTCACTTTTTTTTACTAAGTTATTAATATTGAACTTATGATTCTTTGATGCATGATAGATATGGATGAGACTGTGCAAATTTGTTCAACCTAACTCCAAGATCATGGTCACTGGAACTATCCAAAGTCGACTCATATAAGTACTTTGAAGAGACCTTGACCCTAAACTATGAGATATAAAATCCAAGCTTATTGTATTTAAAGATGATAGATTATTTATGTTCCTTTTTTCTGTTGATTTTGAAGGTCAAGGTCATTTTAGGTCTTGCAAAAACATTTTTAAAAATAGGTAATCGTACAGCGGAATGGTGGTATATTTAACCGATAGTATGCAACCACATCGGTTTATTTGCTCATGCATGAGCATGAATGGATATGGTCACTTGAAGGTCAAGGTCACTAAAACTCAAGGTTATCCCAAGGTCACTTATTTCGTGTGGGGTTTTTTTTTGGGTTGCATAATGCAACTTTTGCTGTATTTTATTTGATGGTACATGAGTATATTTGGAGCCGGACGTCAAGGTCATCTCAAGGTCAAGAGAATAGAAAGATCAAAGTCAGTATTACTTTGTATTTTAATGCCACCATTTCATTTTGCCTTTTATTTATTTATTTTCATATTAAATATTGCAAGTTCCATAAGAAGCATATGAGTCATGTGGGTATATCTAGTTTAATTTTGTACTTTAAAACTTTTGAGGTTGACTTAATTGCTTTGTAATCATGTGTGTACCCCCGTTGGGGTGCCGGGGGTTTCAGTATAAATAGTATCCCCACTTTCTGGAAATTTAGTGCTTTAAATTCCCACTGTCGCTGTCTTTCTCATTTGCTCTTTCTCATTCCTGCTCTGTTCTATCAATCTGCTATACTATCGTCTTCTTCGCTAGACAAGTCTCCTACCTTTTTTCTTGAAAACTCTTCCAGGACAAGACTCCTTGTTTGTGTATGAGGTCTGTTGGATCAGCTTGGGAATGTTGGACGCTTTCTGCCAGGTGGTCACTAGGGCTTCCTATGATGTTATTATTTAGCAATGTAGGCATTTTATTTGTATGTGTTTTGTTGATAATTTATAATGATGTTTGTATTCTGTTTTGTTTTTGTAAACGGGGGTTCAATAAGTTGGGGTGAAGCCTCAGCCGTCCCCTGCGTGGGATGTCTTTATTGTAAATTGACTGGCTGGTGGAGGGCATTCAGTTTTCCCACTAGGGTTGTTTCAGCAGATCTTTTATGCGGATTGGGGGTTGTCCGGTCCTGATTTGGCTCGGAAGAGTCCGCTGGACCTAAAGCAACAATTATGTAATGTAATGTACCCCCGTTGGGGTGCCGGGGGTTTCAGTATACACAGTATCCCCACTTACTGGAAATTTAGTGCTTTAAATTCCCACTGTCGCTGTCTTTCTCATTTGCTCTTTCTCATTCCTGCTCTGTTCTATCAATCTACTATACTATCTTCTTCTTCGCTAGACCAGTCATCTACCTTTTTTCTTCAAAACTCTTCCGGGACAAGACTCCTTATTTGTGTATGAGGTCTGTTGGATCAGCTTGGGAATATTGGACGCTTTCTGCCAGGTGGTCACTAGGGCTTTTTTATGATGTTATTATTAAGCAATGTAGGCATTTTCTATGTATGTGTTTTGTTGTTTTATAATGATGTTTGTATTCTATTTTGTTTTTGTAAACGGGGATTCGATAAATTAGAGTATAGCCTGCGTGGGATGTCTTTATTGTAAAGTGACTGTCTGGTGGAGTGCCTTCAGTTTTACCACTAGGGTTATTTCAGCAGATCTTTTATGCAGATCAGGGGTTGTCTGGTCCTGATTTGGCTCGGAAGAGTCTGCTGGACCTAAAGCAATAATCATGTAATGAAATGTATTTGCCAATTTTCTTTCTGTGTGTCGGATCTCACTTGAACATTACAGAATTTCGGTTTTTATAATTGGGTACAGTAGACAGCAAAAGAATGAAATGTTCTCACTGGTGAAGCAAGGATCTTTTATAAAGATAATGTTAGAAAGCAGATTTTATTTCATACTGCAATGTTTTCCCTAAGTATGTTAACAGAACGATAGATACACTTTAGTTCATTTGATACATTCTCCACAACAAAAATGTCCACATTGTTTGCTGGCAATGCAGCTTTTTAAAGTTACATCACTATATGAAGTATCTCTACACGGATATGTTTCACATTAGTAAGATCTATCTCATCGGTATTACTGTTGGTGTGTAACTCAGATCGCTGCATGTATGTTGTGGTGTTGTTCAATAATGGATGTTTCATTAGTAAATAATGACTGCATTATCTGATTCATAGTACAAAGTGACTGATTTGCATGATTCATTAAATTTTCAAGATTGGTGAAAGTTGTATGACTCAGGCTTTCACCCAACACACCCGAGTATGTAACCAATTATTTGTTGCATATATATATTTATTTATTTATTTATATCGTGTATTGTCATGTCAACTAATTTTGTGGGTTTTAAGCTGTGTACATAAATATTTTTAAGTTTTGAATGTAGGTGGGAGAGAGAAGGATGGGGAAGGAATGAAGAGTTGGGTGCTGAACTGTGATACAAAGTTGGTTGGGAAAAAAAGGCATGCATGTGTAAGGAGCATGTGTCCTGTTAATGGATAATTAGTGATAAATGTTTTGATGTGATGAAAATCTCAATAAAGCATTGGTGAGGCGTGCTTACACATTTTTGTGCTGTTTTATTCATCACTGTCTTGTCACACACTTACTTCTTTAGTCTGTCATGTTTGCCATTTTAGACTTTGTCAGTATTCCTATTTGGTCAAATACTTCTATGTATAGTAATCTATTATAGTAATCTTGTGGCCGAGTTTGTGCCCAATGAATAATATGTGAGAGAGTGCGTTTGCATGCGTGTAGTATGTTTGTGAGTGCGTTCGGGTGTTTGAGACAAAGTAATTAATAGTTCAGAAGGAAGTAATTGGTATGCATGAGAAAGCTACACGTGGAAATATTAATGCGAGTTGTGATAACTGAAAAGTATTGATATAAAAGGAATATTTTATAAGAACTGGACTGACAGAATAAAGGCAAGAGAAAAGGAATGTACTCTGATTTTTTAGACTGGATTGAAGCGATATAAGAAATATAGCTATTAAATCGCCAAGATTTTGCTCAGACTCTGTTACTATCAATCTTCTATACTATACTATCTTCTTCTTATCAAGACAAGTCACCTACCGTTTTTCTTGAAAACTCTTCCGGGACAAAACTCATTTGTGTGTGAGGTCTGTTGGATCAGCTTGGAAATATTGGACGCTTTCTGCTATGTGGTCACTGGGGCTTCCTATGATGTTATTATTTGGCAATGTAGGCATTTTATATGTATGTGTTTTGTTTATATTTTATAATGATGTTTATATTCAATTTTGTTTTTGTAAACAGGGGTTCAATAAATTACAGTATAGCCTCATCGTCCCCTGCATGGGATGTCTTTATTGTAAAGTGACCGGCTTGTGGAGTGCCTTCAGTGTTGCCACTAGGGTTGTTTTGAAAGATCTTTTATGCGGATCAGGGGCGAGTCCTCTTTTAGCGAAGTTGTGGTCTTGATTTTGTGGTCCTGATTCGGCTATACTGGTCCTGATTTGGCTCGGAAGAGTCCGCTGGACCTAAAGCAATAATCATGTCATGTCTGTAATCACAGACATTCCCAGCACTAGCTGTCCGGAAGTGCACAGTGTTCACATACCTACACACAATACAAAATCAAATATTCACTAAAGGTCTTTGTAGGACAGAGCACCAAAGTCACAGTGCAATAGACAGCCCATGGGAGAGAACACAAGACTTGAGTCACTTGGGTGTTCGACGGCTAGTCGCATTAATGCAACATTGGCGGTGAAAAGATTAATTAAATATTTGTTAACCTGGCTAATGAACTGTTTTGCTAAAAGCACGATTATTTCACTGCTGTGCCAATAAGTTAGTTCTGCTGCGTATTAGCTTGTCAATGTCAAGGCCACTGAAGCAGGCAATATGACCTGCTGGGAGCTGGATCCTAGTAACGGTGAAGAGGAGACAGATCAATCATATCCATCCCTTGTGCCTCGGAGGAATATATCAATTAATGATAACAAAAATGGTATTATTTAAGTTAAATTTCCGCAAGCAAGTGGTCCTGTTTGAGTTTCAGCTCTTTGCAGTCCGCTGGACCATGTACACGATGACTAACTCACTCATCAAGCAAGACAATTTCTTTCTGTTTTACTTTGTTTCCCCAAAAAGAAAAAGATGCGGTCCGAGTGTGTTTGAGAGAAAATTGAGAGAGCTGGCAAGTTTACAAGAACTCAAATCTCAAATGCACATATATATTTCAAACACAACTATTAAGTAAACTGTTGTTTTACTTTTTAATCAGCATGTTAACATATAATGATATACAAAAGTTAATACAACATTAAATTATAGAAAATATTCTTAACAAGACAAAGCACCAAAGGTCACTTTCTGATCTGGGAACCGACAAGGAATAGAGATGATGATAATGATGATGTTGACTTGTTATGCTCACAAACTTCAAGCTGGCAGCAGACTGTTTGGCAGTCATAATAGTGTACACAGTTGTATCATCAACTGCTATTCATCACATTAGTTATTCACTGCTTACAGGGTCCATGGACTACAAAGAGCCGAATTCGAACCACAAAATCAGAACCACAACTTGGTTTAAAGAGGACTCACCCCTGATCTGTATAAAAGATCTGCTGAAACCCTAGTGGTAACACAGAAGCCATTCCACCAGCCGGTCACTTTACAATAAAGCATCACCCGCAGGGACGCTGCGGTTATCTCTAATTTATCGAACTCCCATTTACAAAAACAAAATAGAATATAAACATCATTATAAAATATATTAAAAAAACACATACATATAAAATGCCTACATTGCTAAATAATAATATTATAGGAAGCCCTAGTGACCATTTGGCAGAAAGTGTCCAATATTCCCAATCTGATACACAAATGAGGAATTTTGGAAGAGTTTTCAAGACAAAAGACGAAAGGTATGTGACTTGTCTAGCGAAGAAGATAGTATAGTAGATTGATAGAACAGAGTAGGAATGAAAAAGAACAAAGGAGAAAGACAACGATGGTGGGAATTTAAAGCACTAAATTTCCAAAAGGGGAGATACTATTTATACAGAAACCCCAGCCACTCCCGCGGGGTTATTCATCAAATGAACAGTTGCACTAACAATAATATCCAGTTAATGAAAGTTAATAATCTTAATTAAACTTAGATCACTTAAATTATATCATCACATAAATATATTTATTACTTATGGTATTAACTTAACCAGAATAATAAATGTGTATTATATGCCCATGCCCATTATTTATGCACAATAGGCATTATCCCTAAATAAACCGAAACTAGGTTGCTTCCCATGAAATGCGGTTACACAATACATGTTGACAGCATAAACCGAAAGTAGGTAAAGTAGGTCAATGAGAGTTGCTTCCCCTGAAAAGCGGTCAAAATACATGTTGACAGCTATTTAGGAAGTACTCCTATAAAAATGTTTCTAAATTCAACTTTTTGTTTAAATGTTTGTAAGTCTATCATCAAACAAGTGTCAAGAATAATTTTCTGTTACTTCACTGTATTCTGTACACATGTAGCAAAGAATCACAGTTTAATTTCAACATTCTTCACTTACAATGCTCCAATAGGCATAACTCGTACAAGCACACTTTTTTTTTCACCCTCCTTTCATTCACTCTTCCAATCTAAACTTCAATTTATATCCATTATGTGTAACTTCATATCATTTGTTCGTGCATATCATAGTCAATGGTCCACACTCTGTATAACTCGTACAAGCACACCATAATAATTATTCACTCTCCATCTCTGTACTGTCATATTGTATATTGTATCAGCGTGTGTGTGCTTGTGTGATGTTTTTTAAATTTATGTTGTTGTTTTTTGTGTTTTTTTTCAAAAAATGGTTTATGATACATTTTTTGAGTTTCTTTATGCTGCCTCATAAACTTATAATGTAATTGCCCTTTGGGATGAATAAAGTTGTATTGTATTGTATTGTATTGTATTGTATTGGTGTATGTCTTAAACTTACTGTGATATTGTGCCCATATGATTTTACATATCCTGTGTTAGTATTTTACTGTCCGTTACTCTTAACTGGATTCTGTTAATGGTTTTTTATTAGCCTAATATTGCCTGTATGACTGCAACATGAAATATTTGGAAGTATCTGCCTTATTTATTTATTACAGGCAATGTGAAATGTATTCTTCAGGCAGTGTATGTCGCTTGGCAATCAAGAATCTGAATCTGAATTTCCTTCCTTGGGGTAAGATCATCTGCTGGTCTGCATGCCTTGAATTTTCAGAGAGTTTTCCTGAGTGGCCAGGCTCTGAATGGCTGACATTAGCTCACCACACCTACAAAAGCAACAAAATGAACATTCAAAACACATGAATTGCAAACAAAATGCAAAAACTGGATTCTAAATTCAATTCACTACAATTTCAATGTTAAATTCATTTGTACTAAACATTCAATATCCATTTGAAAATTATGGAAGATACTTAAACAAGTGACTGACAGATTTCATAATAATCCCCCTTTATATAAAAAGTGACAACCTGCATGAGTATTCCTATCCTATCCTATCCTGTCCCGTAACCCTGGAGGTCTTAGGGGCACCACAGATGATCGTTTAACCAGCATACTCCATCTTTCTCTGTCCTCAGCAGCCCCGATGGCTTCGATCAGTGTCAAACCAGTCCATTCTCGAATGTTTCGGTCTCCCTTTTCTTCTACCTCCTTGCACTGTGCCTTGCAGAATAGTCTTTGCAAGGCCTGATGATCTGGTGATGTGGCCATACCATCGGAGTTTCTGTTTCTTCACCACTGTGAGCAGGTCATCATGTTGTCCAATGGCTTGTGTGATGGTCTGTCGGACTTCGTCGTTGGTGATGTGTTGGGTATAAAAAATGCCCAGAAGTCTTCTGTAGCACCTCATCTCCATGCTTTGTATTCTTCGTTGGAGATCTGCTGTGAGGGTCCATGCTTCGCAAGCATATAGGAAGATGGAGATGACAAGGGAGCGCAGCAGTCTTACTTTGGAATGTAGACTGATGGTCCTGTCTTTCCAAATGGGCTTCAACCTTGTCAGGGCAGCAGTTGTTTGTGCGATCCTGGAGAGGACTTCCTGTCGGGACCCATTGTCACTGCATGAGTATTACATTATACAAATTTACCTGTACAGCTCCTTGCATTCCTCATCAACTGCTTTTTCCACTGCCTTGACGGCATCAGAAAATTCAATGACTGCAGGTGCTTTATTCTGCGTCATCTTGCTCAGGTTGCCAAGCAATTGCTCACTCTCTGCTAGTGCATCTTCCAAAGCAGCTGTGAAAAGTAAAAGTCCAAAGTTTAAAAGAGGCAGGGGTGATCATTAATTAAAAATGTGTTCAGTAGATTTTCTGCTGAAAACTATTTAGCTGGTTGAAAACGATTACCACAAAGCAAACTGGTTAGAACATTTTATTAGTGCAAACTGGCCCATTGCTTTGAAACAAATCAACAACATACCTATAACACAGAAAATAATTATAAAACTTGTTTGCCCGTTATGGTGACAATTGTTATCCCAGTTATTCTGGGAGAAAGCTACTCACCCAGATAAAAGTCTTCCTCTTCAGGAATATGCACTCCACGTGTAAGCAACTGATGACGAGTTGTGTCCAGGGCAGCAGCCAGAGCAGAGTAGTCTTTCTGCAGATTTGGTAACATCTGCAACACTGGTTCCAAGCTATGATGCTGCAAACATATCCATACAGAATAATGTCAAACATCACAAATTTCAGCAGCAACACAGTCATCATCAGTAGCAGCATCACTATCATCAGCAATATCAGCATAATGACATAACCATCAGCAGCAACATGAACATCAGTATGATGATCGTCACCTCTATTGTCTTCTAAAGCTACACAGTTCACATCAATCAACGTCAGTAATATCAGGATCAAAGATTTATTACCAGGTGCAATTGATAAATACACTTTTAATTTCATCACAGAATTGTTACTCGCACGTGAATGGGGGCATTTGTGGATAAATGTATAATGTGTATTAATCCCGAGTTATTTTAGTTGAATCATTCTCCTATCCCCAACCTTATCCCCTCAGCGAGTCTTTCAGGCCTATTTGTTTACAAAACAATCTTCCCACATTCCTAACATTACCTTTCTTCATGACCTGCTTATAAGTCGCACAAGCCATAAAAATATCACGGTCACCGGTAAGAGCCATCAAAATAGAATAACTTCCTTAGTAGGAAAACAAACAATGGCATATCCTCCCTTTTGTGGAATTTCAGCATTCTCATCCCTCCTGGTACTTGTACATCCAGTAATAGTATCCCAAGTAATCCAGTGTGTAACTTCACTTTTCACAGTTGTTTTTCTGAGGTTTGTCTCCTTGCAGGGACATAGTGTGAGTCCGATTCCACTTAGACTGCTAAAATCACTAACTCTATTTCTCGGATCTGTCTCTCCTTTATATAATGTCACAACTACACTATACAATAGGCATATATTATTTAGTTATGAACGTGACATGCGTGAGGGGTTGTGCAGCTGGATGTACCCTGTGTGTGTGTGTGTGTGTGTGTGTGTGTGTGTGTGTGTGTGTGTGTGTGCGCATGCTTTTTTGTTGTTTTCTTTTCTTTTTTTGGTAGTCTGCCTTTTTGTTTTGTTTCCTGAGAACATTTGTGTGTGGTTCGCTGATATGATGCTTTGTGGATGTGAGTGAATGTAGAAATTGTTTTTAGGTCCCGAGCTATTCACAGATGTAGGGATCAATTGTGTTTTTAATTGTTATTGTCAATGATTTATGCCATTCCCAGACGCGCAAAGCAAATTCTTCTGTGTGTGACATTTGAAGCGAATAAAGAATCTTATGTCTTATGCCCTCCCCAAACTGTTTTTCATTTGCAATCTTTACTTAAATCACACACCCACTCATTTCTATTTCAAAACCCATCATCATGATTGTGACTTTCAATGCTACTGTCTCTTTTTGCTTTCAATTTATATAACTAAAAATAATTACATAATATTTCAAGCTTTTGTGTGTAAGCTGGACACCAAAGATTACAAGAGTTGTGTCGTTTCTTTTTGTACTGACATCCATACCTGTGCCTGTATCTGTTGGTCTAGCACATTAAGGTGTTTCAGTTTGGCAACCTCGTCTTCCAAATCTGCTTTTTCATGCTGCTTTTCCTCCATCAGTTGCCAAAGGACATGGAGTTGTCGCTTCAAAACATGATGCAACACGACAGAGTTTTAACATTTCATATCAGATTAAGTTGCATATCAAAGTTCTAACGCAAAGCAATTCCAATGATTCAATTTAGAATCACATAAAATTTTCTGATATGCTAGAAACTTACTTTATCTGATTTATAACAAGCAGGAGGCTGTCTTTAATAAAAGTAGAAGAAAAAACTCAGGTATAACACAGAATTTTTTAAAAATTACAACAATCTCCTTTATTTGGCAAGTTTTTATTTTAAGAATTATTTGAAACTACAGTACATGCAATTGTGCATGGCAAGTTATCCACACAGACATAAAACATGTGACAGTAATAAAAGATTTACCATAGCATCTTTTTCTTGCAACTGTAGCATTTTTGTAGCCTTGGCATCCAAGAAAGCCCACTGCACGTAGCGAGCATAGGCCATGTCTATCCTCTGTTGCTGTGTCTTAACATCTACTTTCTGCAAAACATACTGTCGTATTTACTTCAGTAGGAATAAAGTCGTACAAATTGTTGCACCTTGAGTAATAGTAAAGTTGTTGAGATACGAGTGTTATAACTCAAATTTTGTTGTTATTATTATTATTATTATTATTATTATTATTATTATTATTATTATTACTAGAGGTATATGACATATGTAACACTATTTGCTTAGGAAAAGTGCAAAATAAATGTTATAACGTGGCAAAGCAAACACCACAACTGATCAATGACATTCAAACTATCATCTAGTTTCTGCAAATAAAAATGCTCTAGTTTAATATTTTTTTGTACCTTAGATTTTCTGGGTGAGCCATGATTTGTACCCAAGTTTCCACTGCCAGATCCACTCTTGAAACCACTGGCATCTGAAATAATCAATGAAACATGTTTTGAAGAGATAAATACTATTTAGATGTCAACACATTATATGCACTTCAATACACCACATTTGTAAGAACAAGCTACACTCCAACCCCCCCAAAAATAAATATTGCTACACAACCAAGAACTACACTCACCAAACATGGACATCATGGAGAGTTCAGGGTTGATGGCAGAAGCATCACAAGAAGCCATGACTGGAGCATGATCGTGAGTTGGAGTGGAGGTCTTGCCCTGTGGAGCAGATTCCCCTTTGCCACTCATTGGACTGTTGGTACTCTTTCCACCACGGCCTGACTGAGAACGCCCTAGGTTTTTCTTGCTGCCTGAAGCATTGGCTGGTCCACTACTGTTGTATGATGAACCCATGCTGCCATTCTTTACCACCAGACTCTAGATGAAAAAAATCAACAACACAATTTTCTCTGCATGAAAAGAGTTTCAAAGTACATTTTTAAAATAGACGGGAATCGGAATGAACCAAATGTCGGTCTGTCAGTCGGTTAATCATGCGCCATATCTCAAAAAGCACTGAATGGATTTTGAGCAAAACTAAATTTAGACACGGCAGAAGTAGAAGAATTTACTTTGCGTCCAAAATATTCTCAAAACATTAGTGTCCGTATGTCATTTTCTATTTAGAAAAAGATAAACAAAATGAAGTAATTTGTGAATCAACACAAAGCAACTTTTTTCATTTGCAAAGCAAATACCCCCTCCCCCCCCCCTCCCCTCGTCCAAATTAAAAAAATATATTTCTATATATATACCTTTTCAGAGCCAGACTTTTTAATTGTGGAACTTAGCATATATCTGGATGGCACTATTCTTTCACCTGAAAACAGAAACCTCTCATTGCATATCACAAGTATAATTGTGGAAATTAAATATCAAATTCAATCTCCTCAAAATAAGAAAGTAAATGAAGTTCCTACTTCAATAGTCAGAAGCAACAAAAAGAGCTAAATCTGAATCCACATGAAAGGAAAATAACTGAAACAAGGAAAGAGGTGTTGTCGTGTTGTCAGGAGTTGAGAGAATTGGACACAAAACTAAGAACAAACTTTAGAAACTCACCTTTCTTCTTTTTCTCTTTCTTGGGTTGCATCTCAATGGGCTTTCCAGCAGGCTTTTCCATCAGTTTTGCTGGTGTCTGTTTTCTTATTTAAAAAAAAAAAAAAAAAAAAAAAAAAAAAGTATGTATTAAAAATATAAATGTAAATATGAATGTATAAATTATGAAAGATTGAAAGCCCAATTCGCATTTCTGCTTAACAAAACATTTATAGTGCCTGTCCAAACCACTACAATACTGCGGCCACCCAACTATAACCCTGAACTAACCATCCTAGATGTCCAATGAGAAACTCACTTGTTTCTGCTCTGTGGCACATACTCAAATAGGGAGCATGTTTCAGCATCACTTGTTGCCTCAGAGGGACCTGGCACTTTTTCCTTTGATGCTGCTGCCCCTTTCTCGGACTCTTCAGAATCGTCAAAGTTTGGCTGAGGAAGCTTTGGCTCAGTATCATCAATCCTTATTGAACGATTTCGGTGTGATCTTGTGGACCTAGAGGATTTGTTGATTTCTTCATCATGGATTTCTTCTCTCAAATCTGCAACCGAGCATGACCAACACTTCAAGGAGTCTGCTTCATTTAAATTATTCAGTAAATATTTTTTAAGAAGTTTGCAATCAGTAAACGGAACGGAAAACGATGCTTAACGTCCTATTGCATGAGCGTTAAGGACGAACACCACGTCGCCACCCTGACAACAATGACCATCATCATCATATCAAAAATGAGATCCAACGGATCTCTAATGCTCAATCAGTAAAATAATTCTTATAATGTATGATGAAGTGAGCAGTATCTATTTTTAAAAAAGTACAAATATTATTCAAAGCATTGTAATAAGAAAAATATGCATCTTATGCTTACCAGCTTCAGAACGCAGTGGGGATATGGCACTAACTTTTGGCACACGATCTTCTTGTATTTGCCATGCTGGTTCTCCAGTACTGAATAAAAAACAAGAACCCCATATTACACATTTTTAATCATGGGGAAAATTGTGACGTTATAAATAACTATTTTTAAACAGAATGTCCTTTTCTACAACATACATGCTGTGCTTTTAAAAAAAATTTTTTTTAATGACAATGGTCTTTTTATGAAAGCTATTCTGAGTTGCAAACTTTCCTTTTGGAAATGGTGGTGATGGTTGAATGTAGGGCAAGGCCGAATTAGCGGAGCTAGCCAGGATTGCAACTGGAGTACAGAGTAGATATTATAGGCAAGAAACTGTGTTTGTTTGCAAAGAATGTCCGTGCAAATTTAGACAATTCTGGGCACAACATGCAGGCAAGCCGGCCAAAGTTGTTTCTCCTCTATTTCCGAGCATGGTCTATTATTAACACAGTACAATTGCACACATTCTGCTCTTTTCTCACTTACTGTGGACTGTGACAGATGACTGTAGCCTTTGAACGTTCATAGCCAAGAACAACGTCCACTTCTGCCCCGTTTGGTGAGGTGCCTAAAGCAGATGCATCGAGGACCATCACCTGTGTATGGTGTTGGGACTTTGGTCGCGGTGATTTGAGGGCTGTTTGGTCAGTCTATATAGAAGCAAAAAGAGTACAAAAACAGTATTACTTACACTCACAGTGGTGAAGAAACGGAAACTCTGATGGTATGGCCACCTCACCAGATCATCAGGCCTTGCAAAGACTATTTTGCAAGGCACAGTGCAAGGACATAGAAGAAGAGGGAAACCAAAAAAGAGGTGGGAGGACAACATTCGAGAATGGACTGGTTTGACACTGAGCGAAGCCATCAGGGCTGCTGAGGACAGAGAAAAATGGAGTATGCTGGTTAAACGATCATCTGTGATGCCCCTACGACCTCCGGGTTATGGGACAGGATAGGATAGGATAGGATTACTTAGACTGTTAACAAGTATTTTGTGGGTGAAAGTCACCGCTGATAATAGCTTAAATGAAAGAATCACCACAAGTTTCCACCACTCATCAAACATATTTTAAGAAATGTTTGATTTTTATATACAGTAAACAAAAAACTAAACAAGAAAAGCAAAGACAATGATGCAGTTACTCAAACTTCCAAGCTGCACCATTATGGCTCAGATCAGTCACAGGCACAAACGAATGACAAATAAACATCGAATGTTTAACTTAACTGAAACTGTAGATTTGTTTAGTTGAAATAGAGAGCTGGTTGTTTACTAATTATCTGATGGCGGTTCAATATGAAATAGGTCTATACAACTAGTATACAAAATCTCTCCTCACCTCAGTAAATTAAATACCGTAATTGAAAATTTTCTGTGGCATCAAGAATAACTAAAAGTTTTAGTTTTAGTACACCTTAAGCACTGAATTACAGTTACGATATTGTTTGTATTAGTTGAAAATAAATTCGCTATCTGAATTTAAAATTGTACTAACTATAAACAATACCTGACGAATAAAACAGGAAAAAAGTGCTGCCTCAGAATGTACCAGAGGCTCGTTCCGAATGATTTGTTAATATCAACAACTTAAACATAATCCGGTGGTAACGAGTTTGAAACTGGTCGGAATTTTCTGAAGTTTCTGCACGTAGATTTCCACTCCTTTTGTTCTTTTTTGTACAAAATAAAATGTTACCTTAGTTGTGTTTTCCTTAAACGAAAAACATCAGCCTCAAATTTTCCAAGTAGTGGCAATGGATTCTTGATATTGGTAAAATTCAGCTAAGATCATCATCAATTACGCTAACCGAAGCACCTGTTTCAATATGATATGGAACTGTATCATCTGCAATGGTAATGTTCACATGTGTTTTCTTGTTCTATGCTAAACCAAACACACTTTTCCATTTTTGTCAAAACAATCTGCTCTGTTGTCCTAAATGGTCATGGAGTTTGCTGTGGTGTTGTGGCGACGTGAATAACGATGATTAGAGTTGCCTGATGACCTACAGACTCTGTGGCAAAATGTCCACGTTTTGAACATGAACCACAGACTGCATCTTTGGCTGGGCATTTATCTCGTTGATGACTATCTCTTGCACACCATCTGCATCTTTTCATGTTGGTAATAGCTTGCTTTTGCGGTTGATTTGGATGCGTATGATAATTTTGATGTGGTCGTTGTTGTTGAGCAGCTTTGCTTCACTGCAAAGGTCGAGGAGAGCCTCGAGTCTTTACAAGCTGAAGCAGAGATCGAGTCTGAACCTTCCATCTCCCTTGCTTGTTGAGCATACAATTCTAGAACACAAGTAGTGTCTAGCAATTACGTCAATAAAAGAGTGTCATCATGAAGTGCCTTTTTACGAAGGGATGAAGACTTACAGCTCTGAATGATTGTGTCTTGATTTTGTTCTCGACATCAGCAAAATCATATCGATCAGCGAGAAGTCGCAATATTTTATAAGCATCAATGGTTTCATCTGCTTTTTGTTTTGCTTGCCTGAACTTGTATATTTCATACTGAATGTTTTTCTTTGGGTTGAAATATGTAGTGAGCGAATGCAGCATACTCCACTTCACATTGTGCATCTTCTCCTTTCTGCTCTGCTGTGAAGGATTCCTAGATACTGAATACCTCTTCACTAGCATAGTGAAGCAAAAGGACCTTCTTTCTCCTTCTGTTGGTCATACGGAGCAGATTTTTAAACCGTCTGAGCCATCTTGTCCATCTAGTTTCATCCAAATGGACTGGAAAACCCTCAAACTTAGGTAAAGAAGATGCCATCTCCATACTTTAATTCTCGTCGCCAAATTGCCACAGGCACAAATGAAAGACAAATAAACATCAAATGCTTATTGAAACTGTAGATTTATTTTGTTGAAATAGATAGCCAGTCGTTCACTGATTATCTGATGGCAGTTTCTACATGGACTCCTCTCTAATCATGGCGTCATCCTTGTTACACATGTCATGATATGACGTCACATATGAAATAGAACTAAGATACGACATGATTTCACAATTTCTTGTTAACAACTATCATATCATCATTAAAACAGTCCAAATAGCAAAATCTATCCCTTTGGTAACCTTTACCTCAAAGTATGTTTCACTTTCTTCATCGCCTGAAAGATCCAGGGCACAACTGGGACGTGGGGACTGATGATCCACTGGTGGTGGAATAGGTACAGTCCTGACACACACAAAAAGTTCACCCACTTTAATTCTATAAAGTTACTGTTATCAAGACCTCTATCCTTTTCCTGTTTCTGCAGCTTGCTACAATATGCTGAATTTGTCATGCCTATAAAGTCAAGACAGGTTTTCAACTGGGGCTTTCACTTTTCCCTTTATAGGTTAGAACAATCTACAGTGGCAAGATTGCTCATGACCCCAAGGGGTTGTGTGAGTCCATAGACTCACAATGCCAGTATGCATCTGAGTAAAAAAAAGTATACATTTAATAATGATGTTCTTACTTGCGAGGTGTAGCACTGTGATCCTCAGATCTAAGTGTTGTAGACAAGAATGATGCCTGATTTGTAACAGTTGTATTCAATTCTCCTGGAATCATAATGAAGTCTTATTTAAACTTATCGCCTATTAAAGGTGGTCCTTTACAACTTCTACAACATCTGAGGATACTGCAAAACCTTTACCTTTATTTCTTTTCAAATTTAAGCAAACACTAAATATGATCTGTCAGAAATTGGACAGTGATCATGCATTTACTAAAAGAAATTTATTATAATTTTTAAAAAATTAAAATTACATTACACCATACATATTACAGATATAGATAGAAAGATAGATAGACAGAGAGATAAGATAGAGAAATAGAGAGAAAAAGAGATAGAAAGAAATATAGAAAGAGATAGGTAAAGAGAGAGAGAGAGAGAGAGAGAGAGAGAGAGAGAGAGAGAGAGAGAGAGAGAGAGAGAGAGAGAGAGAGAGAGAGCCTTTAAGAGAGTCCTTTACTATCCTCATTATGAGAATTGTGTCCAAAAACATACCCACAAAAATCAAAATTCGATTTATAAACATTAAAACTTTCAAATCAAGTTGTACCCTATTGGCATATCGCGATAAACTGCAACAGACTTAAGTAAATAATTTCTGATAAGTGACAGTCACAGTAAATGATTTATTAAGATTTCATCACGTTTTTAACTCCATACAGCTGATTACTGATGTGACTAACCGTCAGACTTTAGTTAAATAACAATTTACTGCACTAAATAACAATAAAGTAGTATGAAGATCTTTTCCAAAATCAAATGCTAGCAATCAATCTTCAGCAAGTTACCTTGTTGCAATCGAGGTCGAGCAGTGAGTTCACTAGCGCTTGAAACCAGCCGTCCTTGGATTAAAGTTGGCCTGTAAAAAAATACTAACTCATTTTTTCTTCTCCATTTTAAATATTAATTTAAGTATTAACTAAAGCAGTGATCAAACTAAATTTTACAGTGAACATCACACTTTTTAGGTGCCAGAAAATTCAACATGATGGTAGGAATGAAGTAGAAGAAACCATTGCCATTTATTGTTTCTTTTTAAAAGAAAAAAAAAGATCAAGGTCATTTTTATGCAAGAGTGTTCAGTGTTTTCAGTATAATTTTTAAAAGAAAAAAAAAAGATCAAGGTCATTTTTATGCAAGAGTGTTCAGTGTTTTCAGTATCTTCATCAGAAGAAAAAAAGTATGCTTTCTTTTTATACTTATTTACCCCAAAACGCAGAGATAGGTGTAGAAGATGTGACAGTAGCAGGAGAATTGAATTGTTGAAAAACTGGAATCAATTCTTCTGCTATTTTGTTCACAAGATCACCGTTAACTTGCGAGTTCTCCAAGTTTATTTACTCTGAAGGCAATCCTGCCAATGCAGAAATAATGATGGATCTTTCATTTCCGGAGCCATTACCGTTGCAGTTTTGTATTTTAATACTGTTGAGAACATATAAAAAATAGAATGAAATAAAGTAGTTGATGGAGTACGCTGGTTAAACGATCATCTGTGGTGCCCTTACGATCTCCGAGTTACGGGATAGGATAGGGGATAGGCTAGGAAAGCAGTTGCCTCATTTTTAATCGCAAATTAGCGTAAAATCATGAGTTTCCCATTTTCTTTACCACTACACACAACCTCACAGTAATACAACTTGTAACTGCGGATCCCCTAAAATGGCTAAATAATGAAAATTGCAGTCCTTACACAATGAATTGTTTACATAAATAATGCATAATTTAACATCTTTTAATACATTATTTAGCAAATTCTGCTAAATAATGCATTATATATAGGTAAGCAAATCATTATTTAGGAACATTTATACATTACTTCACACAATCCGCTAAATAATGCATTATATAGGTAAATAATTTCTTATTTAGCAGCAATGCCTTATTTAGTAAATTATTTATATATAATGATTTGTTTACCCAAACAATATATTGTTTACGTAAATATAATAAGTTATTTACCGACAAAATCTATTATTTAGATAAATATTACATTGTTTGTAATAGGTAGTCAAAGCCCTTCATTGGCTCTTGTCCGCTCGGCAGTTTTGACCCAGTTTTGACTTCACTTTCAACACTTATTAAAACTGCATTAAAACGAACAGTGGCTGTATTCAAATAAAAATTGAAAGCTTTATCTTTACATCTGTGTTGTTTTTAATGCATGTTTATGCGAAAGATTCCGAGAAAACAGCTTTTGAATACGCCCCTATCCGAGCGCTGAATGCCGGTGCGAAAAAGTTGTCAGCGTCGTTTGCTGAGAGGTGGCTCGTTTCAAACGCTAAACGCTTTGAGATAGTTCATTGGATGGCCTAAAAATAAGAACCAATGAGAAGTTCGGATACTTAGCTTCATTTAAATATAAATATGGTGGGCTCTCATGTGTAAAAGTTTTGTTACGAGCCGAACAAAGTGGATAAAGCGGTTTTGATGTAAGTTTGATTTTAACTAGAAGTTTAAAAATTAGCAAGAAATAAAGAGCAGACTTTCCTTTATAAAACTAGGGTATTTATTAATTTGTGCATTACTCTATCGCGGAGTGCTTTGCCGTAGAAAAGTGTACCCAAACGGTGTTCGGGTTTTCTTGCGGCCATGGCCAACTCGTAGGCCTATTCAGCGACACGAGTGCTGAGCGTAGTACATACCTGTCAAGGGGTTTTCGGGTTGTGGTGTAGCAATTTAACAGAAAAACCATAGCAATTGGAGGTTTGGTGTAGCACTAATGTTAATCACGCGATTCGCAACAAAACTGGAAACTTCTGCATCCAATATAAACACACACATCCAATGTGTTTACAAATTTATTGTAAAATCTTGTTAATGCACAACACTTTAGCTATTACCATTATCATTATAAACATTTTCATGTACGTTTTTCAAAATAAAAGTGAAAATGCAAAACAAAATAAATAAATAAAATAAAACATACAGACAGAAAATAAGCTAGGCAATCATTAAAAAAAACCCACAAAAAACAAAAACAAGGGAGGCAATCACTGACACAGAAAAAGCAGATGAACTTTTTTCCACCAAACAAATTTGCTTATTCACAAAACATGGTTTACAATGCCAAGAAAAGAACTATTAGCATTGCACAAAAGCTTATACCAATTAATTTAATAAAAATATAACTAAATGGCAGCTGATATAATATGAAAGTAATCAAAGAGAAATGAATAATGTTAATGACATGAAACGTCTGTCTCTCCCTCACAAAGACTGATCGTAGACTGAAGTTCTGAACGAACGGGCTCTCTTAGATACTAGCCACCCCATTACGGAAGTGACGTTGCGTATGTAAGACTAAATTTTCGCGGAAAACCCATTGGATACACAAAAATCTAGGGCTAGAGTTACAAGCGAGAAACAAGGCGGAAAAGCGGCCATGTTGATGGTACTAAGCAAAGCAAAGTTCACGTGGAGGTGAAAACTTATATTTTTAGATACGCAACGCCACTTCCGTAATGCGATGGCTAGTATCGGCTAGTATCTAAGAGAGCCCCTGAACGACACGTGTTGCGGAAGTGCGGTGCTTTTACTAAGTGTCTTTAAACCGGACTCGACCGGAACAGACTACTTTCGCGCGAAAACCCCCATGGTTCAAAAATATTATCGTCACTTTTGAAAAATTGCGTAGCAGCTTTGTGATACGCTGTAGCAATGGGAACATGTTTAAAATGCGTAGCGCTACGCAAAAATCCGTAGCACTTGACAGGTATGGTAGTAGCACACTAGTAGGCCTATAATTTGCCGGCACGCACTGCGAATTTGATGATTTCCCAACTTTGAAGCACCAAAACGGCTGAACATTACATGGGATAGGCATGAAGAAAATTGGGCTTGGAGTATAACATATGAAGGGGTTACCTGTCAAAAATCAGCTTTCTGGTATCAATATTGGCTTCACTTTGAGACTCCAAAGTTGTCAATTTCTTCAATTCCAAAACGTTGCCAAAAAAACACCAACATTCGGCATTTTTAAACATTAATAACTTTTTACCTATTTGTCCTATGGGGAAAAAAAATATACCACTGTGTTCAGAATGAAAAGCTCTTTAAATCTATGTCAGTATTGTGATGAGGAAATCATTTTTTTAAAATGGTTTTTGACTACCTATTTGTAAACAAATGATTGATTAGAAAATATGCTTCTAAAAAAAAAAATTATTTAGATGAAAGTGGTGAAAAGAAAAGAACTATTTTACATACATCTGTCGACTCTGATCTGAGCAGAAAACTGATGAGAGTGCACAAGGAAAGGTTGCTAGGAGCATGGTTTAAGCATGTATGTAAATCATGCTATTAGTATTACGTATGACAAACTAACCTTTGGGTCTTCGGTTTTACTTCTGAGAAGACTTACACAAGGGAGGTAATAGGTTAAAAAACCAGTCTCCCAGGAAATCACCTAAAATATATAGGAAATAATCATGGAGAACGGAAAGGCTCAATCACTCGATGCAAAGACTTGATGCAAAACATCATGTCTTTTGCCCAAATAAAGGAAAAGTATCAATACTTTCGAAAGAATCGATACTTTCGCAATGAGCAGTTTCAGCTAGCATTTTATTTTAACACAGGCAGACAGAAAGGGTCGTTCACTTAATGCAAAGACACGATGCTTTTGTCCAAATAAGGTTCTATCGAACAGTATGAACGCACACTTCCAAACAATCCCAAAGTGGTGGTGACAAACATGGAATGGAAAAATGCATGAACACAAAACTTTACAGGAGGAAAAGGCATGAATACAAAACCTTAAATTAGATTTGTTGACATCTACGTATTGTAAGGCCTTGTAATAGAGGCCCTTCCGACTCCCTCCTTCTTTCATCATGAAAATTCCGATTCCACTTTTGTACGACTTCCAGTCAGTTATCGGCTAAAGTCGAAAGTGCACATTCAAACTGCTTGTTGAAACTGCACGATCCTTTTGGAAAGTATTGATACTTTTACCTTATTATGGCAAACGACACAGTGCTTTGCATCATGTTTTTACATCGAGTGAATGACCATTTCCATCCGTCTCAGTTAAAATGCTCGTAGAAATTGCTTGATTCGAAGGTATCGATACTTTCGGATTCGGAAAGCATCGATACTTTTACCTTATTTGGGCAAAAGACACGATGTTTTGTATAGTTTCTTTGCATTGAGTGAATGAGCCTTTCTTTCCATATGGCAGAAATAATAACTAATGAAAGACATCAAAATAAAAGAAGCAGCTACTGTGCCAGTCAAGTTACAGAAGGCACTAGAGTCTAGACTGACTAGTCCTGTCCTAAAACCCCAGAAAATAATTGATTCCCTAGGCGTCTTTAAATTCAAGGCATTGAATATGGTGTACCGCAGGCTTCGAAGTCTCTTCTCTCTATACTCGACCCCTATAAATCAAAAGGTTTAGATTAAAACAATAAAAGAAGATATTTCTGGGGCCAGTGGTGTAGACTAAAGTAAAGATAGTGTCACTGAATCAGTGAATGAGGAGCGCGAGTTCCAGTCTCTTGTTATTTATAATGTATGTTAACAAAACTATTGTAAGCATTATATTTCATTGTAAATGTTCTATTTGACGCACTAACAATTAAAATATGTTATAGTTTTCTCTACCTGGTTCTCTTCTTAGCAGGATTTACAACAGAAGCTGGAACTGGTTTATAGAGATTCCTTTTCGTCGCCATCTTGAATCTCGCGGGGTAGAAATGTTAAAAATGTTGCTGGGTAACAAATATACCACAGAATACAGAACAGTATGTTTCCGTATATTTAATGTTTACAATCTTCACATTTTAAAATTAAATATTTTTTGTGGAAAAGTGTGGGAATAAAACTATTCAAAATGTATTTAAATATATACTGCGTAAGTGCGAATTCATGTTTTTAAAATGTGAAAGGTTGCCGAAAGTGTCTAGTAATAGCAAACGTCTAGAATACGTGGTCCAACTAACGCTATTTGTTGTCATTTGAAAGTTTGACTGTCTCCGTTAGTATGGATAACGTTTGCCCTGTTTGTGGAGGAGATTCTCTTGAGGTGGAATATATGAGAAGCCGTCTTGTTTTAGTGTGCTCTGAGTGTGGGCATAAAGTCAATCCAAACATAGGAACAGAAAGTGAAAGTGATGATGGCGACTATGTTGATGATGACAGCGAAGGGACCGAAGAAGATGATGTCGACAGTAATGGACCTGCAGACAATAAAAGCGGTAAAACAGCCGTTGCTTACATTGACTCAGACTTTAAAACTGTTCGTGTTACGCCTCACGTCATTTTGAGTGATCCTCAAAAGAACGAATTATCTGCTCACATGATCAAGCCAAAAAAAGCGCCTAATGTTTCAGGTGCAAGCCTTCCATCGTGCAAAGTTTGTGGAGGTACGGATTTTTCACAAGAAACTGTCAATGACACAGACCAGTTAGTATGTACAAACTGTGGATATTTTAACGAGACTCAACATCTGGTCTCCACTGTTGATTACACTGTTGTATCTGGCCCAACAAATTCATACCAGTGGCCCAAAGAGTCACGCCCAAGATTTTTTGGATCCGAACCTGCACTAGCTAAGGGGAAAGATGCAGGAATTCAGAAGATCAGATCACTTAGTGAAAGGCTGACAATGCAACCTGATGTTGTTGATCAGGCAGTGGCATTATTTGAGCAGTTGTATTCAGACTACAGAGTTATAGGTGTTTCGATTGAGCTGAAGGAGACATTGGCAGCATGTTGTTTGTTGTCAGTGGCAAGGGAGAATGGCATCAATATTACCATTAAAACAATGACCACACTCCACCATGCCAGGAAAAAATTATATACCAGATCACTCAGACTACTGAAAGAAACTGGCAATAGAATGTGCCCGCAGAGTATCGTCAATTTACCACATCATGTCCTTTCTGGTGCTAACTTCAGCAACCAGATGCTGCAAAGAGTCAGTTCAGCTGTTGAACTTTGTCAGCAATGTTTTATCACTCAAGGTAAAGACTACACCAGTTTCATTGTAACGGTGGCACATGCGTGTTGGATCAGCGATAACCCAGTGCTGTTAAACACCAAATTAAAGAATTTCTGTTCTCAGTTCAACTTGCCTTACTCTGGACAGTGCGAGGTGTTGAAGAAACACCTATATGAGCTCCTTGTTAAGCTGGCCAGTGAACTGCCATGGATTACCACTAAAATACATAAATCTAAAGCAGTGCTCTACCTCAATGATATTTTAAAATATAAAAAGACAGTGCTCAGTCGAGCGGACTTGAGAGGACAGAATGCATCTGATGACAAGTCCTCATACAGTTCTCAGGCTATCATTCCACCCAGCATGAGGAAAAGACTAGGAGAGTCACACTCAATTGATATTCATGAAACCCAACTTCCTCCACATCTAGCCAATGTTGACCTTGACAGACATGATCTGGACCATGAAAATGACGTTATATCTGAAAGTGAAATGGAATCCTACCTTGTCCCACCCCATGAAATTCCCCTCAAGAAAGCATTGATGAAATTTGAATCAGCCACAAAAAATATTGCTGATGTTACTACAAAGAAGAAGTGACCAGGAAGTATGAAATAAAGTGAAAATTGGCTTTTAACCCTTGAAGAAGCTTAGTTTTATTTAGTAAAAAGCCTACATTATTACATGTATAGAAAACCTTTAAACTTTTAATTTATTGTGTTTATTAGATCTCCTTTAAGTTTTAGCTTTAAGCTCTGTCTCATCTTCTTGAAAATGAATGTGTAGACTAAGTCAAAATGGAAAAGAATTGTGACTGGCTTTTGAACATTAACTGAAAATGTATTAATGAAGTTCAAACTTCTCAGACGACTAGTTGACTAAATCAAATGTTTATTTCAACATGTTTTGATTCTGTGAAATGTGTATGTATTGTTGGTAAACAAAATTGTTAAATGATGAATTGGGCTCACATAATATAATATGTGCCTTTTGATTATTAAATTAATCTTGCAAGCAAGTGCAAATGGATCCACTATTTTAAATATGAAATTGTACTAGTCTTGTCAGTCAAATAATCTTCTTAAGTTATTGGTGCTGGAGTTTGCCTGTTTGGGTGCCATCAATGTATCAAATGTTATGTTTGAAAATGTACACAATAACATGTATGTTGATTTATTTGCTGTTTCAGTGTTTCCACTAATTTCTTTAGTTTAAGCTGAAATTATTCTCAAATATTGAAATAATGTAATCTTTCCCCATGCTGTTCCACCTCATTCATTTATTTCACCATCCTGAAATATCTCTCTCACAGTCATGCACGCACACACTACAGGAAAGATTAGTTTGTATTTTTGTAGGTTTTTTTATTTAGGAAATGTACATAAGTAATATAGCAGTTTAGAAGAAGAAAAAACATAAACTGATACATTGTAATTGATTGAAAATGCACATACATGTATGCACGCGTAGCGGACGTTCACATTGCGTGTGTTTTTGTATTTCCAGGCATACCTGGAAATATTTTAGTTTCAAATAGGCGAGAATCAGAACGAGCTAAAATGTTGGTCGGTCCATTGGAAACCATATCTCAAGAACCACTGAATGGATTATGACCAAACTTCATAGGAACATTACCTAGGATAATGGCCTGCCTCCCATGACGTCACATTTACTCTACCCGGCAAAAGGAGTTTTTTGATGTTGATCGGTTTTACTCTATATTTCAAAAATGGCTGAAGCGATTTTTTTGAGTTTTGTTATGGTACTCCAAATCATGACCATGAGCCATCCTTCAGTAGCAATTAGAGTATGGTTGTCAGTCTGATGGTCTGTCCGTGGCCCAGAATTTCACATTTTTAAAAAATAAAAAACACACTTTTGGCTTATTTTAAGAATAACTGAACTGAAGTTCATCGTTTTAACTTTGTAATACTTTAGCAGTGCCTATGTGTTACTTTAGATTATTCGGATTTGTATTTTCTCAAAGGTCAGGGTCATTGGGCTTTACCATTTTCTAAGCATATTTTGAAGTGTATCTAAAAATTGGCTGAACTGATTTTGATAATTCTTTTGCATGCTAATATAATACTTCCAATAGTGGCCTATCATTCTGTTTTCCTTTGCATCGTTAGGATGAAGCAGAGTCACAGCACCACCAAAAAAATGTTGCACTTTTCAAAATGTTTATATGCAGGAATAACAAATGCAAATTGACAGTCTGATATTTTAATGTTGAATTGTTTGTGTACATACTATATTTTACATGATAAAACTACCATCATAAGAAAGGTAATACTCCTGCTCTCAAAGGTGAACAAAACGTGAGGGAGAATTTATTATAAATGTTATACAAGCTGAAAATCAGCTCGTAATATAATTTATGTAAAAGTTTTTTGCTACTGAATATTTTATGGAACTTAACATTTTGGCTTGACTACCTGATGTTCATCAGACAATGATCAGAGAAAACTATATTTTTATTATAATAAGGATTTTTTCATTAAAACTTGAACATAGCCATGACTCACTAAAGTCACTATCAAGGTTCTTACAACTAAAAGTCAGTATATGATTGATAATCTTCAATGTAAAATGTAATTCCTGTATAAAGAAACACCAAGGAACTTTAAAGTATTTAAGTTATGGATACTATTTAGTTTTATGTTTACTGTGGTAAGGCCCTTACTGGTTGTTGATGTTGTTAAAGTGGGCACGGTAGGCAAGTCTGATATATTTTTCTCTTGTCCTTACATTACTAGTTTTTAATGATGATACAGTTATGTAAATGTAATGAAACTTTCTTATCTTGGCTCCCACACTTTGTACAAATTATTGTTAAAAATTTGTTTAAAAGTTTTCTTGCTACAGGCAACAAATATTCAATGTGAATTGTGATTGATAATCTTCAATGTAAAATGTAATATGCACACCAAGAAAGTTTAAAGTATTTAAGTTATCGCTATCCCTATTTAATTTTATTTTTGCTGGTGTAAGGTTCATTTTGGTTGTTTTTTACCCTTTATCCTTATAAGTTATAGTTGGCTGAAAGCATGTTGTTATTGTTTTTTGCATTAATGTTGAATTTGGAACACTTTTTATGGTGTTTTCATCCATGCTAATTTAGTATGCTCAGAGTATAGATATATACTTACTGATGATTTGTAATAATATGATGATTTGTAATATAATAATAAATGGAACGTTTTTAGTTTTTGTAGAGGCATGCACAATTATAAGTTATAGTGGGCTGAAAGCATGTTATTGTTTTTGCATTAATGTTGATGTTGAACTTTGAACACTTTTTATGGTGCTTTTACCCATGCTATTTTAGTATGCATAGAGGAGAGAGAAAGAGAGAGACACACACACACACACTGACTAATGATTTAATATGATGATTTGTAATAAATGGAACGTTTTTAGTTTTTGTAGAGGCATGCATATATATATAAATATTATAATTATAAGTTTATTCAAAACAACTGATGGCTTGTAATGATTTTGCACCTTAATTATACAAAGAAAAGAGTAAAGTGTTGATTTTCCTCTCTGTAGAGTTCTTCTTCTTCTATTCCTCCTGCTCCACCTCCTAGCCTCCTCTGGTTCTCCTCTGTAGAGATTTTCTTCTTCTCCCCCCATGTGGGTACCAGGAGTTTCTGTATAAATAGTATCCCCACTTTCTGGAAATTTAGTTCTTTAAATTCCCACTGTCGCTGTCTTTCTCTTTTTTTTTCCTCATTCCTACTCTGTTCCATCAATCTACTATACTACCTTCTTCTTCTCTTGATCTATCACCTCCCTTTTTTCTTGAAAACTCTCCCGGACCAAAACTCATTTTTGTGTGAGGTCTGTTGGATCAGCTTGGGAATATTGGATGCTTTCTGCCAAATGGTCACTAGGGCTTCCTGTGATATTATTTATCAATGTAGACATTTTATATGTATGTATTTTGTTGATATTTTATACTGATGTTTGTATTCTATTTTGTTTTTGTTGTTCTGATTCGGCTCTTTGCAGTCCGCTGGACTCTATAAACAATGACTAACTTCTTCTTCTTCTTCTTCTTCTTCTTCTTCTTCTTCTTCTTCCACTGTCTCTGTTTTTCTCCTTTGTTTTTTCTCATTCTAATCCTACTCTGTTTTATCAATCTACTATACTATCTTCTTCGCTAGACCAGTCACCTACCTTTTTTCTTGAAAACTCTTACAAAACTCCTCATTTGTGTTTGAGGTTTGTTGGATCATCTTGGGATTATTGGGCACTTTCTGCCAAATGGTCACTGACGCTTCATGTGATGTTATTATTTGGCAATGTAGGCATTTTATATGTATGTGTTTTGTTATTTTATAACCCACGTTGGGGTGCCGGGGGTTTCAGTATAAATAGTATCCCCACTTTCTGGAAATTTAGTGCTTTAAATTCCCACTGTCGCTGTCTTTCTCATTTGCTCTTATTCCTGCTCTTTTCTATCAATCTGCTATACTATCGTCTTCTTCGCTAGACCAGTCTCCTACCTTTTTTCTTGAAAACTCTTCCGGGACAAGACTCCTTGTTTGTGTATGAGGTCTGTTGGATCAGCTTGGGAATATTGGACGCTTTCTGCCAGGTGGTCACTAGGGCTTCCTATGATGTAATTATTTAGCAATGTAGGCATTTTATATGTATGTGTTTATTTGATAATTTATAATGATGTTTGTATTCTATTTTGTTTTTTGTAAACGGGGGTTCGATAAGTTGGGGTGAAGCCTCAGCCGTCCCCTGCGTGGGATGTCTTTATTGTAAAGTGACTGGCTGGTGGAGAGCTTTCGGTTTTACCACTAGGGTTGTTTCAGCAGATCTTTTATGCGGATCGGGGGTTGTCCGGTCCCGATTTGGCTCGGAGGAGTCCGCTTGACCTAAAGCAATAATAATGTAATGTAATGTAGTGTTATCACTGGGGTTGTTTCAGCAGATCTTTTATGAAGATCAGGGGTGAGTCCTTTATCAGCCAAGTTGTGGTCTTGATTTTGTATATTCTGATTCGGCTCTTTGCAGTCCGCTGGACTCTGTCCCTTCATAGGGGTACCGGGAGTTTCAGTATAAATAGTATCCCCACTTTCTGGAAATTTATAGTTATTTAAATTCCCACTGTCGCTGTCTTTCTCCTTTGTTCTTTCTCATTCCTACTCTGTGCTATCCCATCTATTATACTATCTTCTTCTTCTTCACTAGACCAGTCACCTACCTTTTTTCTTGAAAACTCTTCCGGGACAAAACTCCTCATTTGTTTGTGAGGTCTATTGGATCAGCTTGGGAATATTGGACGCTTTCTGCCAAGTGGTCACTGGGACTTCCTATGATGTTATTATTTGGCAGTGTAGGCATTTTATGTTGTTTTGTTGATATTTTATAATGATGTTTGTATTCTATTTTGTTTTTGTAAACGGGGGTTCGATAAATTAGAGTATAGCCTCAGCGTCCCTTGCGTGGGATATCTTTATTGTAAAGTGATCAGCTGGTGAAGTGCCTTCAGTGTTACCACTAGGGTTGTTTCGGCAGATCTTTTTTGCGGATCAGGGGTGAGTCCTCTTTCAGCGAAGTTGTGGTCTTCATTTTGTGGTCCTGATTCGGCTCTTTGCAGTCCGCTGGACCCTGTAAGCAATGAATAACTAACTAACTCTGCGTCCCCTGTGTCACAGAAGGCTATTTAGACCCTGCACTAAGACTTCTCACCTTAAATAGTTCAGCCTGCTGTAGCCTTTGTAAATTAAAGTCGATGCCAAGCAGACGACGCAAGTAAGTTGTGTGCTAAGCATGTGTACGCTAACGCTGGCTCAGTAAGGTAGTGACCTCATTCAGCTGACGTAGGGCCATAGATACCCGCCAGAGGCGCCACTGTAATCGAGCATTCGCGGGCTTTTGCTGACCATTACACTAGGTAGTCATTCTGTGCCTATAACTCTTACACGAGCGGAGCCAAGCTCTGAAAAATCGCTAGCAGAAGACTAAAGCAGGGACGGGTGAAATTCAATTCAACCTAATATAGCCACAGCCTGACATGGTCAAAAAGGTAAATGATCTATCTTTTGTTTCATAGCGCTTTATTAATATTATTGCTGTATTATGTTTGTGAAGTTTTGCCATGTTTAGAATTGTGAAGTACCACGGAGGAGACACCATCACCACACCTCAACTGCAGTTAAGTGACACCGAAAGCGTGCATCCACACTGACATAGAAGGACTGTGGTGTAGTTCGCTCTCCTGAAACCAACATTAGGCCAGACAGAACAAATAGCCCAATGATGAGACATTAGCAAATATCAAGAACAGTAGCAGCATAGACCCACCAAGGAACGAACTATTCGAAGTTAATTTGGACATTTAAGTTAATAGAGTGTTTAGAGAATAATGTATAGAGTAGAGGAAATTAATGTGTGATATTTACTGTTAACAAGTGGCTGGACTACCAATGTTTCATATCCGTGCGAGAGCTAGTGTGTCCTATCCTATCCTATCCTGTCCCATAACCCGAAGGTCGTAGGGGCACCACAGATGATCGTTTAACCAGCATACTCCATCTTTCTCTGTCCTCAGCAGCCCTGATGGCTTCGCTCAGTGTCAAACCAGTCCATTCTCGAATGTTGTCCTCCCACCTCTTTTTCGGTCTCCCTCTTCTTCTACCTCCTTGCACTGTGCCTTGCAGAATAGTCTTTGCAAGGCCTGATGATCTGGTGACGTGGCCATACCACCGAAGTTTCCGTTTCTTCACCACTGTTAGCAGGTCATCGTGTTGTCCAATGGCTTGTGTGATGGTCTGTCGGACTTCGTCGTTGGTGATGTGTTGGGTATAGGAAATGCCCAGAAGTCTTCTGTAGCACCTCATCTCCATGCTTTGTATTCTTCGTTGGAGATCTGCTGTGAGGGTCCATGCTTCGCAAGCATATAGGAAGATGGAGATGACAAGGGAGCGCAGCAGTCTTACTTTGGAATGTAGACTGATGGTCCTGTCTTTCCAAATGGGCTTCAACCTTGTCAGGGCAGCAGTTGTTTGTGCGATCCTGGAGAGGACTTCCTGTCGGGACCCATTGTCTGATACAATGGCTCCTAAATATTTGAAGCTATGCACTGTGTCGAGGGATTGGCCTTGGACTTTGATGTCCGTATTGATGCCATTGGTGTTGTTGGTCATCATTTTGGTCTTCTCTGCACTTATTTCCATTCCATAGGCTTTGGAGGTGGTGTCAAGCCTCTGTACCAGCTGTTCAAGTTCTTGTTCCTCTCCAGCCAATCCATCAATGTCATCTGCAAAACGAAGATTGGAGATTGCTCTACCCCCTATGCTGACTGTGCCTTCATGGTCTGCAAGAGCATCCGACATGATGCGCTCTAGGAAGATGTTGAAGAGTGTTGGAGAGAGTAGGCATCCTTGACGCACACCGATTGTTGTTCTGAACCAATTCCCGATGGCTCTGTTGTGGAGGACTGCACTGGTAGCCTTGTCATACAGGCTTTTGATGACTTCAATAATTTTAGGGCTGATGTTGTACACTTTCATTGTTGCCCATAGAGCTGCATGCCAGACTCGGTCAAACGCCTTCTTGAAGTCTATGAACACATGATATAGATGTTGTTGGTGCTGTAGGTATTTCTCACAGATTATTCTGAGGTTGAAAATCTGCTCAGTGGTACTTCGCCCTGCCCTGAATCCTGCTTGTTCTTCAGCTATGATTTGTTCAGCTTGGGGTTTCAACCTGTTGAGTATTATTTTCAGGAGGACCTTGCTGGGATGGCTGATGAGGCTGATGGTCCGGTAATTTTCACACTCCTGAAGGTTACCTTTTTTGGGAAGAGTGATGACAAGCGACTGGGTCCATGGTATAGGCCACTCCCCACTCTGCCAGATCTTGTTACAGATAATGGTGAGGGCATCAATCATCGCTTCTCCTCCTGCTTGTAGCAGTTCCGCGGGTATGTTGTCCACTCCCGCTGACTTCCCTTTCTTTAGCGCTTGCACTGCTGCCTCAACTTCTTCCCGGAGAATTGGGAGGATTTCTTCTTCTTCTCTGTTCTCGGGACATGCTAGAACTGATGGGTCTCCATTTGGTGTATGGTTGTAAAGGTCAGAGCAGTACTCTGTCCATCTGTCCAAGACTTCTTGTTCTTCTGTAAGGCATATGCCAGACTTGCTTTGGATAGTGGAGACTTTGGGCTGTTTGACACTTGACAGCCGCTTCACAGTCTGGTAGGCCTTCTTGCTGTTGTTCTTGTTCAGACTGTTCTCTATTTCCTGGCATTGATCTTCTATCCAGTTCTCCTTTGCTGTGAGCATGCCTTTTCGGATGTCATTGTTGATTTTTCGGTAGACATCAGCTCCCTGTGAGGTGTTCTTTTTCTTTTTCATCTCTCTTCGTTTATCACACAGATCCAAAAGTTCAGGTGTGATCCACAGCTTCTTCTTTGGTCGGTGCTTGCCAAGGATCTCAGTGGCGACATCTGTCACAGCTGAGTTGAAGGTGGTGGTCATGGTGTTGACATCTACTTCACCAGCCCCCAAAATGAGCAGTGGTGCAAATTTCCCTCCAATTGTGGCCTGAAATAGTTCTGCCACCTCCGGGTCTTGCAGTTTGTCCAGGTCGAACTTCAGTCTAGTGCACTTTGCTGTATTTACTCTCTTCAAGTGGAGCCGGAAAGACATCATCACGAGATCGTGGTCACTTCCGATGTCTGCTCCTGGAAAAGTACGTGTCCTGCCAATGTTGATGCTTGATCTGAAGCGTTTCTTGACCATGATGTAGTCTATTTGGTTGTGATGCTCCCCGCCAGGACTGTGCCATGTCCATCGTCGGGAGTTTTTGTGGAGACCAAGCGTGTTTGCCAGTACCAGATTGTTGTATCTGGCAAACTCCAAGAGTCTCAGACCCCTGTCATTTGTCTCGTTGTTGCAGTGGGGTCCACATGTGTCTCCCCAGTTGTGGTGCGCATCTTGGCCAACCTTGGCATTCCAGTCGCCTTGCACTATGACTATGTCCTTCTTCGGCACTTGGTCAAGGACCGCCTGTAGATTTTCATAAAAATCCTCCACTTCGCTGTCGTCATAGTCTGATGTTGGGGCGTAGGCCTGGATGATGGTGATGTTGAAAGGGGCTGCTCTCAGGCGGATGGTAATGAGTCTACTGGAGACTGGGCGGCAACCCATGACAGTGGCTAGAATGTTCTTGTGGACCAAGAATCCAACGCCGTGTTCGTGCCTGTCATCCCTACCGCTGAAATAGAGCTTGTGGCCTTTGTCGGTCGTTGTTTCACCTAGGCCTTTCCAGCGCAGTTCGCTGATACCTAGAACATTCCATCGATAGTGGTCCAACTCGTGGGCCAGTTCTTCTAATTTTCCTTCCGCAGTTAGGGTCCTGACATTCCAGGTTCCTATGACGATGTTGTTTCTCGTGCGGATCTTGCTAAATTGTCCATCAGTAGCATACTTAACACCTCCGTCCTGGTGGCCAACGGAAGGCGCGGTCCTTGTGCCGTGTGACGACCCGGGCGACGACCGATCCGGTATGGAATTAGTGGGTTGTGTCATCATGTAGTGTGTCTTTTTTTGCTAGTGTGTCAGTGAAGCTATTACACCTTTTTCCCCATCTCTGTAACCCCATCCTAACACAGACCGAGCTAAACTTATAAATGTATTAAGATTAGTCACAGGGTGATTACACTAGCCGATCCCCGCAAACAAAGACGGGTGGGTAATAGCATTCCATTGTGCAGAGCCCAGTAACAATAGACCCATCGTCACACTCTGCGTACTGGACCTAAAGCAACAATAAATCAATCAATCAAAAACACCCTGCGTAAGATGCCTAGTTTGTTGTAGGGTTACCGGCTGGTTGAGTGCCTTCAGTGTTGCCACTGGGGTTGTTTTAGCGGCTTTTGTGCAGATCGGGGGTGAGTCCTCTTTCAACCAAGTTGTGGTCCTAATTCGGCTCTTTGCATTCCGCTGGACCCTGTAAGCAATGAATAACACACACACACACACACACTCTCTCTCTCTCTCTCTCTCTCTCTCTCTCTCTCTCTCTCTCTCTCTCTCTCCCTTTCTCTCTCTCTCTCTCTCTCTCTCTCTCTCTCTCTCTCTCTCTCTCTCTCTCTCTCTCTCTTTTGAATCACGGAAGTACACACTTTTATTGAAAAATCTATGGTTGAATGTACTTTTATACAGTGTCACATCCGTTTATCTATTTTATAATATCCACTTCTTAAGTTTGCACCAGAATAAACTATATAAAATAGCATCAAATCTAAAATTAAATTGCATGCACGTGAAAAATGGACGCTGATTATTGAGGCCGGATTCGAGTAAAATGTTTAAACCACACATATAGGCATAAATTTACAAACTTGTGTGAAACTGAATGCTCTCTCTCTCCCACTCTTTCTCTCTCTGTACATAATAATAATGTTCGTCATTTGTAAGGCGCCTTAGCCTAAGGATCAAGGCGCGCTATGGGTTGAGGGAATGGGAAGACAAGACAGACAAAACTGGACAAAAGATACATAATATACATATGTACAAAATAAGTTGAACAACTATGAAAAACACAAGCACGCACACCTGCTTACACTCTCTTGTAAGTGATTATTTGAAATATTCCATAAAGAGGTATGTTTTTTTTTTTACTGTGATTTAAAAGAGGAAATGGAGGAAGAATGTCTAATGTTGTATGGAAGGGAATTCCAGAGTTGAGGACCAAAGACAGGTAGAGAGCGGTAACCATGCGATTGTCTGTTGAAGCGGCTCTTTCTAAGAAGACGTGTCAGCAGATAATCGCAGAGCTCGAGAAGGGGTGTAGATGGATAAAATATCAGAAGTATAAGCAGGAGCTGTGCCTGTAAAAACAGAAACAAAGGCAAGCTATCTTGTATTTTATGCGTTCGGCAACTGGTAGCCAATGGAGTCTGTGTAGCAAAGGAGTAATGTGTTTACGGAGGTTTGAACGGAAAATGATGCGTGCAGCAAAGTTCTTTAGATCATTCTTGTCAAGTGATGGCTTTTTCAAAAGTGGTTTCACTACTGCCAGTTTAAGGTCGGTGGGAACAATGCCTGTGGTCAAAGAGGAGTTGATCAGATTTGTGAGGGCAGGGAGAAGGACATCAAGATTTTCGCACAGGAGCTTGGTAGGTATAGGGTCCAACTCGCACGATTTAGGCAAAGTGGCTTTGAGAATCTCAAGAACCGACTGCTCCGAGACCTACGTGAAAGAATCCAGCTGAGTACCAGAGTACTCAGATCCTAGAGGATTAGGGACAGCAACAGGAAAGTTGTCGCGAAGCTTTTGAACTTTGTACAGTAAGCTGAAGAGATTGTGGGGAGAGTGTCGGGGTTTTCACATGCAGGCAAAGGAGAAACAGTTTCTTTTCCAAGGAGAGAGTTAAAATTTTTGAACAGTTCTTTGCAGGTGGTCGACGAAAGAATCTGAGAGGAAAAGAAAGATACTTTTGCCCTATCAACAAGGTCAGTAATCTTGTGCTTGATGGACTCATAGATTTCTTTATGTACCGTTAGCTTGGTCTTCAGCCAGCACCGCTCAGCCTGACGACGCTCGCGCTTAAGGATGCCAAACTGTTCGGCGATGTTGCCGAACAAAGGGTTGGTTTTACGCTGCCTGTTGGCAGAGCGGGGCGTGCTTGTCCAAGATGCCTAAGAGTGTAGAATTGAATTGGCCTATTGTGCAATCATGAGGTAAAGCCTGGGTGATGTCATGTTTGAAGGCCTCTTTGTCAATGGTGTTAAGTTTGCGGACAGTAATAGTTACTGGTATACTAACTGGTTTGGGAACATTGAGGTAGCCTAAAATGACATTATGATCTGACTTACCCAGATGGAGCGAGTTCTTTTACTTTGTCTTCGTCACCTTCGGAAACTAGCCATGTCTCTGTGACAAACATAATGTCAATATCATTGTCAGAAATGTATGTAGATATAGCAGCTCGCTTGCGAGGATGCTGGGCCAGGGACTGTGCATTAAAAGAACATACCAGTAACTGTCGATGCATAGAAACCTTTGGATCTTTCGAAATTGCATCAAACCACCAGAAGACGGTAATGTTGTTAAGCCCCGGTCACACAGCCCTTTACGGCTGAATCACGGCCAAAGCGCGTCCAAAATGTGTTACCCGTGGAGTGGACGTTGTTGTTCGCGTTGATGTCGAGGTTAAGACGAGCTACGGTCGAGGTATAGACGTGGCAGGACGCGGGGAGAAATCTGAACGGCATCGGACGCGGCAAAAAGTTTGTAGGTAGTGCTATGTACGTGGAAAAATCCATTTGTCAGTGATAAGCCGCTAAACACACGCTATTTCTCGTGATTCCAACGCGGTACATGCGTCCAATGACTGAACGCTAAACTTTCGCGTCTTACCGCGTCTCCCCAAGTTTTAATCACTGCCGGAACACGGATTACCACGCGTGTGTTGCACGTCTTTACCGTGGTTGTGCGCGGGCTAAACTTTTGAGCAGTTCAAAACTTTTTGCCGCGTCCGATGCCGTTCAGATTTCTCCCCGCGTCCTGCCACGTCTATACCTCGACCGTAGCTCGTCTTAACCTCGACATCAACGCGAACAACAACGTCCACTCCACGGGTAACACATTTTGGACGCGCTTTGGCCGTGATTCAGCCGTAAAGGGCTGTGTGACCGGGGCTTTAGGTGCAGTGTGGAGGCCAGGGTAGCCAGAATGACCGCTGGGCGGGCAGGGTGCAGTTGTAAGGCCAGGGTCGCCACAATGACCGCTGGGCGAGCTGGGTGCAGTGTTACATTACACTGCATTACATTACATTACATTATTATTGCTTTAGGTCAAGCGGACTCTTCCGAGCCAAATCAGGACCGGACAACCCCCGATCCGCACAAAAGATCTGCTGAAACAACCCTAGTGGTAAAACCGAAAGCTCTCCACCAGCCAGTCACTTTACAATAAAGACATCCCACGCAGGGGACGGCTGAGGCTTCACCCCAACTTATCGAACCCCCGTTTACAAAAACAAAATAGAATACAAACATCATTATAAATTATCAACAAAACACATACATATAAAATGCCTACATTGCTAAATAATAACATCATAGGAAGCCCTAGTGACCACCTGGCATAAAGCGTCCAAAATTCCCAAGCTGATCCAACAGACCTCATACACAAATAAGGAGTCTTATCCCGGAAGAGTTTTCAAGAAAAAAGGTAGGAGACTGGGCTAGCGAAGAAGACTATAGTATAGCAGATTGATAGAACAGAGCAGGAATGAGAAAGAGCAAATGAGAAAGACAGCGACAGTGGGAATTTAAAGCACTAAATTTCCAGAAAGTGGGGATACTATTTATACTGAAACCCCCGGCACCCCAACGGTGGAGGGGGGGGGGGGGGAGGGCGATAGAGATAGAGAGAGAAGCTTATACTATAATACCCACAAACAAACACACCACCACCACAAACTACACATACACATCCTTTCCTCACTCCCAAAGAGACATATTAATATTCAACATGAACTTTGTGATTAAATTGTTATGTCCAGGTGCAGTGATTGATTGAGGATCCCTGCCCACAATCCACTTGATTTCCGTGACCAGAATTCCACATTTTCCTAGTGCCACGAGACACGCCCGACAATGCATTCCAGAATCGTCATTGCAAGTTTGCAAGTGCGCAAATTGTTTCAGCATTTTCTTTTGCATAGCGAAGGCGAAGATTGACACAATACTACATTTGTGTCAAAACTGAAGTAGCTCTGAATAACTGGCCGAGCACTACTGAATTCTAATAGTTGAAGCACAATCTGCCGAACACAGTCTGTCACACTCTAGTGACACATCTTGAAACACTAAAGATGACAGGACTCTTGAAACGTAGTCAGGAATAATTCGTATAGACCAAGGAGGCAAGCTTCCATAATTTTCCGTTGTAATGTAATGTAAGCTTAATATGGTGGTGGTAGCAGCAGCAGTAGTAGTAGGCTAGTAGTGATGGGTTTTAGAAGACAGAAAGGATATCGAACTGTTTTTTTTTTTTTATTTAGATTGACTGCATCCTCTTTTAACACTCAATCATGTGGCGAAAAGGCAGGGAGATCGCCATTAGAAGACAGAAAGACTATTGAGTTTGTGTTTGTTAAATTCTAGATTGACTGCCTCCCGTTATTGAAGGGATGAAAGAAACCGGAGAAAACCCACGGTGACCTGAAAGTCACGTACATAAGTCAAATGAGTTCGAACCCGCACCTTTCAGCGAAACTATAAAGCCTAATTAACTGCGCTATGAGACCCCATAACCACTACTTCCCTTCCCTCCCCCAAATCCCCTTTACCCTGTCAACCTCATCCTTGCATCTAGCACCATGCATACTACTCTGGGTGGCTTAACTTCGTAGGCTGTGAAGATATATCATCATTGTAATCTCTGTATTCGGACTTTCTTTTTCAGGCGATTGTTTGACCCAAGAATCAACCTAAGAAAATGATGGAACGAGCTGCACTTGATAACTTATTTTGCTGGAGTTGTCGCTGGCATGGATTTGGCGGTGAAATAGACGTGCATAAGATTACCTTCAGGGTAGATCTCGGAGGATCCTTTATCCTAGCCAGAGTGGGTTTAATATCAGTATGCGCCGGAAGACCAGTAAACTTACGAACTGAACTCATGTCGCCGACTAAACCGACAGAACATCTGGCATAAGTTACAACCCTACCAATAAAAATATAAAACATTACAGTAACTTGTACATTATTATATTGTGTTGTATTAGACCACCTACACGTCAATATGTCTGCTGTACAATATTTATTAGGATAAAAGTCAGCCACAGGGCATAAAGGCTGTTCGACCGCACCCTATCATTGAGTACTATAGGCAACAAACATATCACTTTTACTTATTTTTCTTATTCTTTTTTTCCCCTCCACTCAACCTCGGCTCTTTGCAGTCCGATGGACCCGCAGGGCCGGACCTGCCCTAGAGGCCCGAGGGGCCCGGGCCCATACCCTTTTTTGAAAAAAAAAAGAAAGAAAAAAATGTGGGGAAAACACACACACACACACAGACACCCCCCCCCACACACACACCCATAAATTAAAAAAAAGTGATACAGAAACGAGAGTCTCTCTGCAGAAACAAACGAAAACACTAAACACACAAACAAAAAACAAAAACAAGAGAGAGAGAGAGAGAGAGAGAGAGAGAGAGAGAGAGAGAGAGAGAGAGAGAGAGAGAGAGAGAATTAGTTTGTTAGTTAGTTTTTTTTTTTTTAATCTTTCATATTTTTGTTATGACTTTATTCCTAACACACACACACTTTTTTAAAGGTAATTTCTCCCCAAAATCAGTGGCAAACTATAACACTAAAATTTTGCAATTTACATGCTCAGATTGCACCATTTTTTCTCTCTTTTCAAAAAATTTTCCGGGAGAGTATGCCCCCCGGACCCTCCCTAGCAAACTAGGCGCTTCGCGCCATCGGCTCGGCGCTTCGCGCCTTCACTACTACCCTAAAATAAATTTGGGCCCCTACCCCTGAAAAACTTAGGTCCGGCCCTGGACCCTGTAAAGAATGAATGAATAACTCAACCCCCTGCATGCTATCTTTTGCTCCATTTTTCTGCTAGCAGGTAAATCGGGTGACTTCGTGGCGCATTGCGTTCGCTGGTTTCCTATGCCGAAGTCGCGGGTACGATTCCCGGACAAACTTACGTGACTTTGGTACGAGACTGTTCAGGTCAACGAGGGTTTTCTCCGGGTACTCCTTCCCTCCCTTTAATAATGGTATTGGATACAGTCAACTTAATTTTATTTTTTTTTTAAATCGATTTCTTTTCCATCTTTGAATAGCGATCTTCCTGCCTTTGCATCACATGTTTGAGTGATAGATGTGTGTTTGTTTGAGTGATATATGTGTGTTTGTTGTGTGTGTGAGGGTGGGTGAACCATGTAAGCGTGCGTGTGGGCACAGATCGCCGCGTTTTGAGTCTGATTGGTGATTTGGGGAAAAGTGCGTATAATTACAGCATCCATTATTATTATTATTATTATTATTATTATTATTATTATTATTATTATTATTATTATTATTAGTAAACCCTTTTCAACAGATCGAGTCTACAGTTTTGAGAAATGAAACTAGATGAAGATTTGCGTCTGTTCTTCTGATTTGATTTACGCGGATCCTTTCTGAATCTACAATCCCACCCCGCCCCAGCAGAAGCTTGCTGGATTATTCTGTATGCGTGTCATGCAACTTGGCAAGTAAAACTGTACCATATCTCTGACCTCATGTAGGTGTGTGGGTGTGCGTGTGTGTGTGTGTGTGTGTGTGTGTGTGTGTGTATTGAACATCTTTAATTCTTTTTTAAATTTTTTTTTCGCCTCTGGCCAACTCATGTCTTCTGCCGCAAGTACCTCTTTCGCCGCTCAGATTCAACTGTAAATGGGTCCGTCGGAAATAATGTTTATTTTGTCGATAGTGGACCAATTTGTCTCTTGCTTTTCCAAGATCTGCACGGTTCTGACAATGGAGACCCCGCTCTACCGCCCCTTTTCTGACAGATCAACTAAGCAATAGCGGTCGTTTGTCATGCCAAACAAAATCAGTGAGAAAAAAATGAGGGGAGGGAAGGAGAGGAGATGGAAACTAGACTGGCTTCTAGACTGAAGCCTCGGATACTCCGTGGATGATGAGGTCTGTAGTCCTGAGGAGGAGAAGGAGGGTTAGCAGCAGCAAGTGGACTCCAACAAGGAACAGTTTGATGCGTGGGAAGAATGGGATTACATAATACACACCTAGAAAAACAATGAACGGCATATACAAAGACTGCACTGATCAAACATGTCACAAAGTAATACAAACACCCGTTAAGTAAATACTAAATACTGGCTCAAAATTGGAAAAACGGACGCGCAAAATCACGCAATAAGCAATAACTGCATAAAATGCACAAGCATGCAACTCAATCTGAAATCATAGGCAAGTCAATCGAATAAGGAATTGCATATTAATTATTGAGTGGTAATACAACTCGAATAAATCTATTCTTTGATGTTATTTTTCATATGACGAAATGGAAAAAAATAAAAAATAAAAACACGTTCGGATGATTTCAAAGTATTCTGGTAGAAGGAAAGTAATGTTTTGGATGTTTTGTACTAGCACAGCAATTTGAATGTAAATAAATAATAAAACTTAAAACTCGTCGCCAATTTAATCTAGATCACAAATAGCACAACCGTTCAACTCTTGATATAATAATGTATCCTTGGATTGAATGGCCAATATGTGACAGTTACGCCTGAATTTTCAATGAATTCCTCCTAAGCGAAGGTGACACACAAAGTAAATAGTTTTTAAAACAAAAATTATCTTTAAATGAAAGACAACCAGGATAGAAATTGGTTTAACCGAAGGCCCGTTTTGAAGTCCACGCCCAAACAATTGCGACTTCTACCCCTTAAGAGATACATGTATCCCCATATTTGCATGGCTGTCTAATGCATTACCAACGCATGTACCACTGATTTATTATTTTCAAAATTACCTCCTCGTCAGTAATTTGGTTAATTTTAATTTGGAAATAACTTACATTTCTCCACCTCAAAATTTCGTGAAGTACCGTTTTGTTTCACCTTTTAATTTTCTTTCAGTGTTCAAGGTTAGATACAATTTATTTTGATCGGCTACGAACAAAATACAAAACTGTTTTCATTTATCCACGCCCCTAACGCCCACACTTGTCCCATCATGCACCACACTCAGTCTGAATCTGTAACTTGTAAGTTAGTGGGTGGTGCGCGGAGAAAATTCTCTCTCTCTCTCTCTCTCTCTCTCTCTCTCTCTCTCTCTCTCTCTCTCTCTCTCTCTCTCTCTCTCTCTCTCTCTCTCTCTCTCTCTCTCTCTCGTCCAGCCTTCTACCTCTTCATCCATCTACTCACATCCCACACTCCTCCTTCTCAAACCCCTAGTGAGCAGCCAATCGCGAAGAGTTTAGCGTGATCTCCGACACATTGCTTGGTACTGTTTTGAGCTTCCAGGCTGCATTATTACAGATTGTTATCTTTGTTCTTTGAACATTTTCTGTGTAGATTTTGCTGCCGATTTACAGCTTGTTCAGGTAAGTCCAGTAGTTGATTTTATTTCACGTCTTTTCACACTTTATTTTTGTTATATTAAATCATAATTATATATGTAAAATAAGTAAATAAATAAATACAAAGAAACAAAAACAACAACGAACAATACACACCATTAAATTATTACATTTCTACAACACACAGGTAAGTTGCTGTAATTGTTTATGTTGTTATTGATGTTGTTGCTCGTTCTTGTTTAAGTTTTATGTGTAATATTATCGCACTACTGCACTGTCATCATCGTGTGTGCATGTGCTGTGGTGTGGAGTGTGTATGTGTGTGTGTGGACCTATGTGTGTAGTGGGATGGGGTGGTGTTTGTGTGTGTGTGTGTGTGTGTGCCTGTTACACGGTATTTATGAATAGTTAATTTAGCCCCGATGTTTGAATCTTGATATTTGTAAATGGAATTCGTTTATCACTCAGCAACAAAGCAGGTATCGTATAAAGGTTTCCAACTGTATTCAGTTAACATCAACAAGTGCGTAAGAGATCGCTTTCCGAAAATCAATACAAAGATCATTCCTCTTTGCAATCGAGAAAATCTGCGAACATTACAGCATGATGCAATAACACCCAATCCAAATAAAACTCGTCACCGAACTACGCGCTGTCTTACGTCAAAGACGTTCTTTAGGTTAGAAGAATTGCTTACTATTACGAGACACATCTAGAAACTTCGATCGATAATAAACAAGTAATTCCAGAAAATTCTCAACAATATTGACCGACGAAAATTATCAACATTATACAAAAATTCTTCTAGCAACAGCGCAAAATCAAACCAAATGTAGGCTAAATGCTCGCTGTCTTGCATGCTTTGCAAAATAAAATAATCGGAACTATTATGCGCATCTCAACCGTATTATGACCCCCTACACAAGGAGAAATTTACTTAATTTCTGTCTACAACATTGAGACGCCATACACGAACAAAGACCATATACTTATTTCAGTCTGTTTGGATACTGTCTTTACTCACACCACTGACCTGTATTCTAGAGTAGAATACAGGTCAGTGCTCACACACTCTGCTGAGAAAGGTCAAACCACTTCCAGACTTCTTCCCTCAGTAAGGACAACCCAGCCCAGAAATAATGGCGGAACAAGACAGCGTCTCAGTAATGTAATCGAATTCTGAAATAACATTAGCCTATCTTCAGCTACCACATATAATTTAAAACAGAAGCTCAAAAAACCTCAACGGTTTTCCCTTTTAATACATCTAAATTATTGTACACAAATATATATATATATATATATATATATATATATATATATATATATATATATATATATAATAGTAAGTAAGTGTGAGTATATATATATAGTATATCATCAACCCAGCTGCTTGCACCACACCACCACACCACCACAAAGTCGTATGTTTGTCTTCTAATTTAAAGAAGAATAGGACATAAAATAAAACACTTTTAAAACGACAACATGTTATCCACTCAGTTTGACTTGCCAAATTTTCGGTTTTAATAACCTTCTTCAGGGCATTACAATGTCATTGTGATAATGTACAAGCCTTTTACCTATTATTATAATTCATGACTATAATTCACAAACCACACACATATATATATATATATATATATATATATATATATATATATATATATATATATATATATATATATATATATATATATATATATATATATATATATATTAGCTTATTTATTCACAGTTATACTCACACTTACTGCACGGCTATTCATACATATTTATTAAAATGATACAACCCCAACTCCAAAGTTCTACGATTGAACTTGGCACCTACCAAAATAAACCAAAGAAACTGAAAATACATTCACCCACAAACGCATAACCAACAGCGTCAAAGAAAGGTTCTCAACCTACCACCCAACTCGTGAGGCCAGAAAGGAACCAACTGCAGCAACAGGTTTTCACGTTAGAGTCGCAACCCAGCAACCACACACATCATAACCCAAAAAAAAACAATAGTCTTCAGTAAGGTCTGCGCTCTCTATCAACACCCTTTGAACGCTGGCTGGCATCTAACCTCCAACTCATTCTACTCTATTAGACGTTCATAAACTAGAAATTCTTTAACAATCCAATTAAAAATTAACTTACAAAATAAACGCCCAAACACTTCGTTTCGTTATGTAGATTAACCTCCTCGGACACTTTTGCGTATAGGGGACAATGCTCACAGCATATTATATTATATTTTTGTCTTTTTTGTCATTTTTGTACATAGTTGGAAATAGTTTTTACTTTTACTGTTCCGTCTTTTGGTATATCGTAGCAAAAGCGATGTTTGATCGAGTGCATGTATTTTTATGTAATGACTATGTAAAGCGCGGTGAGTCTGGTCGTAGGCTGGAGTACCCGCTATATAAAAATTCGTTATTATTTATTATTATTAAGCCTAACTAAATCCGCACTCTAGAAATACACATGCAACTCGATCAAACGTGTTCCTACAGTAGCAAACACGGTCAAAACTATGCACACTGCATATAGTGAACATACACCGCACTCGCGGATAAGAACTTGGCTCGCGACAGTGGTTCTTCGCCTTTCCAAAGTAAACTATGGGTGACATAAGTATGCCCCATATGAAGGCGAGCCAAAACAGTTTCTTCTTTGCAAGTTGGCGCAAAGAAGCAGACACGTGTGGAAGAATTTGAAATAATTTGTTATTGATTTGATTAGACCATTCGGTCTGCCACAGCCACTTACAATAACAGCCAGTCTTACAACAAATTGGAAAATCTCTTAAGGGAAACCTAGATGCAGAGTGTCTATAGATGCTTTGTCCACTGCAATATTGCCGCGGATGCCCATGTAACCAGGTACCCACATAAAAACTATCTTTTTACCTTCGGAAACAAGTTGTGTGTGGAGATCATGGATCTCTGTTAGAAAATGGTGCGATATCTTTCTCGTGGAAAGAGCCTGAAGTGCTGACAGTGAATCAGACATGATAAGATCTTTTGGACTGATAAACCTGTTTCAGAGCTAAATGAATTGCCTTGAGCTCAGCTGTACAAACAGAACAAAAATCAGGTATACGCTGTTGCAAAGATTGGTCGAGGTGTCTCCGAGAGACCGACGCAGCGGCAATTGCGCCGATGCCTTCGTCCGGTGCGTCTGTTATTAGAACGAATTCCTTGGAAGTGTCGGGCAGGCTCCCCTATATGCTTACGTGTCCGGGGACGTTAATCCAAACAAACGTGTCGGGCAGTCGTAGCACCGGATCCTTCAAAGGAGGTCGCGCACAGTCTGGTACGTCTTCTTTGGAGCTGATCCCCACTGCACTTGGTTAGGACAGCCTTTCCGCACATGGTCCGACAAGGGTGCTGTGATGGCGGAGTAGTTAGGTATGAACTCCCTATAATATCCAGACAATCCCAGGAAAGTCCGCACTTGCTTCTTGGTTTGGGGAGATGGGAGCGTTCAAAACCTTGTTGACGTTTTCCAACAGAAGCTCTTTTTTTGCAGTTCTTTCAACGAATGATCGATAATTCGACGTTGTCAAGGATTCGCGGGCCTTGAAAGGGATCGGGAAGGGTTTGGATCGAACGGGAACATCTAAAGTAAGGTGGACTTCATTTTCGACCAAAGTCGTAGAGCCTGAGACATCACTGAAATTATGGGAAACCCGCCCATAAGGTTATTGAGCTCCATCTTTTGACTTTCCGTCAGGCTTGGTCCTAGCTTAACGTCATCGATGCCTTCTATGCTGTGGAAGTCTTCAACTTCCAACAGTTCTTTGCTGTCAAAGCTCAGTTGCTGTTGCTGCGTGCACAGTCCCTGATGGTCTTCCCAAGTTAGTAGTTTAAGGAGGTTATCTTGGAATGCTGTCTGACCTTCACCTTGTAGTCTTTGATTCCTACCAAAGCCTCCACTTCGTACGGGATTTTTTAATTTTTTAAATTTTATTTTATTTACCTTATTGTCCCTTTTTCATATGGAAATTCTGGGCCGCCTCCCCTGGGGAAAGCGTAGTCGCAGCCGGTGGCGCGCCCAAACCCAACCTACCTAACATTAGTTGTGATTTTGACATTTTTGCTGGGGGAGCAAACCGGAGTACCCGGAGAAAACCCCCGAGATGTTGCCCGAGTCGAAAGTAAATAATATTCGGAGAAACATAACGCCCAGATGCTGGATCGAACCCACACCTGTCAGGCGCCATTGGTTTCTGGCCTGTAGACAAGGCAAGTTAGTCCCGCCTTAGCCCACTTGGCCACTGTGTTGTTTCCTTAGCCCACTTGGCCACTGCATCAACAACTTATTGTGATACATAGGTAGTAGCACCGGCACTTTGTTGCCGGGTTTGAACTTCCTGTTTACCGCTCTACGATTGTAGTAGAGCTTTCCACAGTCCTGGGACTTCTTCAGGTTTTTGCTGGCTATCTCTAGAGTCTGCTCCAGCTTCTCCCATAGCTCAAATACGTACTGATAACTGTTCTTAACCTCTGTGGTGTCTACATCTTTCGTCCACAGTTCTTTTAGGATGTGCATCGGCCCTCGGATGGTTCTTTTGTACAACAGCTCGAACGGAGAAAAGCCGGTGGACTCCTGCGGTAGATCTCTGTTGATGTAACAATGCCACTATCTGGGGTGTTCGCTGCATAGTGTCTTCAGGGTGGACTGTGCAATGGAGAAACACTTCGAACATTCCAGAATGACGCAATAACATCCAATCAAAATAAAACTCGTCACCGGAACTACGTACACTACTGTCTTACGTCATAAAACATTCTTTAGATTAGAGGAATTGCTTAGCTATTACAAAAAAAATCTAGAAACTTCGAACGATTATATTGTCCGAGAGTATTGTGGTTTGTGCGATAATTCCAGAAAATTCTCAACAGTATCCACTGACGAAAATTATCAACATTATACAAAGATTTTTCTAGCAACAGCGGAAAATCAGATCAATGACCAGTAAATACACGCTATTATTGCATGCTCAGCAAAATAAAATGATCGGAACTATCATGCGCGTCTCAACCGTAACAGTGCCTCTGTGTGTGTGTGTGTGTGTGTGTGTGTGTGTGAGAGAGAGAGAGAGAGAGAGAGAGAGAGAGCGAGAGAGTATGAGTGTGTGTGTGAGTGTATGTGTACGTGTGTGTAAAAAATGATATTTAAAAAGAATAGAACTGAAATAAGTGTTTAAATCTTTTTTTCCACCGGCTGAATCGTAGAAAACATTTTCTCAGCGTTAATTTAACAGAAGCCGTTTCGCCAATAATTAATTTGTGTTAAAATTCGTAGATTCCGGGAGATGAGATGTTAACTGTTGTTTTAGGCTTGTTCCCTGAGAGATCCATGAGCACCATAAAAATTATCATGCTGATCTAGGAACTCTTATTAGCCCAGAGCTGAAACAATACTATCACACTTTGGGGAAGAAAAGGTTAGGGAGGGGAAAAAGATGTCTAGCGTCTGACGGCGAGATAAAACATTGAGAGGAAAAAAAAAGAAGTGTAATTCTTGTTAAGAGATGACTATTTGCAAATAAGCTACTCAACAAAAGTTAGGGATCATTTACTCATTCATTCAAATTTTCCAAACGACAAGGACACTATAAATCAAATTTTGACAATATTTATTTCAAACACTTAGCAACAACATAGCAATGTATCAATTCAATCGATTATATCATTTTAGTGGAACATTTCCTTAAACCAAGAAGGGGTTAAAATTTGATTTCACAAAACAGATTTGTAAACTTATCTTGAGTCTTGATAATAACAAAAATAAGCAAATTACCATTGTCTTGGCTTAAAACATTTCAGTAGTGTGTGTGGCCACCTTGGTTATCATGACACTCGACACAGCGCCTTCTCATGGAGTTAATGAGGTTGGTGAATACCTCCTGGGGCAAGGCCTGCCACTCGGCCTCCACAAGCTGGAACAGGTGGTTGGCATTTCTGGGTGGGGGATGTTTGGTCCTCAAACGTCGGTCCAATTCATCCCACAGATTTTCGATGGGGTTGAGGTCTGGGCTGCAAGCTGGCCAGTCCATTGTGTTGACTCCTGCCTGTTGGAGAAAGTTGGTTACTACCCTGGCTCTGTGTGGGCGAGCGTTGTCGTCTTGAAAAGTGGCCTGAGGTCCCATCTGCTGCAGTGTAGGTAAGGCATGTTTTCTCAGAATTTCATCCCGGTAGCGAAGGCCAGTTAGGTTGCCTTCTACACGATGCAAGGGAGTTCTGTAATGAAGACTAAAGGCCCCCCAGACCATAACCGAACCTCCGCCAAAAGCTACCCTCTCCTGCACTGTAGCGTCAATAAATCTTTCTCTTGGTCGCCTCCAAACTTTCAGACGCCCCTCATTATGGTTTAAAGTGAAGCGGGATTCGTCGCTGAAGAGTATTTGTGCCCATTGTTGCCGTGTCCACCGCATGTATCGTCTGCAGAAGGCCAGACGCTGTTGTCTGTGTGCTGGTGTAAGGCGGGGTCGTACAGCTGGATGGCGAGATCGTAGCTGAAACCCGTGAAGGCGACGTCTAATGGTGTGCTCACTGACGTTGGTGTGAGTAGCCGCCCGTAGCCGTCTTCTGATGGTGATAGCGGCAACACTTCTCGTCTGCGGCGCTTCTCGATGCACTAGCCGATCTTCTCGTGGTGTTGTGCTTTTCGGCCTACCTGACCTTGGCCTTTCCTTCACACTTCCAGTGGCATTGAAGCGTTCCGTCAACCGTACGATGACTGAGATGGAAACTTCTAGTCGTCTGGCTACTTCTCGCTTTGAAACGCCGTTTTGGACCCATGCTATTGCTCTGCCTTTGTCAAATTCGTTGAGTTTTCTTCTTGGGGGCATGGTTACATTTCGCCATACAGCAAACAAGACAATGCATTTATAGCGTGAAAAAATACCTGAGCTCACAGGTAAATGGCACATCTTGCACGTGCACTATAATTTTAGTGTGTAGCTCATTAGGTGTTCTAAAAATAGACGTTTACACAAAAGCCTAATTTTGAAAACAATAGCCAATGTTTGATTTTCTACAGTACAAAGAGGTAATGAACAAAGTTCATGCTTTCACGTGAAGCCGAATCTTTAACCTATTGTTGATTATAACTAGCAACACTAAATTGCCTGCATGAATAATAAATAAGAGAACAATGACAAATAAAATGATTTCCATTTTCCAAGGTGATCCCTAACTTTTGTTGAGTAGTATATATTAATACGCTGTGTGTGAGTTTGTGTGTGTGGTGCGTGTGCGTGTGTGTGTGCGCGCGTGTGTGTGTGCGCGCGCGAAAATTTAATCTAAAAGTCATGTCGTAGCAGTAAATGGTTTATTTCCCTTAGAATGTAGGCACTAGCGCACAGAATAAACACAGCCAAGCATGACCAACATAGGCCAAGATGTTGTCTATTAACCGAGTGAGAGTACTGTGGTGCTTGTGGTATCGGGTGACGCTTGGTTAGAATATATATATTTCCATTCAACATGTTTCATCTCTTCAAACATACATTCGAACAAGGCAATTGTTTGCAGCAATTTCCTCTTTTACGTACGATTTGTAACGTTATTAGTGCCCCAATCGGACAGGTAGTTTCTTTGAGAACGGTCTATAACACTACGACACAGAAAAGGCACCGCGAGGTAGTATAATTATTCATATCGCGGCTATGATATTTTCAGCCACAAATTGCAAGTTGCTACTAGACACATAAACAAACGGAATTTATTCATGTATTTCAAAACTAAACATTTAACTTTTTTTTTTTTTGGTCGATATGGGATAAAATTCACTGTGAATTTGAAAAGGATCTGTCACAATGAATCCTTTAAATTTGGCCACTTTGAAGAGCAGAGTTGATGTCTATTGAGGACTTTGATCAAATAATGTTATGGTTTAGGAAAAGAAGTAAATTTTTCCAAGATTTGACACTAATGACAACAGCCTCTGTTTCAAACGTTAAATAAATTAAATATTGGCCTACAGTTGTGACGTTTCTTTTATCGTCTTACGGTTGTTGTTGTTTTCTCACCCTCTTCTCCCCTTTCCCCCCACAGTTACGTCGATCTGTCAAGAAAAGAACTTAAATGAGATTTCCGATGTTCAAAGATAATTTTAATGCCTATGATTGTTTCATCATGTCCATAATTATATCAGATTGCATGTATGATGATTTTGGTTTGCTTGTCTCGAGCATAGATCTTTTTCTTCTTCTTGTCTGTCGAACTCTCTAAAAGAAAAGACACTTATGTGTGATTTACACCGTTCAAAATTCATGTGGGCAGTGCATGGATGCTTGCATTTAGATAATAAATGAAACTTGACAGATAAAGTAGCAATAAAACTTCGAACCAGTGAGGACATTTACAAAGGGTTATGGTGGGTTAACAGTTAGTTATATAGAATCACACACCTGCACAGTTCGTGAAGGTTGACGTCTGATTGTAAATATAGACATTAAACTAAGTGATAAGCCTAAATAAAGAAATTAAAAATAAACAAACACGACTAACAAATAAATAAATAGGCCTACATAAATCTCTCTCTCTTCTCTCTGTCTCTGTCTCTGTCTCTGTCTCTCTCTCTCTCTCTCTCTCTCTCTCTCTCTCTCTCTCTCTCTCTCTCTCTCGCTCTTTAGATAGATAGATAGATAGATAGATAGATAGATAGATAGATAGATAGATAGATAGATAGATAGATAGATAGATAGATAGATAGATAGATAGATAGATAGATAGATAGATAGATAGATAGATAGATAGATAGATAGATAGATAGATAGATAGATAGATAGATAGATAGATAGATAGATAGATAGATAGATAGATAGATAGATAGATTCGACTATCAACCAGCGCTTTGGGCAGCTCTTGAGCGCTTTTTTTTTTTTTGATTTTGTTTTGTTTATTTTTTTTTGTGCAAAGAGAAACAAACTTGTTTTGTTAGTTTTTGCATTAGTTTTCTTTCTTTCTTCTTCTTCTTTTAAACAAATTTTTCTTAATTTTTTTTTTGGCGCAGAGGGAAACAAAAAGTCAAACATACATGTTTACCCAGACAACTTCGATTTCTTTGCATTGTCATTTGTCTCACTCGACTGTTATCAAACTGCCCCCGCTCTATCTAAATGCTGCTATGTTATGGGGTATCGCCCATGGGTGGGTCTTCAAGAGGATTGCAGCTGTACATCAAAAGTGACCTTCTTAAGAGCCACGAACGAAGGAAGAAAGAACTGCCGCTACAGCTTGAAGAGGCTGACCGACGTCTGGGTGCCCATTTTGTAATAGACCTGTAGACTGACTGACTGACTGAGACTGAGATTTTATTCGTCTATGAAATTTAAATAGAAATTCGCCTTTTGCCTTTCGTCTAGGCGACTAATTACCTAGCTTTTTTCATGAAACTTTGCCCTACGTACATTTATTATCAGGGTCACTACCAGAGGAGTGCAACGACCGTCCCCTATACGCTTAATGTGCCCGGGGACGTAAATTTTACTCAAAAAAAAAAAAGAAAGAAAAAAGAGGAGTGCAAAATATTGTTCCATCATACATGTACACTGCATTGACTTGTTTAAAAATGCGGGTTTAATTATATCATTAGATAGCATCCGAATAAACCCCTGTTTTTTTAGGGTTTAAAGTTTTAGGATGATTTTTTTATTTTAAAAAGCAGGTGGAATCAACATTTGATACCCTTTCTCCTCACCAATTTTTGTTTTCTTTGGAGGGTGGTGGGGGATGGATGAGAAGGGAGTTAAAAAAATCAGGATTTATGTCGGATAATCACTGGTCATGCACTATTAAATATTAGCTTAGTTCTTTTACTTTAAAGCCTATTCATTTATTACAATGATTTTAGACATTCACTCATACCAAGGATTTTACATTATAAAATCCTGGATCATACTCATACTCGTACACGTGCACACACACACACACACACACACACAAACACACATCCACACACCTCAATTTATTCAAAAAATGTTTCTTAAGTCAGTACTTAAGATATGCTGGTTAGTGTGCCTATAAATTTGCTATTGAAATTGGGAATTTAGGCCTACATTGTAAATGTCAATTTGTCTAGTGTTATCCAATGGTAGTGATCTGTAATAATTCACCTTATTGCCTGTCGCATTGAACTGGTTGCATGGGGTTCAAGCGAGATTGAGGCAATGATCCCATTCCAAACAAAACGCATAATCGTGAGTTACATGTTAGTTTTCCCTTTCCGGAACGACCTCGGGCGATGACATGTAGGGGTTACTTTGATACAATTTTTGCTGCTCTACGTTTTAAACGTAACAAATAAATCCTTGGTACATAGAGAATGCAAATAGTGCAACAATGCAAATAGTGCCTTTCTCACTCCAGAACGATGTTGCGTAATCAGTGTAATGTTACGTTCGTTGAATCTATTACTAGTTCCGTTTCTGTCTACTTTTCTGTCTTTCTTAAATAAATAGATAAATAAATAAATAACTTCGTCGAAATGTTCAGAACCTTTCTCTTCCCCAGTCCGCACCCAGACCAGAGTAATCGAAAAAAGTAACTGCAGACGAGCTTTTCCAAACGCGATCAATGTTGCTTTAGGCCGAACGGAAATACTACTGTCTTCCAAAACTATAGATTAGTCTAAACAACAATGCTAGCGGAACTTGTGATTATCCTTAATAACAGAGCGCTCAGTTGTCACTCTGTAAATAGGCGCCGTCGCGCTTCTGTTCCTTAAAGACAAACTTGATGTCCGCAAACATGAAAACACTAACCAAAAGAGATATGGCTTCTTAAAGGAATGATGTATGGCAAGCAAACTGTCTCAGTATGATGTATGGTAAGTGGAGTATCACAAGACGCATTATATAGATATACTAAAGGTGGGTAAGTCAAATCACTGATAACCCGATTGTGATCTTTGATGGTACTACAAACTGCAACGAGAAGTAGGCCTAATGCAAATACAAATAAACTGTTAAACTCTCTTGATAGCACGAGAACAGTATGGTCAACTATAGAATACTCAAAAGTAAGTCAATACGTTTAAATTAGGAACGACTGGTAGTGCTAGGTCCTACCCGTCGCATGAAAATTAATGCTTAGCTCCAAAGGCTACGAGAACATTATCTTACAGACGCAAATCCGTAGCTTCCCACTAGCCACTTCAAACTCCTCCTCTCTCCTCCTCCTCCTCCTCCTCCTCCTCCTCATCATCATCATCATCATCATCATCGTCATCATCATCATTACCTTTTTTTTGATTGTATAAATTGAAAAGGTATTCATAATTGAAGGCATCTGACTACATTATTATTGATTTCCTTTTCAGCATTAGCAATAACCATCAAACAAAGCTACGAATCAGTCTACCTATATATTAATCCTTCAGTAAAAAATTAATAAGGTGTACGTACGTCTTTTTAAAAAAAAGTTAGAAGAATACTGGTATTTTAATATTTAATATGAAGCTGAACAATTCAATCAATTTAAATTTTATTTTAAAAAAAAAATCCATCAAAACGAACGGTAAAACTTGCTAACACACAAATGTGTATTTACTCACAGATGATATAGCCAACCATTCAACACTCGCAAGTGATTAACTGACGATGGATCCAAGACCCCCAGACTACTTCAGCCACATAAGACGTCAGTCACCCATCTCTCATCTAGAAGTCAGCACACCAGTCAACATCACCAGCCCCATCTATCACTCCTCAGATCCCCCAGACTTCTATCATGGTCTAGTATCTCCCGACTACACGGCCCCGCTGGCTAATCACAGTCCCCAAAGCTCGCCGCATCTGTTGTTCGACAGAAAGCAAGTGTACCTCCCAGAGTCGTCCTCAGTCAGCCTCAACCACCTCAACCACTTGCTCGTCGGAACTGAGCAGAACACCATTGGTGGCAGTCTTGGGCGTCAGAACCTTCATCTCAACGTCATCCTCGAAAATGGAAGAAAGTACAATGAAGGTAAATTACACCAGAGATATCTTGTGTGCGTGCATGTCATCGATATTATCTTTTCTGTCATGTACAAAAATTAAAAACAATTCACTGTTTGTACACACATTTGCTTAACAAATATATTTAGGAAAAGATGACGAATTTTGCTATGTTATAAACACACTCATAAATTATACTTTTTGTACTCTCAGGAAACTTTGACGAAGGTACATCATTGGTTGTCCCGAGACACGTCAGAAGTAAAAGCAGCGATTACAGACCACCGGGAAAAGCAGAACAGCAAAATGATTCACATGCAGATATTTACCCTCCAAAGCCGGACAGATATTCTTTAGGTCTCTCACGCTCCCAGACCGGTACTGATCCACCTCGCCGAATGTCCGACTTTTACCCACTGAACTCCAACAAACTAGACGCTAAAGAAGTGCTGGCATCTGGCAGAGCCATTGTTCGTAATGCTAGTGCTGATAACTTGCTCAGAACTCCCGATCTCAAGTACCGTCTGAGAAAAATGGCAGGATTCCCTCCTTCCGCTGAACGCAGCTCATCAGTGCAAAAGATTCAACGCATGCACTCTCTACCAGTCATCACTGTTGGCAGCGTTCAAGAGCAACGTCGTTCGGTACCAGAAATAACTGTAACGAACTGTTCTAAACTGACGGCTGATGACGACGATACACAGAAGCCAGAACGAGTGATCAGTGACTTAAAACCTGTGAGGTGTACCGATCAAAAGCAAACAACGAACTCGAACAATGGTAACAACAAAACTCACAATGCCAACATTAACAGTATGAGCCATTTTCAAGAACCTTTGGTAATTAACATTCCTTCACTGCACGACTCAGTTCTCACTGTTCCACTGCCTCTCCGCGATCGAAGTTCATCAGATACGCGATTACACGATCTCTCGCACCGAGGGATGACCGAAGGCTCAAATCTTTGGGGATCGCACAAGGAGCAACGTTCCAGAGGAAACGTCGCTGCTGATGACGTTGTTCTTGGCGAGAGGTCAGCTGTGGTCCTTGATGACGACAAAGAGAGGAAGGAGGACCACGACAGCGGGAGAGGCAGTGAAGCAGCCAGCACTGTCTTTGGTCTGCCTTCAAAGTAATAAGCCTCTTTCTTGCTTCTTTCACGTCAATCTTTAATAACCTAACAGAAAATTTGCACATCACATTGTAGGCTCGATAAAATCTAAAAATAATAAGTGCATCATCAGCACAAAATTACTAAACTGACGACTAAAAAGTAAGAAATCGTAAACACTTTTCAAAAATCACGCCACAAGTTTTAACTTTCATCTATTCATTGAGTTCGCAACCTCTCTCAAGCGCACCCCCCCCCCCCACACACACACACAACATGACATTTTCAATGTTTTGAAGCTATCCCTAACCTTAACCCTTAACCTAACCATAAGCCTAAAACAGCTGTAACTCTACCGGAACACTATTTTGACGTCAATATAACGGGGCCGTCAAAAAAAGTCAAAAGAAAGTATGTAGAGTTTCAAGTGTATGTCAGAGTAACGTCGTTTCTACATGCCCACACACACGCACACACACACAAACACACACAACCATTAAAATAAAGAAAAAAACAAAACTTTGCGATGGTTAGGATGTAAAAATGTAAAGTAGTTCATTTAAAAAGAACGTCTACAGGTTTATTTGTATATTTGTTTTTGTTTTTGTTTTTGTTTGTTACATTGCACATTAGGAACATAACATTACCAATAGCTCTGAATCTTATTTTTTTTCCAGTGGGGCAAAAACTGTCAATTGACATGTGTGAACTTTGTGCTCTTTATCTGGTTATCTTGTTAAAGTTTGAGCCAGCACGTTTATTAAATAAATATTAAATAAATAAATAAACACCAATTAAAACCAGTTCACCTCATCATGCTTGTTAAACAGCTGGAGAAAAGAAAAAAAATCACATTATCATATAAAGCCTTGAATACCGAAAATAGTAAGTTTTATTATTTTCCTTTCTTCAGCAGTCCTGAGAAAAGTGATACAAACACACCAATTCGCCTAGCATGGGACATCCCCAGATCCATCCCCTCTCAAACCCCACCTGGCTGTTGCCATGGTTTCACAGGCACCATGCTAAGGACGATGAAGGTGTGCGCCTACACCTTCATGTTTTTCGGCGTCCTCGGTGGCGCAGTGCTCAGCCAGGGAATCCTCGTCACCGTAGCAACGGAAATGGGTCACAATATGGATGCCGGTGCTTCTGGGGTAAGATGGCGTTTCCAACGTTTCCAAATGGAATTTATTTATGTATTTATTTTTATATAATTGTAAATGTCATGTTAATTTTATCCAGCATCTAGTAAATATAAGTACGTTTATAGAGCAATACACTTTTATCCTAATAGTCGTTGATTGAGATCCCAAATCAGGTTTTGCAACCGTCCACATTTTCTTTTCTTTTTTTCTCTACAGAAGCGGGGTGCCGGCTACGCGACGGGGGCACTTCTGTTGATGTTGTTTGTACCTGTGTTCATGCGCATGCTCATCAGCCTGTGGAGAGTTGTCCTAGGCAACAGATTACTGCCTCCCATGGCAACCACCATGAAGGTAAGGTCAAGATCATTAGAAGAAATATACCGTCTGTCTTTGACTGTTACTGTGGGCACCGAATAAGCATATTTATAATTAACAGTTTATTCCACTTACTTATTATGTAGTTGAGCAGTTGAACCTTTTCATTTTGTGCATTACTGTGTAGGTATAATAGTGTTAGAAACAACTGAAAGTTGTAACAGAATGTAGAAATGAAGTAAATGACACTTTTTAATATTTATTTTTATACGGTATGCTACGTTTAGATGTGATCTAAAGTCAGACGACTTTTGTGTATGCTACAGGCTTGTGCAGTGGAGGTACTACATGTTTTAGGCGTGCTGACGCTGGTGTTTCATATTCTGCCCTACCTGCATCCCCTGCAGAGTCTCGCATACTTGGTGGCCCTGTCTCTCCTTCCTTGCATAGCAGTACTGGTATCATCCGCACATGCTGCACGTGTCGGTGCTTCCTGCAAGTCGGTGCTCGCTTTGCTGCTTCAAGGTAAGATGGCGCATATTTAAGGAATCTGATTGGAATCAGTAATTCTTCAGTTGAAGTTTATTATATTGCTCCTTGTGCCGATTTTGGCATATGACGCAGATTTATTGAGGCTATTTGTTTCTAGCACCTTGCCTTGGAATCAGTAATTCTTCAGTTGAAGTTTATTATATTGCTCATTGTGCCGATTTTGGCATATGACGCAGATTTACTGAGGCTAATTGTTTCTAGCACCTTGCCTGCAAATTTAGTTTTGGGAATGTATTCATCATCACCCACAAGCCGCGGAATTTGGGCTGTTTTCTCAGTTTAGGCATGTTAATGCATTTATCAAAAGACGAGACACCTGAGAGCCATTTAGTGAAGCACATGCGAGACTACTATCTTGGGTTTGAACATTATTGTGTACATGTTCATACTTCAAATTTCAGGTGGCAGTGTAGGACTGTGTGTTGCCTTTATCTTCTTAGACAATGAAGACCTTGGCCTTGTCTCTGAACCAAGAGACAGAGAATTGACTATAAAATCAAACGGCAAAATCGCCCTGTATATTCGTGCCATTGCATGCGCGCTTCTCCTGTGCGCTCGTTGGATGTTCAACTACTGTGACAAAGGAGACAAAGTTCAAGACTTGAACGGCTGTGTTCGGGGACTAAGTTTAAGCTCCAGCAGCTTCTGCGATATTGGCAGTTCCGTTTCTGTTGACGGAGATGCTCGGGATAATAAAGAGACGGCGAAACCTCGCGTCAAAAGCAAGCACGAGAAGCGTGACAGAGATCGTGACAAAACTAGAGAAAAGAGGGATGTGTTACCTTTTGTCCTCAGTCTTGTTCATTTCTTGGTGTGCGTGGCATATACTGCGGCTTACGGGTTTCTCCAAGATGCGATAAAAGTGCTGTTGAATTCAGACCGTCCCACTTCTGGCACCATGCCACCTGGCTGCAATTTCTCCTCGCTACCTCTGACTGTCACCACTTCGAATTCAACTGTTTCTTCAGGAAATGTAACCACGCAGTCGTTTATTGGATTTTCAACAATCTCAGTGGCTGCATCAACAACTAACTTTACTGCCGTGGGCACAAACTTCAGTGCAACACATGTGATCATGACTACAGGAATGTTTGTTATCAACAACACTACTTCAAGGTGTGGTTTCGGTGAATCTTCCAATATCCATGATGTGTGGAACCATTACGGATCTTGCTTGATTCAGGTGAATATTTTTATTTTAATATTCTCTTTTCAATTTAATTATTATCTTTTACCGCTGCTTGCAAATACGGTATCACTGTCCTGTCAATCTTCATCCAATGAAAATCCAAGAACTACTGCAAAATCTGCACTTTCGTAATCTGTGCATCAACAACCTGCGCTATACATATGTTTTGCTTTTGACTGTGTTAGTTTATGATTATTATTTTTGATTTATCTATTTAGATATTGTCATGCGCCTTTTGCTATCATCTGGCCATCACTGCCTGCAGACTGCGCATGCAACGCACGAGCTTCTCCTTACCCTTGACCTTAGCCCCAGGAGCAACTTTCGCTTTGTTCACGTTTTTTGGTCCGGATTGGGCGGTGGTGCGGGAGTGGGGTGCCAGGATGCCGGAGATGGATGCAGTGCTACCGGAATTGAGTCTGAGGTGGTGGATGACATTAGCGGCCTTCTTGGCCGGCTGGGCTTCCAACAGTCTGCTGGCTTCTCATGTTTTCACTCACATCCCTCCTGACAGACTCACGTTCACTAATAGGTCTGTCTATTTCCTCATTTTTTCGTAAAGAACACTGCTATTCATGTTGAGTTTTAAGTCCTAATGAAACACACTATTATATTCAGTATCAGTTCGCAGTCGCTCGATCGCTGCTAAAGATCTGTCTTGAGAAAACACTAAAAAGGCAAGCGAAAACTCACCAAGTATAGAAAAAGATGTGTGGTTTTGTTCCCTTCCAGGTTATTCCACACACCGCTTTACTGCGGGCCTCTGGTAGCTCATTCTCTGCTGCACGGTAGAAGACGCCCTCGCTTCGCGGAGTCTTCATCCGAGTCCCAGTATGCACAAAGTGACTCCACCACCAGTGCCAAGAACGAACCAATCACCTTGTACATGTGTGCTACCATGTGGCACGAGACAAAGGAGGAGATGCGGAAACTGATTAATTCTATCCTGAGGTATAGAAGACTACAGACTGTGAAACTTCTCTCCCCATTCCGACACCTCCAATATAGTAGTATTAATAAGGCCTTTGCAAAAGAAAGAAAAACAACAATATATGGGCTGTAGGGAATTCTGTTTAACAGAAACCAGCACAAACAGGGATAGCAATTTTATTCTTCTTCTCCTTCGGATGAGAGTATACACAGAGGTCTTGTCTGTGCCGGCTACACAAATACACCCAAGGCGCACTAGGTCCCTTCTCCCCATCCATGTCCCCGGTCGGCCAGGATTGTACTCAGTCGCCTGTGCGTCAGCTCATGCGTCCATAGGCAGCAGGTGGGCGCCTGTGGTGGTTTGAGTTAGATTTTGTATAGGCCAGCGCTTTGAGTGGGTCTTGAGCTAGAAACATGCTATATAAAAATGATTAAATAATAAATAATATTATATCTGAGCTCTTGTGTTCTCACTTAGCCCAAAGAGTGTATGTACAATATATAAATTCATACACTCTTTGCTTAGCCTACCTACATCTAGTTGAACTTTGTTTTAGTTAACTTAGTCTTATCCAGCTTTATTTCTCATGTACAGAATCTTTGAATTTGAACATACAATTTTAAGAAGCCTACTAATTCTGCTTTAAGATAATGCACATTTTTATTGTTGTTTTAATGATACATATTCGCTTCTTTCCCACTTACCATAGATTTCAATCGAGATATAAAATTGTAGACTGTATATTTACTAAACCATAACGCCGCCTTAACGGTTTTACAGATTTGATATGAACCAGACGGCTGAGACTATTCTTGTGGACAGAGGGATCGACTCTGGCAAAGTTTATAACTTTGAAGGTAAACATACGTTTGTATTTTGTGGAGAGAAAAAAACAAAATTAAAGATTGAAGAAGACCAGTGAATACAAGTTTCCCACGAATTGTGGAACATTTGTTAACATTGTCTTTGTAGTTGCTGTACAAAGTCTGTATCATGAGATTAACATTTGATGTACTGATGCATTAAATGTTGTGCCCATTCTATTGCAGCACACATTTTCTTTGACGACTCGTTCGAAGACCATCTTGGAAGACGCAAGCCCAATGCTTACACCCGTGATTTCGTGTCCCTTCTTGATCCTTGTGTCAGGTGAGGCATGAGCCTGTTATTAATTTATTTAACCAAAATTATCTTAATGTCGTGTTGTGTTGTATTGGGTGATGCTATTGTGCTGTTTTGGAGTGGATAACTGTGATTATGATGATATGTGGTGTCCTGTTTGTGCTAATAGATAGGATAGTATGATGTGAAGGGTAGGAGTAGCAGGCACATGATGTCATGCTAATATTGTATGATTGTCCTTTCTTCACCTGTGACCTTGCACGTTTATATTGATACTTTTTTATGTTTATTCTGTTTTATGGTAGTATTACGATTGCATTTGGTCTTGCTGCCTTGTCTGTCGTTCATGTTGTGAATAATCTTGTTTTTCGTCAGTGAAGTTCTTCTAGCCAATCTTGGTATCTTGTATTGACTTTCTGCAATAGATAGCCAATTCTTTTGATAGCTGTGGATTTTTTAGTGAGGTGCTGGGTATCCAGGCAGTGCTGAAGGTCCCAGTGAAGACTCGCACGCCGTACGGACTGCGAGTGACGTGGACCATGCCGGGCAGAAACCTCCTCGTCGTCCACTTCAAAGACTCGCAGTGTATCAGGAACAAGAAGAGGTGGTCGCAGGTCAGTCACTCATGAATGAGTTTTGCAAAGATTTATTCTTTTCATAACAATTAGTAAGCAAGTCGCATTTAGTTGCCATAAAATTCATAGAAACTACCTTGAGGAGCAAATTTGTTATCAAATTTTGGTCGCAAGTAAAGAAGAATCGTGTACGATGTTATTAGGTGGAATGACTTACCAATGGGGAAAGTACGTAAAAGTACAAATATTTGCGACCATGGATTTTTGGGAAATGGTAATAATAGTGCATGCTAATTGTTTGTATTTGCGACCTAAAATTGCTAGTGAATTAGCGTATATAAATTTTCAGCATAACAATACATTGAGAACGAACTTTTAAAAGCACATTGTAGCTATATTTAACAGGAATAAAATTTTCGTTATGTATCACTAGAGGAGGGACACTGTATATAAGAGACCATTTCCAAGAACAGTTCTACTGTAGAGGAGATCGAGTGTCTCTGCAGGAATGTGTGTCACTTAAAGCATGATGAATTATCATGTTGTCTACAGGTGATGTACATGTATTATCTGCTTGGCTTCAACCTGCTGGAGAAAAACAGTCACACCTTCCTCACCTCCGGGTCATCCTCATCCCAGCTGCCCTCTGTAGACAATCTGCCAATGGAATTACTGCAGCAGGTCAGTCACAATGACGATCAACATTTGTGTAAACACAGTTATATATATATTATACATTAATTTCCCTGACAGTATACCGTAGTAACAGAAACGTAGACTACTGACAAATCCAAATGGGTTACTTTGAATTACTTGTAGGTAGGATTCTAGTAGTTATAAGCCAGAATGAATTACATGTTACTCATTTAACAAGTACTATGTGTACCAACAATTTTGAAGTTTACTTTTAATCTTTGATCTTTTACTAATAACTATTTATTTAGTTCAAGCTCTAACTTGTAATAACCACTATTAGAATATACAGTAGTAATTTACAAACTGGTCTTTAGGCTCAAATTTGTTACTATCACTAACACAGGCGGAGCGAACGTTCATCCTGGCACTGGACGGTGACGTCGACTTCCGACCACGTGCCGTTCACTTATTGGTGGATCGCATGAAGAAAAATCCGCACGTTGCCGCAGCCTGTGGTAGGATCAAGCCGTTGGGCACCGGTAGGTTGACTGAACTCATTTAAAAGCATGTCACATATATATCATTATTTTGTTATTCCGTTATCGTTATTTATGTGCAGATAAGACCTATATACGAAATTCATAGTGTAGACCCTCATCAAATGCAGTTGCCAATATTAATCTAGTTATTTGTACTCCACTCTGGTTCCAAGTAACTAAAACCATATTTTGAATTCTGTACCTATATCTTCTTATACACATAATTGCGAAACAGGGACCCTTACAGCAGACCTACAACAAAGAATAACAAAGCATGGAGATGAGGTGCTACAGAAGACTTCTGGGCATTTCCTATACCCAGCACATCACCAACGACGAAAGGCCGACAGACCATCACACAAGCCATTGGACAACATGATGACATGCTCACAGTGGTGAAGAAACTGAAATTCCGATAGTATGGCCATGTCACCAGAGCATCAGGCCTTGCAAAGACCATCCTGCAAGGCACAGTGCAAGGAGGCAGAAGAAGAGGGAGACAGAAAAAGAGATGGGAGGACAACATTTGGGAATGGACTGGCTTGACACTGAGCGAAGCCATGAGAGTTGCTGAGGACAGAGAGAGATGGAATACGCTGGTTAAATGATCATCTGTGGTGCCCCAACGACTTTCAAGTTATGGGATTGGATAGGACAGGATAGACCTATATTCTGTATTTGTATAGATAAAAGTGCAGGTCATTTTCATGTTAGTGTGATGCTGACTGTTCTCCCTGCTGCAGAGGTTAGGTTACAATCACATTTGCACGACAACATGTCTGTATTTGGAGTGCATTGTTTACATAGTGTCAGCGATTTTGTTGGACAAATTCTTATCCCATTTAGTAGACCTATATTATTGTAATCGTTCTTTGATCCAAGATTTTGACACTTTGCGGTGTTTCAGCAATATGCACAATGCAAGCTTTACATTTGCTGCAGGTCCAGTGGTATGGTACCAGAAGTTTGAGTACGCCATCGGGCACTGGCTGCAAAAATGTGCGGAGCATGTGTACGGCTGTGTGCTGTGCGCGCCAGGATGCTTCAGCCTATTCAGGGCCCGAGCTCTTCTGGATGACAATGTGATGAGAACATACGCCTCAGCCGCCACCAAAGCAAGACATACGCTTCAGTATGATCAAGGTACGTACCTTCAGCACTTGAGGACCAAAATCTGCATAGGCGAGGATAGTATGTTAAAATAATGCTTCCTACTGATAAACCGTCTTTCCTCGCAACACAATAATTATCAGTCAACAATGCTTACAGGTGAGGACAGGTGGCTGTGCACCTTACTTCTGCAGCAAGGCTACCGTATAGACTATAGCGCTGTCTCCGTGGCTATGACTTTTGCCCCCACGCGCTTCGGCGAGTTCTTCAACCAGCGACGCCGCTGGGGACCTTCCACCATGGCCAACATCATTGATCTTCTGATGAGGTTAGTCTACAGTAATTAATTTGGATTACATCATAGCCAATTTTTAATTCACTGGCTGGTGGGTTAGTTGGTTAAATTACTGATTGAAGTTTTGACTGACCTGATTTTTAATAATCTCTGTAATTTTCTGTTCTCTTTTTTTCCCTTCTAGTCGCCGCAAAACTGTATCGCGTAATACAAGTATCAGCACGCTGTACATGATGTACCTGGTGCTGCTATTTATTTCCTCTTCTGTGGGCCCCGCCACAGTCCTGCTGGCCATGGAATCCGCCATGAGAGAGGTGTTCAACCTGGAAACTTGGCTCGCCTTTCTGCTCACCCTAGGTCCCACTGCCATTTTCATCATCGTCTGTCTGCGCTGCAAAGCTGCCACACAGCTAAAGGTCAGAAGCGTACAGCATGGCCTCAGATAAATGTGGCTTTCCTCGATCCTTCGCTCAAAGTCTTAGAGGCTGTTGAGAAAGCCTACTCCTCTAAAAGCCGGGTAACGTAACGTGGAGTACGGTAGCTAAGCGGGAACTGAATGCGATGTCGATGGAATTACTTCAACAAAACCTGCGATCTGCAGTGGGTAGGCTGAGACTTGAGAGAGGGAGGAGCTTCATATAGGCTCAGACACGCTGTATGGGTCAGAAGAAAGTCAATGTTTGCATGATCGAGCAATTTTGCTAATGTTGCTGCCACTATAGGTACTACAAATTCTAGAGAAAAAAATACAATGTCTGATGGGGAAGGCGTAGAAGTGAGTATTCCAAAGCACAGTAGCAAACAGCGGTGAGCAGTTTGTCTCAATGTGGTTTGCACTATTATTGGTGTTGTACTGTGAATAGTAATAATAATATTAATAATAATAATAACAGGCAATTTATACAGCGCTTTCCAAAATCACAAAGCGCTTTACACAAACAAATGTAAACACAACATGCGTACATTGGTCAATAACACGCAACCACATACACATCCCAACACCAAAAATAACAAACAACACTCACTCATGGCGCCTAAGAAAATGCATCTAGAAAAAGATGCGTCCAAGTTCATTTTAAAAGACGCTAGTGAAGGACTGTGACGGACGGACCGAGGTAGCGAGTTCAAGGTCTGAACAGAGAAGAAAGTGAAAGCTAGACCACCCTGTCTCACCCTGTGGATGTACACGGAACATCTTTCATCTGCAGACGAGCGGAGAGACCGAGAAGGAACATAGACAGTCAAAAGTTCGGAAAGATAGCTAGGAGCAGTTCCAGAGATGATGTGGTAGCAAAGACATGGGGTTTTATATTTAATTCGTTGTTCAACTGGGACCCAGTGTAGTTCTTGAAAGAGAGGAGTGCAATGCTGTGATTTCCGTGCTTTGAAGATGAGTTTAGTGGCAGAGTTTTGGACTTGCTGAAGAGGTCTAAGGACTTTCTGTATCTGTTATGATGAGAGGAAGAAATGTGGTGGCAGGGATGACGACGATGATGATGATGATGATGATGATGAGGAGGAGGAGGAGATGATGATGCTTCTGATGCTATTGTTAACGTTGATGACGAGGATAATAATGTTGATGTTGTTGCTGTTGATGTTGCTGCTGTTGATGATGATGATGATAATGATGATGATGATGATTATGATGATGATTCCACAGGTTGCGATGGTGCTGAGCACGGTGTTTGCGCTAGTGATGATGGCGGTGATCACGGGGACGTTCGTGTCTATAGCAAGAGAGGGTTGGTACACACCCAACGCAATTTTTATTTACGTGCTGACAGCCACTTTTATATTGTCGGGGCTTCTGCATCCGCACGAGCTTCCAGACTTGTTGTGGGGACTGCTGTATTTCGTCTGCATTCCTGCCGGTTTGTACACTTCGATCATTGCTATTTCATAGTGTTCATGCTTTTTATAATAAAATAACGCATATACCCCTCCCACTCCCTCCCACTCCCACCGCCTCCCCACCCCCACCCCTCCACACCCTATTATCCCCTTCCACCAATACTTTATTAAAATGCTACCACGCGCTCATGCAGTAGGCTATCAGTTACTTCCATGAATAGGCTTTTCTGCGATGTTATTGCGGGCAGGCTACCTGTTCCTGGTGGTGTATGCTGTGTGCAACTTGCACGTGGTGTCGTGGGGGACCCGTGAGAGCCGCTCGGCCAACAAGCAACAACAGGAGTGGGAAGTGGAAGCAGGTATCGGGGACGCGGTGTCGGCTTCAGTGCATCTGCAGCACGCTGCACGCTCCCTGCGTCGTCGCATGGAAGAGGACGAGAGAGGAAGGCAGCGCAATGCTAACAGGTAAGAGCTATCCTCCCCCTTCTCCTCATTTGCCTCCTCTGCATCATAATCATCGTCGTTGTCATCATCGTCGTCGTTCTTGCCAATTATCACTGTAAACGGCATATAGTCTTTTTCATCCGTGAAGAAGTGGTGTATTGTATTTAGATTATATAAGCTTATTTCCTTTTATGGATCATGTCCTTACAGGTGGTGTTTTGGCTTGGTGCCAGAGTTTTTCCGACGCATGCAGACACGCATGAGCACCAACGTGATTCTCCTCTTCATCCTGGAGGCTCTCAACCGTGTCATAGGCGAAGAAGGCACAGAGACAGAAGGCAATGCGACACAATATGGTAAGCTTCCCCACTGGTGATCTTGCACACAGATATATACACTGTTGAAAGTGTTAGTCCCAATATGAAATTGCGTCTGTTGTGCACTGAATTCACTCTCTTAAACAAATAGAACAAATTCTTCTTGGTCTTAAATAGTTACAGATATTATGTGGTGTAACAAATATGACACGATTCTTATTGCAGATAGATCTCTGCTCTTTTGATCCATCTTCCTGGATACTGTTAAGTTAGGACTATAAGCAGTTTAAGTAACCTCAAAGCCATTGTAATAGTCTCTAGACTATGTAAAGGTATTCAGTGAAAGTAGAATTTCCTCGTGAGTTAGTTATTTCGGCTATGCTTTTTCCACTAGAACGAGTGTGGGTGAGTATAAATTAGTAACTTTCTCAGTTCTGTGTAATAGAGATTAAATAATGCTCTTATTGAAGAAGGTATACGCGATTTGTCAATGTCTGTCTTTCAATGCTAAAGCCAATGTTTTATGCAGATTTGAGGTCGCCAAACACCCAGTCCGTGCTAGAAACTGCAGTTGATGGCGAAGATAACAGCATTGCATTGGACTTAGCCGACTCCAAATGCATGTCCGTCTTTGACAGCAGAGGAGAAGAGAGGCTGGAAGAGACGGAAGAGAAGTTCTGGACCAACCTCATCGCCAAGTACCTCAAGCCGCTGGATCTGAGAGAAGCAGAACAGCAGCACCACAAACTCAACCAACAGATGCGGAGACTTCGTAACGACGCTGCCTTCGCCTTCCTTTTTCTTAACGGTCTGTGGCTGGCTATTATGGCGGCTTTGCAAGAGGTAAACATTGTCATGCACTTACATAATGCAGCAACACGTCCTGCTGTAACCTACACCTTTATCGCCCTGTGTCACTTATATATTACGGAACCCATTCACTGTGATCCTGTCTTTGCTCATTCGAACTAACAAACTCTGCATTGAACTCCTCGAGGTCAACACAAACAACATTAGTATTAGTCCTTCACAATTACATTTGTGTGTGTCCAGGTTCGTCACGAGCTGGTGATTAAGGTCATCGACAGTGATGGAGACGAATATCAACTGGAGCCTATGGGACTCTTTTTCATCGGCATCTTCTGCCTCTTGCTTCTGTTGCAAATCACAGCTATGTTCAGACACAGGTAAATTTTGTGCTTCTATCGTGAAAATACGAAATTTATTACCACACAAAGCTGTAATTAATTTTAAGAGTAAGCAGATCTTTTGCTTGGAACATATAATACCAAATATATGGTTTAGAGGCTTTTGCTTTAACTAGAATAAATAGCAATAAATGATGAATGGAATGACGGAATAACATTTGTCATCATGCCCTAGGAGGCAGTGTGGTAAATTTCTCAAAAAACAGTTTCTTTATTTTTGTATTTGTTTGTTTTAACTACGAATAGTAATACATGCTGCCATTTCCCCGATAAATTTGCCTCAGATCCGTTTATCTTAGAAAGACTTTTAATTTTATGCGACTTCTTAGGTACGGAGCTCTGCTGCACATTCTGGCTTTCACCCCTCTACGTCGGAACACGCGCCAACAGCAAGAAGAGTTGGAGAGACAGAGAGTGCTGGAGGCGCTCCATCCTGACCCAGATTACGACGACGATGAGCCCTGCCAACCCACACACAACCCGTATCCTCACTCAGCATCAGAGGAGCCTGACCCCAAGAAACTATCCAGTTTGGTAAATTCAAACCAGGGCGGGAACAGAATTTCAGATCCCAAGAATGTGCAGCTGAGGATTCTGAATCCAATAGCAAACGCTACAAATCATTTGATGGCTCAACATAGTGTTGGAATCAGACCAACCGAAGATGGTGAGCAATTTGAGACTGTGCCCGTTGGCTCCTCTCATCATGGCAAAAGAGCCAATGCACACATGTACACTTCAGTCAATCATAACGGGAAAGGACTGGTTGGAGGTCGTCACCACATTCATTACTTAAAAAAGCACGAGCAGAGGCTACACGAATCCAGTGCATATTCTGGGAATGGAGAGTTGCCTGGATACTTGGGGGGTGTTCCTGCTGGAAGAACAGTGAGAAAGACAGTAGATTTGTACGACACTTTCAGGTTCAACACCCTGAAAAACCGAGGTAGAATTCCCTCAAACTACTAAGTTCTCAATTATCTCCCAGCGCTCTTAAATGGCCACTGACATCGAAAACTTGTAAAAATCTTGAAATTACAATGCATATCCTTGGCGAACATAACCATTTTTCTTGCAAACAGTTTATCGAAATGTTAGGTTTGTTTTAATTGGCAAAATAACCCAATTTATTTTATAGTACTCAAATGTATGTGACATTGTATATTGATTTCTTTTGGTGATAACTGTGTCAATAGAGCGGTAAATATGCAATCCGTTTTTAGTGACTGTAGATTTGAAAATGTGACAGCACAGTGTATATTATTATATATTATTAATATATGATTTGATTTTGTCTAATCTAGCATCATGGATGAATGATGATCACTTGAAACACTTGAATAAATTAACAACGTATATCAGTGTCACATAAATATAACAAGTACAAATTAACAAAGTATATCAATGTCATATAAACATAACAGTACATAATGTGAAAGAGAAAATAATGTATCTAATAGACCATTAGTTGAATACGATTTTAGTTACTTGTTTATCGACCATTATATTTACAAATAATTTTTATAGTTTTGACTTGGTTATTAGGACAACCTTGATTTCATCTCCCGAGACCCAATTATTTAATTAAACTATGCTCATGGTTTTATTCAGTATAAACTAAGTGCATAATTCTGAAAATAATACATGCTCCAAATTTAAAGAGGTCTTGACAACCACTTAGGTTAAACTGTGATCACATAATTTGCTATTAATAATTCAAGTGCCTAGCTTGTATACTAAGCAGAGGATGTAGGACAAATTAATGCTGTACATTCGCCGTCTTGTCTTCCATGAATATCTATCTATCTATCTATCTATCTATCTATCTATCTATCTATCTATCTATCTATCTATCTATCTATCTATCTATCTATCTATCTATCTATCTATCTATCTATCTATCTATCTATCTATCTATCTATCTATCTATCTATTTTTTTCTATTTTTTAATATTTGTTTCTTTGTGTGTGCGTATATATATGCACACACACACACAGAGAGAAACAAATCTGTTTGTAATGATGAATATGCACAAACATATCAACGTTTTTTATAAAACAAAAAATCCCACCTGTCTGGAGATTTGTTTTCGAAAGAAATATTAAAATTCGATAATTACCATATTTGTATTTGTGGGGGTGGAACGGGGAATAATTTAATGCACAAATTGAGTGTGTGCTTGTGGTGGGGTTCTCTCTCTCTCTGTGTTAGTTAGTTATTCATTGCTTAAGAAGACTTCTGTGCATTTCCTATACCCAACACATCACCAACGTTGAAGTCCGACAGACTATCACACAAGCCATTGGACAACACGATGACCTGCTCACAGTGGTGAAGAAACGGAAACTCCGATGGTATGGCCACGTCACCAGATCATCAGGCCTTGCAAAGACCATTCTGCAAGGCACAGTGCAAGGAGGTAGAAGAAGGGGGAGACCGAAAAAGAGGTGGGAGGACAACATTCGAGAATGGACTGGTTTGACACTGAGCGAAGCCATGAGGGCTGCTGAGGACAGAGAAAGATGGAGTATGCTGGTTAAGCGATCATCTGTGGTGCCCCTACGACCTTCGGGTTATGGGACAGGATAGGATAGGATAGGATAGGAACGGGGAATAATTTAATGCACAAATTGAGTGTGTGCTTGTGGTGGGGTTCTCTCTCTGTGTGTGTGTGTTAGTTAGTTATTCATTGCTTAAGGAACCAGCAGACTGCAAAGAGTGAAATCACGACCACAAAATCAGCACCACAACTTGGCCAAAAGAGGACCTGCCCCTGTTCTATATAAAAGATCCGTCGAAACAACGCTAGTAGTAACACTGAAGGCAACCCACCAGCCGTCACTTTACAATAAAAGTAGCCCGCGCAGGAGATGCTGAGGCTATACTCTAATTTAGCGAACCCCCATTTACAAAAATAAAATTGAATATAAACATCATTATAAAATATCAACAAAACGCATGCATATTAAATGCCTACATTGCTAAATAATATCATAGGAAGCCCTAGTGACCCTTTGGCAGAAAGCATTCAATATTCCCAAGCTGACCCAACAGACCTCATTCACAAATGAGGAGTTTTGAGAGTTTAGTGGATTGATAGAACAGAGTAAGAATGAGAATGAACAAAGGAGAAAGCGACCGTGGGAATTTAAAGCACTACATTTCCAGAAAGTGGGAATACTATTTATACAGAAACTCCCGGCACCCCCACATTTGTTCTCTCTCTGTGCACTACTCACATTCCATTACACATGTACATATTATCTTAAGAACCAACAAGTACAATCACAAAGCCGTTTCACAAAGCTTTTATTCATAACATCATTTTTTTAATCTCATGAATCGATTAGTTATTTTGCCACCAAAATGAAAATGGTACAAAAATATCATGTTTCGTGATTTGGAATCAAATACAAATTATTACAAATCAAAAACTGATTAAAATATGACATTTGATCAATGGACACAATAATCAACAGATTAGCAATTAAATTCCTTTATCACCACTTCAAGAATTTTCCAAAATAGACACAATTTCTTTATTAATTGTATTAGTTATTGAATCACTATGAACAGTTTGTGTCACAAATAATTTGGAACAAAATAAGGGGAGCATTTTTATATTGCTCACTTCCAAGGCCAATAAATATAGTTGTATGAATTTATAGTCTTTCACAGAGGTCCTCTCCAAAATTAGGAATACCTTAGTCTATTAGACTTATAGCTGGTTTTGTTATTTTCAACAAAAGCAAAAATCGTTAATTTTACTTCAGGTAAAAGTGTCTAAAACTAATGCATTCATACTAAATAAACTGTGAAATGTAAGGAAAATTATTATAAATATCAAATGCATCCATTGGAAGAATAATGCGGAAAATCAGAAGATTGGGGGAAAAAAAACAACAAATATTTGTCTAAGCTCTAAGATGAATTCAAAAAAGTTTATTACAAAAAAAAAACCAAAAAAAAAAACACCTTCGTTTATACAACGTTTTTAATGTATTAATTTGCAATGATTAATTATGACATAGCGATTTCATAATATATATTTTAATGGTAGATATTCTGTACAGATAATATCAAGTGGGTGAATTAATTTTAAGTGTAGCTGGAGAACAACACAATCTGATCATGAATCATTGTACTGAAATGACTGCAAACATTATTTTGGACAGTTAAAAGACTACAGACCAGCTAGTTAGGCCATTTAATCGATTTTATTAGAAATGAACTGTGTCCACTGTTGTGGTGTAACCAATAACAAAATCATTAATCTTTAGATCTAACAGTGTACATGTAATCGTAAAAATTAGCAGGTTTGTAGCTTGTTTATAAAAAAATCTAACAAGCTCTTATAAAAGCTCCCTCAAAATCAACAAAAGTTTCCCTGTGATCAACATCAAACCCTGCAAGAGATATCTCATTGTGCTAGAAGCCTTATCCACATTCCTCTTAGAAAAGAATGTGTTGTTCTCCAACACCACATGCCATGGCAAAGAGGTGTTTAAAATGGAGAAGAAAATTGCAATATCAGAATTCAATGGCCAATATAATGTACATGCATGCAAACCTCACTCTCAGTCAGCAACATATTATTTACCCACATATATTCTGTATTCTCTCTCAAACAAAACTGCAATTTTCACCAGAACATTAACAAAATAATTTTACTTGCTCATATTTGGTATAAATATACTTGTCAATGCTGAAGTGAAAGTTTATTTTCAAGCGTGCAAGCAGGCTTGTCAAACAAGTTCTTCACAGCAGCACATTTTGATCAATCAGTTAAAAATCAATAAATAAATGTACAAATTTCCCACTTCATGATGTATTACAACTTACGCCCAATCTTCTATACATGTGTACACTCTCTAGTGTTGCATAAAATCAAAACTGGCCACTCAAATTACAGATTTTCGTAAACTTCCCTATCAGGCAGTATACATTTAGACTTGCAAACTTCTGCTTATGCGAACTAAATAAACACAAAAACAAAAAAATGCAACAAAGAAATAAAGGAAGAGTGATCAATAAATAAAATGTAAATAACTGCCATATCATAATTTATATAGATCTCGCATGCATATATAGTTAATAAATTATGATTGGTTTGTTCGTCTCCGGAGTTTCCAAAAAACATTAAATTCTCCTCATCAATACTGAAAAATAATGATTACAACTTACAAACAGTTGTTATGAAGTTCAAATAACTTTCATTCAGCAGGATTCATGAACCTGTTACATTCTATGTCTCTGTTTCACTCACTCAAAAATCAAATATTTTCTTTACTATCATGTTCGCTGTTTTCCCAGCAGTTATTTGTACAATAAACTAATCACTTCCAACTAAAGTGTTCATCACACAAACATTAGTTATTTGTACAATAAACTAATCACTTCCAACTAAAGTGTTCATCACACAAACATTTTCATTCACAAAGTAAAACAAGACTTGCACATTAACAACTGTCACAGCAGATCTTACAGGGATGTTATCTTTGTACGGCTATGGTGGTACAGTACAGGTTGTATTGCACATATGAGCAATGACAAGCATTATAGTTAATATTACCACTGAAAGAAAACCCAACATCAAGCAAACTGTTAAAGAGTAGTAAACATATTGCTTTATTATTAATGACAGTACATTACATTACATGGTTATTGCTTTAAGTCCAGCGGACTCTTCCGAGCCAAATCAGGACCATAGAAGTGAAAGAGGACTCGCCCCTGATCTGCATAAAAGATCTGCCGAAACAACCCTAGTGGTAACACTGAAGGCAATATACCAGCTGGTCACTTTACAATAAAGACATTCCACGCAGGGGACGCTGAGGCTATACTCTAATTTATCTAACCCCCGTTTACAAAAACAAAATAGAATACAATGATTGATTGATTGATTGATTGTTGCTTTCGGTCCAGCGGACTCTTCCGAGCCAAATCAGGACCGGACAACCCCCGATCCGCATAAAAGATCTGCTGAAACAACCCTAGTGGGAAAATTGAACGCCCTCCACCGGCCAGTCACTTTACAATAAAGACATCCCACGCAGGGGACGGCTGAGGCTTTACCCCAACTACTCGAACCCCCGGTTACAAAAACAAAATAGAATACAAACATCATTATAAACTACCAACAAAACACATACATATAAAATGCCTACATTGCTAAATAATACAATCATAGGAAGCCCCAGTGACCACCCGGCAGAAAGCGTCCAACACTCCCAAGCTGATCCAACAGACCTCATACACAAACAAGGAGTCTTGTCCAGGAAGAGTTTTCAAGAAAAAAGGTAGGTCATTGATCTAGTGAAGAAGAAGATAGTATAGCAGAGTGATAGGGCAGAGCAGGAATGGGAAAGAGTAAATGAGGAAGACAGCGACAGTGGGAATTTAAAGCACTAAATTTCCATAGAGTGGGGATACTATTTATACTGAAAACCCCCGGCACTCCAACGGGGGTACTGTTGCTGCAGTGAATCTGTCTTGCCTACAAAGGAAAGACAGGTTTTCAACTGGGGCTTTCACTTTTCCCTTTATAGGTTTGAACAATCTACAGTGGCAAGATTGCTAATGACCCCAAGGGGTAATAGAATACAAACATCATTAAACAATATCAACAAAACACATACATATAAAATGCCTACATTGCTAAATAATAACATCATAGGAAGCCCCAGCGACCATGTGGCAGAAAGCGTCCAATAATTCCCAAGCTGATCCAACAAACCTCATACACAAATGAGGATTATTGTCCCGGAAGAATTTTCAAGAAAAAAGGTAGGTGGCTAGTCTAGCGAAGAAGAAGATAGTATAGTAGATTGATAGAACAGAGCAGGAATGAGAAAGAACAAAGGAGAAAGACAGCAACAGTGGGAATTTAAAGCACTAAATTTCCAGAAAGTGGGAATACTATTTATACAGAAACCCCTGGCACCCTCACGGGGGCATTAATGACAGTACTATGTTGACCAAAAGCATACAATGTTCACCCACAGCGGGCTCACAATCTTGGGTGAACAAGTCATTTTTTAAGAAAACACTCTTTAGGGGTTAAAAAGCATACTAACAACCACTAACGTCATAAAGTACTCCTGCATTGTTACTAATTCCTTCCTTGTTCTGTTTTCATTGTTAGTTACAAGACTACACAAAATAAAGAAATACTACCTTGCCACATGGAAATACACAGAAATATACAAGTAGAATGGAGAGAGAGAAAAAAAACAACAACAAAAAAAAAAAAACCAGTGAATCGTTGAAAGAAACCACTACAGAAGAAAAACATCTGCTAAAACGAATATGAGAAATTCATAACATGATTAATAAACAAATAAATGGTTGAGGCAAAAGCAATTTTTCCTCAAAGCCCATGGAATTATCCATTCAGTTCCAATTGAGCATTTGAGCCCTGCATAATTTCACAACCTTAGTACTATCACTGTAACAACAGCAGTTATGAATAGAAAAACCCTGCCATTTTGAAACACATGCTAAAGCTATAAAACAATAAATCGGAAGTTTGAGTTACAACCCCTCCCCTCATTTACCCCCCCCCCCCCCCCCCCCAAAAAAAAAAAAAATAAATAAATAAAACAACCTGTTGAACAAGTGTGAGCTCCAAAAATTTGAGTCTAAATAGATCTCATAAACAAGAATTCCACATTATTTAATTGTTTAAAATAATAAAATGTATTTTAAAACAAGTAATCCTTGGTGGAGTCTGAGCTCCAAAAGGATGAGCAAAGGTACCAGTAAATCTCATAAGTATTTAAAAAAAAACCACGAAAAATCATAAAATGTATTTAGAGAAATCTACCCAACTTTAATTTTCTTCCTCTTTCTTATAAAATAAACATTTCTTTTTTTTCTCTCTCTCTTTTCCCAATGAGCATAACAATAGCATTTTGCATACAAGTAGTACAAGATTAATTTAGATTGTGAATCAATGCATTGTAAGGGAATGGGCAAACATTATAAAATAACAAGGAATGGATGAGACAAATATTATATAAAATGTTATGAGAAAGTTGCATTAAGAGTAGTCCTTTTCCAAGGACTGAAGACTTGCTAAGTTTTCTAGGGCACTGAGGTATAATTATTCAGTCTCTAATATTACTAGTGGATTTTCACTTTGCTTTGTTTTGTCAGTTCTGAAAGGAGAAAAGTCAAATCCCCAAAACCTTGTGTGGAAAAGCAAAAACCTTTCATCATGGGCAATTCAAATGGCTGACAAAGGCGTTTGGTAAAATAATTTAAACGTATTGAAGATTTCAATTTTCCATTATGTTTGTAAGATTCTTATTTGTTATAAAAGGTGCTTGTTTAGTTTTTAAAAATACGAAACACAGCATTACACTTGACATCTTTGTGTAAAACCAATGCTTAAACAACCAATGTAGACAAACAAAAGCATATCCATTTGAAAAATCATTTGCAGTGAGGAGCATTTGTCTTGTACACTGGGTAAAGACTAATGTAAATAAACTGGTAAACAAATACAGCGTATGCCTAGGGTTGCTGATGTTGTTAAATTCTGCCATGCATTAAATGCTCAAATCGTTATGTGCTCACCTGTGAAATTAATTCAAATAATTTCAAACGGTGCCAAAGGTGCACTTGTCAAAATAGTACTGGAATATTATTATACGGAGCAAAAGGTATATATATATAAAACAACATCAACAAAATGACAGGTGTCTTGTAAGCCATGTACTATTAACTGCAGGAAGCTCTGACAATTCTGAATGGATCAACGTGTTTCAGAAAGTCTGCAACTAACCAAATTACTAGCAATCATACAAATCCTCAAAGGAAAGTTTGTGATCCCACATTGTTTAGCTTCTCACTTTACACTCGCATAACCCATAATTTCTAGGCTCGTTTCCAACATAACAGTAATATCTTTTGGTTTTGTGTATTTATACTAAACACTTGCAGAGAACTGGCTTCTAAAACCACATCCTTACAAATGGAAAACAAATATTATACAACTAAAATTATGCCCAACCTGGAAATATCATACAACATGTATGATATTATAACACACAATATAACTATCAAGATATAAACACTATGTCCCACTAATATCATCAACAAGCATGACAGGTTTTACAAACAATTATTTGACAAGAATCTTGCAGTAAATACTGGTTATGCATTACCAACAAAACTCTGACTAACAATCGTTACATACCCAAGTCAGTCATATCAACTGAACAATATCATTCAGCCCAGATCTGAATCTCAAATGAAAATAGGGGATCTTTTTCCTTGTGAAATGATGTCTGCATTGAACTCACAATAAAGTGCTGTAATGAAGATATACTCATAAAATAGAGAGCAAATGTAGACAAAAACAATACAAAAATACATTTTTGAGCAAAGGTCGTTGCATAAAGATATGGTGTCTCATTTTAGCATCAAATCCTTAAAATTATCTAGACTTAAAGATTAGTAATATGTCAGTGTGAAAGCAGAGACGTGATTAAAGTATACAAAACTACACTTTTTTTTCTTAGCAAAAAATATACTGAGCTAACAACAGAAACTTACAATACAGCTTTCCACTTTGGTTTTTATGTCTAAAATCATTGTACAAAGGAAAAGGTTAAAAATAAATCTCCAAACAGATGAAACAGAAAAGGATGAATTGAAAGAACTTAAATGGCAAAAATTCTACAGATTAGTGAATTCATGCTTCATGTGCATGCACACCTACACCCAAGTTTTTATGATAAATAATTCATTTCAGCCAATATGCTACACATACTGAAACACAACCTCAACTACTTTGCGATAAACACAACTTGTATATACAGAAACTCATAAATAATTCAAACCGAAACTTAAAATCGATTGTGAAATATCTCCACACTCCGCACACATCAACAACCTTTCTCTTGCGCAATTAACTTTTCACTTGTGCAAATGTTCATTGCTTACAAAGCGTGTACATCAATCTCACACTCTATCTAATTTTGGAAAGACAATCTCGTCTCCAAGGAGCTGTTTGCTGCAGGGAAAAAAATGTAGCAACCACAAGTCACTACTACACTCCCTGAACCATTATCGCTAGCTTTTTCCATCCGGCTTCACAATCCTCGCATCCGACCTGTTACTCCGCAGAGAGTCTGACTTGGACACTTTGTTAGCGTCTTTGTTGGCAGCTTCTTTGTTCACAGCATCTTTGTGTGAGGCAAGGATGGAAACAAATTTGCGCTTATCGATAGTCATTCTGACAGTCTCTATCTGTTTGAACAGTTCATGGGCGTTCAGATCTTCTGGCAGCTTGGTTAAGTACTGCGCCACGTGGATAAAGTCCATCTTCAGCAGGATTTCTTCAAACAGTTTTAGAATACCTAAACAAAAAGAAAATATAAAGGCGTTTTAGAAAGGAGAACAAATTATGTTTATCAAATGAAACCAGTCAGTCAATGACAGACAAGTTGTTTTGTTTGTTTTCTCCTCTCTTCTTAGCTTCATGTACAAAATGCAGGTTACTAGTAACACTGCAGATCATGAGGGACCAGAGGTGTCAGAAACCTTCCTATTGTCAGTGCAAGCTTTATAAGGGCGATGACCATCTCCTCTATCTCTGAGTGGAGTTGTGCACCGTTTCAATCTTGCTACTGTTCTGTGGTCTCATTAAAATTAATAGCCAGGCCTGACGATGTGTAACTTAGAGCCCTACCCACAATGCTATCATACTACAAAACAGTGCATTAATAATTCCAATTTGAAACTGGCTAACCATAGAAATTTCTACAATACAATACAGTAATAGTTCCAACTTTAAAAAAGCAAGCCACAGATGTTACATTAAATATATGCAGAAGAGGTTTCTCACCTAGCGCAGTTTGAAAAAGGAACTCCTCTCCATCTCTGCAGTAGACATCCCATACGCGACAAGCCACATCCAGTGGAAGTGATTTGCTGTACAGCAGAAAAATCCTGCAAAACATATTTAGATGTGAGTATAATTTATGTTATTGATCAGTTGTGTGTGAAATAAACTACTCATTTCCTTTCCCCATATTGAACACAAAAAGAGTTATTTGACACATCAACAAAAGGTTTTCCCCCATGTGACATAAGATATAAGAAGATTTACAGTCCAAACAAACATGACACAAAGGCAAGATAAAAATCGTCAAATAATATAAATAACATAAAATTAAGAAGACAAAATATTGTACTTACCACTCCATCAAATACAAATCTGGTGTAAAGCGAATGTCCACAAAATGGTTATATAGTTCAGGGAGGTTTTCCAAGAAAAAGTCTTCAAATGTTTTGTAGTAAGCTCCCATCTGCAATAAAGATAAATAATGTAATCAAAGTCATTCAAGCTATCAATCAATCCATCCAAATAAATCATTCAGTCTGTGGATTATTCCCAAATGTTCTGAAATGCTATAGTGTTTAACTCTTAGCATCTTGTAGTGTTGTTACAGACCTCAGTCCTGTAAGGAATTGTAAAAAAGTGCCCGAAAATGGGTTGCTGTACTAAAATGATAAATGTATTGATTAGCTTGAAAGTTTGTTGAAGTGTTTGTTGAATGTCCTATGCAGTAAATATATTATTTTGAGTGTCTGCATTATATTGTTGGCCTGTCAATATTGATTTTTAATCAATAATCACAGGTAAATTAGTAAAATTGTTAATAAAGTCAGAAATACAATGATTATGATGATGGTAATACTCTAAAAAAATCATACATGGCAAGCTTAGTACAATAAGCATGCACAACACTGTATCTCATTGGCTCTGATCAATGCATACACTCAATAATCTACTGGTTACAAAAAAAAAAAAAAAAAAAAAAAAAAAAAAAAAAACTGTCATCATTTTGTGCTGTCTACCTGATTGCTTCTTAACTGATTTTTCTAATAGTTTCTTTGATGAAAGTTGCAGCAAATATTCCACAGATTTTACATCTCAGTCTGGGGGCTTTGTAAGATATATAAACTAGCAAAATCTTCATTATTTGGTTCCCAAATATAGTCAGTCCAACCAGAATCAGAATCTACTATGAAACTAAAAAAAACTTATCGATATTTCACTATCACAGTCACCCCGATCTCTAGTACTCATACCACACACAGAAATATCACTCTGTTTATCAACACCTAAGTCCTGAGCTTGAAATCTTGTTTTAAAAAATCAACAAAGCCATAATCACTATCACTGTCAAAGTCCGCAATTATGATTGCGAAACATATAAACAAAAATCTGTTCAAAACTCAATCGAAAAAAAAACATCAAAAAAAGACCAGCCAAGTTGAACGATGAAAAAAGACAGCCAGTTGTTTTGTGCTGGAAGTTTACGATGAGAAAAAAGGTCAAGGTTGTATGATATCAGTTTCTATTTTGGTACCCATTTCGTCGTGGTTTGGAGCAGATCAGGATTTTTTGGCATGCGCCGTTTGGCGCGGTATAGGATGCTAAGATTTAACAGTTAAGCAAATGAAAAGACTGAAGTAAAAGTCCAAATAAACTGAAAACAACTCCACTAGAGCAAAAACAAACAGTCACAAACTAAATGTTAAATCTGAACATTAAAAAAAAAAAAAAAGAAATTGAAACGTGCGGTACAAACAAACAAAACAATAACAAAAACCAATCTTTTACCACTGACCATTTCTTCATCCATCCGGAAGAAGGTGACTTGGCAGGGACGGTTGAGGAGGTTGGCGAAGCAGACAAAAGCGTCAGCAACATCCATGTTGAGCAAAAGAATAGCTGCGATGAAAGACATGCCTTGCACCTGTATGCAAATATTCATAAGGCCAATATATAAGAAATTCCAATCCAAACAAAATAAGTCTCTAGCCAGCCAGACTCACTCAATCAGATTCCTATGCATTATTATAAGGAAATTTGCCTTGAGACTGTACATGTTGCAAAATTAATAAAAAGTAATCATTTCTGGCAGAGTGATTAAATGGGAACAAAAAATACACTTGTGACAAACTGCTAAAAGGCAACTAATACAATTTTACAGAGCTCTGAAGTAACATCAGGCATTCTCATCAGTTCCATAAAACTACACAAAAAAATTTCAAGTCTGACAACAATGGGTAAATCAACTCTTATTACAATATAATATTATAACATGTCATCTAATAAACTGACAAATGACAAGGAAATAAATAGCTCACACATACAAAATCTATCAATAGAACAAATTTCATTTATGTGGACATTTAGAGTGAGAAGAATAGAGGTTTACAATGACAGCTGTCTCATCAAAAAACTCTTGTCATTAATTTAAAAAAAACACAACAACAACAGATGTTTTTATGTATACTCACATAACCAACATCTGGACGATAACAAGCATAGGCCCCAAGTAGATTATGCATAAGGTCATGATAAGGTCCTCCCTGCACACAAAACAACATTCACATTGGCACTAACAAATCAAACAAATTCAGTTATCTCTTGCAATTTTATAAGAATACAACAGCTAGAAATACTTTACTGCTTTGTCAATTGAAATTCATAAGAATTATGTCAAACCTATTCTGCTTGAATCCTCCGGTCTCTCAACGTTGCATTCGAAAAAACTGCCATATTTGCTGCAGGCGATATCACATTAATATTCATGTCACACAGAAAGTTCCAGATAATAAAACTGAATGACCTTTTGAAATATGCAGAGCTGTGGGAATGTTCTGGACACATCCAACTTGATGACCTTGACACTGGCTTCCTTGCAGGACGGAGGTTCAGAAGATGCTGAAGAAAAAAACCACACAAACACACACAAGCACACATTTTATAACATTGCAGGATAGAGGTTCAGAGGCTGCTGAAGAACACACACACACATTTTAAAACATGTCCATAGCACATCAACATCAACACTGACAAGTACAAAAACTTCAACAATGTTCTTTTTTTTATGTGCAGGTTCCTGCACAGTCAGAAATACCTTTAAAAGGCACCAGGAAGTGGATGCACTCCCAGAATGAGAGAAGAGGCTATTTCAAATATTTGAGAACGCTGTTTTTACATAATCTGGAAGAAAATAAAAGATACCTCATTCTAAGACGAAAATATTATGTAATATAAGAGTCTGAGAACTAGTTACCTAGTATTAGCTAAAGCTGGTAAAGTTGTAAAAATAAAATAAGTTTATAACTAAAATATTGGCAGGCTGAAAAATGAAGATGTGACTGAATAGTTCTGTTAATAACTACTACTACTATAAATAATAACAACAATAAAGAATGTAACAAAGCATTATCACAAACAGGCCACTTACTTTCAGGGGAGCCAGGGGCATCTTTTGATTCCTGAATCAAGCGAATGCGATCCTCAGCACGACTCCGGCAAATCTCATACAAATCTGAAAGAGTTAAGAATAATATAGCATTGAAAATGGATCAGTTTAGAAAGAAGTTATTTTATTCTTCATATTTTAGAGTATAAAACGCTTCTGAATGTTCTGCATGAAGACAAAAAAGTTCTTTGATTCTTTTAGCCCTTTCACAGCCAATGTCGCATTAATGTGACTGTAGGACAGGCGCCGAAGTTGCATTTCTGCAACTACCCATGGGAGAGAACAGAGACTCTAGTCACTAGCGGCAAAGCCCTCTCTCATGGGTCCTCTGCCAATGTCGCAGAAATGTGACTTCGGTGCTCAGCCCTATACAGACTTTAGTAAAAGTTTGATGTGGTATTGTGTGTAGGTGCTCGAACATTGTTTGCAGTTCCAGAAAGTTGTCACTGGGAATGTCTGTGATTCCAGACAGTTGGTTGGGAAAGGTTTAAAAGACAAACAACATTTGAGAGATATAAGTCTATGAAACAAAACTTGCCATTTGTGATGTTGAGGTCATTGCCAACTGCCATTTGCCACACCAAGCCACGAACATTTGTTGGCAATCCCATCCACCACAACTCTCGCACTTTCTTTGTCTGATGCCTGAAAACAATAATAATAATAGAAATCACTTTTCTGTGCCTGATAATATAACAAATGGTCAGAAAATTGCAAAGAGACTTTCTTCTTCAACAGTTGTAATTGTATAAATATAAACATATTGAGGAAAAAAAACAGAACAAAAAACTACCACTGAAATTAACAAAACGAAACTTATGAGCAAGTAATTCAGAACAAACCCACGTATATCAGACTATCTAATTTCATTATTTGTTAAAATAACAAAATACTCTAGGATTTCATTCTGTGTTTGATACCCTGCATACCCCATGATCTGTTCTAAATATGTAAACACTTGTCCACTTACATCATTTCCCAATTAGGCAGGACCTCTTTGTTCCACATAGCAGCGGCTGCCATCATTTTATCTTCATGTCGTCGCTGTTGCTGCAGCTTGCGTTTCTTCATCTTTTGATCTCGTTGTTCTGAAACCAATGTGTAGATGAACAGTCATCCTTTTTATTATCATAAAATTGTTTTGTCCAAAACATAAAACAGAAGTCAGCCTTAGCAGGTTAATTAATATATAGGTAGTTTTGCTGAACTGCCTACATGTGTGAATGAAAACTGTACTAATGACAAAAGAACCAACTGGTTACCTTTCTTCTTTGCAGCCTCAACCATAGACTCATATTCTTGTTTATGTTTCTCTAATTCCTCTGGTGTCTTGGATGGCAATCCTCTGCAAAAACAGCACAAAAAAGAAGAAATTCAGAACAAAATGAAAACAGCACATTTGTTTTCTAAACATTGTTTTCTGAAGAGTAAAATGTTTATATGCAAAGTCTCACTCCATATTTATCAGAGTTTACATCTGCTTGAACTTTACTGCCAGTCCACATACTCTGAGGCAGAGTAAGCCAAGGTGAATTAACATTTTATAATAGCCCACAATTTCCAACTAATATATTACATAAATTCCTCTGTGTAGCATCAGTTAGGAATAGATGTAAAGATTTAAAGAAACTAGAAGAGCAAAGCCCATATGACTCACAGGCTCCTTATAAAACTTGCAATATTTAACATGAAAATGAGTGCCCAGAAAAAGAAAAAAAAAAAGAAATGGTGGCATTAAAATGCAAATACTGACATTGATCTTTCTATACTCTTGACATTGTGATGACCTTGACCTCTGGCTCCAAATAAACTACAACAAAAGTTGTATTATTTTGTATTATGCCCTACTTCCATCCACCCACCCCCCTACCAACTCCATCTCCCCCCCAAAAAAAAACCTTGACTTTGTGACCTTGACCTTGGGACGACCTTGACCTTCACATGTCCTCTCATGATATCTGATCAAATAACCCAATGTTGTTGCATACCATGGGTTAAATAAACGACCATTTCACTATACTATGACCTTTGACCTTGACCTTCAAGATCAACGCAAAAAAAAAAAACCAACAACAAAACATTTATGAAATATCAATCTGTCATCTCTAAATACAACAAGTTTACAATTTATCTCTCTTAGTTTAGGTTCAAGGTCAATTCAAAATACATATAACTAACCAAAATTGGACAGCTCCAGTGACCTTGACCTTGGAGTGAGGTTGACCAAATTTGTATAGTATGTGTGTCTCATTGATATCTATCATGCATCAAAAAATCATAAGTTCAAAATTAATAATCTAGAAAAAAAAGTGAAATTTTGTTTAAAAAAAAATGTTATTTTTTAAACTAACATTTTTTGATTTTGTGACTTTGACCTTAAGTTATTCATTCACTGATCATTTATGAGGTCTCATAGGTATACACCACCTTACCAAGTTTGGTTGTAATATTTCAAATAGGTTCCAAGATATTAAAAATCCACTTGCAAGTTTTGCACAGACAGTGTACAGTTGAACGGACAGACATTTTTTTTTTAAAAGGCCAGTTTTGGACTATTTAGGACTCATCTCGCACAGATTTGCACAAATCTGGCTTTTGTTTGGTGGGGTGAGCTGTTGGGGTGGAGGTGGAGGTGTTGGGGGTGGGTGAGTACATACTCACATTGCTAGGCAGTGAGTCAAAAATTTATTGGAATCTTACAAGTTACATTCAGACAAGAAACAATAACAAGCATAAGGGATTTAAACTAGAAGGGCACAGACCATATGACTCACATGGAACTCCCCCAAAAAATTCTATAAGAAAATGAGTGCCTAGAAAAACTTCAATAAAACGGTGACAAAGTAATACAGTGGAACCTCCGGTATCCGGCTCTCTGGTATACGACTCCCTCCTTTATGTGACCTGAAAACTTCTGACGGATTCACTTCCAATAATAAATGACCTCTGGTATGCGTCAACCTCGTTTATGCGACCAGCGACCGTGTCTTAAGACCTTTATACGACCGTCGTAGGGCAATTTAAAAGAGATATCAGTTAATTTGCTGTCTGTACCTTTCGTTTTTACTCTCATGTTAGTGTACGCCTGCTGTTGTCTGCTATTTCCGGTTCGCAAATAAGGGACATTACTCGCCTACACTGGCTGTCAAAATGGCGTCGCGCAAGAGGAACGTTTTGAGTTTGGCAGAGAGAATGAAAATGATTGAAAGAAGTGAAAATGGGGAGAGTTGTTTGTCTATTGCAAGAAGTTTAGACGTTGGGAAGACCCAAATTCAGCTCATCATAAAGGATAAGGAATCTGTGAAACTACGATGGGAGAGTGGAGAAAGTGGCGAAAAGGGAAACATCGAAACTGAGAGCTTCTGCACTGACAGACTTGGATGAACGCGTCTGGCAGTGGTTTGACTGTTTTCTATTTTTGAAGTTGTGAATAAAAGACAAAGTTATAAATGAAACATGTTTTACAGTTTCCTTTGTCAGAGAATACATGCTGGGGAGTGTGAAAATTATGACTACATACCCCTCCGAGCCTGACCGCCCTCCCCCCCACCCCACCCGTTGTTTCCGGTATAAGACCACCTCTATTATAAGACCGTTTTTTCTCAGATTTTGGACGGTCGTATACCGGAGGTTCCACTGTACTGATCTTGACCTTGACTTCCATCTCCAAATAGACACTCACGTACGATCAAGTAAACTACTGTATCTCTATAGTAAGAGCTATATAAGAATGATAAATAATAATAAATAATAATAAGAGTTGTATTATGCCCAAATACAGTGACCTAAGAAAGACCTAGACCTTCAATGACCTTGATCCTTAAATGACCTCTAAAGCTCATGTACAATCAAATAACCCAATGTTGATACATACTATGGGTAGAACCCAAATATAGAACCATTTCACTGTATAATGACAAATTGTTCATATTTGTGTAAGGCCTAAAATGATCTTGAACTTCAAGATCAACAAAAACGTCACATATATGAAAAATGAAACTAGTTTCTCTAACTACAAGTTTAGACTTTTTAATCTATCATAGTTTAGGCTCAAGATCACTTCAAAGTACCTTTATGAACCAACTTTGGACATCTCCAGTGAACTTGTGATCTTCACCTTAAGAGCGAGGTTGATCAAATTTGCATGGTATGTGTGTCTCATTGATATCTATCATGCATAAAAAATATCGTTAGTTCAAAATCAAAAACTTGGTGAAAAAAAAAAATTACCTTCACTAACATTCGTTGACCTTGTGACCTTGACCTTGAAGTGAAGTCATTCATTCACTGATCATTATTTTAGGTCTCATGGATAAATGCCATCCTACCGTTTGGTTGTAATACATGAAATAAGTTCTGAGAAATTTAGACACTGGCCAGTTTAGACAGATGGATGGACAATTATTTGTGTGTTACTACTTTTAGAATCATTTTTGGACTATTTAGGACTCATCTCACACAGTTTTGCAAAAATATGGATTTTTAAAAAGGGGAGGCGGCGGATGTGAGAAAAAGAGGGATAGGAGAGGGGGGAGGAGGAGGGGGAAGAAGTGCATAGCTGCATGCATGTGAGTAAAAAATATCCGACATGTAACTGAAACACCAACACTATTTTCTATTCTTCAAATTCGGTGTCAGCTGTTGACCAAGCCACAATGAGGCAAATTTCAGTTGTTTTCTAATAGAACAAGTTCTACTGACTAGAATAAATTGTATTGTAGTTTCTTACTCAGGTCTATTTTCCAAGATGAGTGCTGTGGTGGACATGATTTCTGACGTTTGACCTTTAGCTTGTGCTGCTGCAATCTGGTTGGCTCGTTGCTTTGCATAGTAATCAGATGTGATTTGTGTGGAGTCTCTGGGACCGCTTTCTTTTGGAGGGATTCGTCCAAACAGTTTCCAGCCTGGTGCACTGTCCTCTTTTGCCTTGCGTGAGAACAGATTTCTGAAACAAGCATGCAAAATAAATCTCAATAAAAAGATGTACACACTATAAAATATTTAAGGTATTTGATCTTGTAAGTAGTGCTGTTGATGTTATCTGTTAAATAGACAAACATAAGTCAAAATACTTAGTACATGTTCAGCAATCAAACTTGCAAGCACAGCTAGGCCTATTTTAACCACTCTCGAAGTCCAACATGTTCTCTGCAAATGAGCAAAGTGACATGTCAGACCACCAACAAAAAATACTTGAAACAAAATAAAAAAATTCATAATTTTTTTCAAATAAGCCAAGCCAATCTTTCCCATTGTGCTAACCACTATGTTAATGCAACTAAAAAAATCAATCACATGGTTGAATGTTTTCTTGATGACAATTTAAAAACCCTTATTTTCAAAAGACTTGCAGTGTACTGACGATCAGCACGTATCAGAATAGCTTGAAATTACCAGGGTATACCAATATTTTTTGCCAATGACCAACTAAAAGGACAAATCCCATATGACTCACATAAAAAGGTAAAGTAAAGGTAGTCCCATAGCCTTGTGGCCGTAGGGGAGCGTGATGTTGGAGATCACACTTATCTTGGGCCAGCGTAATGAGGGTGATGCCCAACTCTCTCCCTCGTTGCTTTACCTTCCCCACCCTCAAGAGAGTAGGTACTCAATCACAGTTGAGTCAACTGGGGGCGTTGTTGTTTGTCGCTTCACACCTTAGCGGTCACCCATCCAAGTGCTAACCGCACCGGATGGTGCTTCACTTTCGACACAGTAGCGAGTGCTCCAACCACTGCACTATCCGACACCCCATCACATGCTCCTTATGTAACTCGCAATATTTAATATTACATTACATGATTATTGCTTTAGGTCCAGCGGGCTCTTCCGAGCCAAATCAGGACCAGTATAAACGAATCAGGACCACAAAATCAAGACCACAACTTCACTGAAAAAAGACTCACACCTGATCCGCATAAAAGATCTGCTGGAACAACCCTAGTGGCAACACTGAAGGCACTCCACCAGCCGGTCACCTTACAATAAAGACATCCCAAGCAGGGGACGCTGAGGTTATACTCTAATTTATCGAACCCCCATTTACAAAAACAAAATAGAATATAAACATCATTACAAAATATCAACAAAACACATACATATAAACTGCCTACATTGCCAAATAATAACATCATAGGAAGTCCCAGTGACCACCTGGCAGAAAGCGTCCAATATTTCCAAGCTGATCCAACAGACCTCACACACAAATGAGGAATTTTGTCCCAGAAGAGTTTTCAAGAAAAAAGATAGGTGACTGGTCTAGCGAAGAAGAAGATAGTATAGTAGATTGAAAAAACAGAGAAGGAATTAGAAAGAACAAAGGAGAAAGACAGCGACAGTTGGAATTGAAAGCACAAAATTTCCAGAAAGTGAAGATACTATTTATACTGAAACCCCCGGCACCCCATGGTGGTATAATATTTAACATGAAAATGAGTGCCCAGAAAAAACTAAATGAAATGGTGGCATTCAAATGCAAATACCGACTTTGATCTTACTATGCTCTTGACCTTGAGATGATATTGACCTCTGAATGTATGATCAAATAAACTACAGCAAAAGTTGTGACATTGGGATGATCTTGACCTTCAATGACCTTGACCTTGGGATAACCCTGACCCTCACGTAATCTCAATAACCCAATGTTGTTGCATACTATACGATGACCTATTTTTTGTATGATTTTGCAAGGCCTAAAATGACTTTGATCTTCAAGATCAACGCAAAAACAAACACATATGAAAGATGAATCTATTATCTCTAAATACAACAAGTTTGGACTTTATAACTCTCATAGTTTAGGGTCAAGGTCACTTCAAAATACCTATACTAAACGACTTTGGACAGCTCCAGTGACCTTGACCTAGGAGTGAGGTTGACCAAATTTGCAAATATGTGTGTCTCTTTGATATCTATTATGCATTAAAGAATCATAGTTCAATATTAATAACCTAGGGGGAAAAAAGTAAAATTCTGTGAAAAATAATAATTATTTTTACTAACATTTGATGACCATGTGGCCTTGACCTTGAAGTGAAGTAATTCATTCACTAATCATTTATGAAGTCTCATGGATATACAGCATCTTACCAAGTTTGGTTGTGATAGTTGAAATAGGTTCCAAGTACTTAGCCACTTTAAAGTTTTTGTACTGACAGCGGACAGTGGACAGACTGCAGAAATCGGACAGACAAACGAATGGACAGACTTATTTTTTTCGAAATCATTTTTGGACTATTTAGGACTTATTTCACACAGATTTTCACAAATCTGCATTTTTTTGTTGTTGAGGGTTTGGGGGAGTAAGTACACAGACTCACATTGCTATGTATGCGAGTCAAAAAGGTTTCACACTTTAAAATAGAGATGAGATTATTCCATCTTCAGGGTTTTCGTCTTCTTCTTCTTGACACTGAGGGCCCATGATCAACTCGTCGATCATTCTTGCACCTATTTTGCGAGGGGCTCGCAATCTATTTTCTAGAGGTTTTGAAGCAGTCAAATTTCCTGCAGATCGATCTGGTCTAGGGCATTTAACAGGTTTTCAGGAGGAACTGCAGTATTGGGTTTTGGTGGAGATGATGGAGAACTGGTGGTCATGGCCTTATCGTTGCCAAGGGGGAAGCTGAATGAGCTTTGCCTTGATGTTGGAGCAGCGGATCTGATCGTGCTTAAAAAGTATAGTGAGCCTGGAAAGTTGATATCGCTCTTCAAGTGAGGGCCAGTCCAGCTGTTCCAACATGCTTTTAACACTTGAAGTGTTACAAAAGTTAAGGTTAAGGACAAAGCGCTCTGCAGATGCTGTATGGCTTCAATCCTGTCGATGTTTTTATTGGTGTGGGGATCCCAGATGGACTAAACATATTCAGCAAGTGTCACAGGAAGGCTTTGTAGGTTCTTTCCTTAATACGATACTGGAGTTCATCTTCAAATTCCATCTGAGGATCCAAAGATCCAGCTGGCTTTGTTGCAAATGCCATTTATGTGGTCATCCCAGTTAATCTCTTGGTGGATAGTAATACCAAGTTATTTGACAGAAGGAACAGCTTTTAGGCTGTGGCCATGGAGTTCATAGGGTTAATGGAGGGAGCTACTGCTCCTGGACACTGACAGGGTCTGACATTTAGCAGGATGAAATTCCATGTCCCAGCTTTTCTTCCACTAGGCTAGGCAATGGAGGTCTTGTTGTAGTAGTCTTGGCATAGGCCATCGGAGATCATCCCGTAGACTGCCATGTCATCCACAAACAGTCTCACCAACAACGTCAACTTCTCAGGCAAGACGTTGATGTATGCAAGGAAAAAGCAAGGACCTAGCATGGAACCTTAGGGGACACCAGATTTGACATCAATGAATGAAGAGCGAGTCCCTCCCACCACAACTGCCTGGGTTCTATTGCTGAGAAGAGTTTTGTTCTTTATTAAAATTAACAGATTTAAGAAATAGAAAGATAAACAATAGTATGACAATTTCTTGATGAAATTTAACAAACACTTAACAAAAGCTAGTTCCACTTTGGGGAACTTATTGTCAGTATTTCTCACTGTCCTTGTCCTCCATTAGGAACCTATCCTATCCTATCCCATAACTTGGAGGTCGTAGGGGAACCACAGATGATCGTTTAACCATCTTTCCCTGTCCTCAGCAGCCATGATTGTTTCGCTCAGTGTCAAACCAGTTTATTCTCGAATGTTGTCCTCCCACCTCTTTTTCGGTCTCCCTCTTCTTCTACCTCCTTGCACTGTGCCTTGCAGGATGGTCTTTGCAAGACCTGATGAACTGGTGATGTGGCCATACCATCAGAGTTTCCGTTTTTCACCACTGTTAGCAGGTCATTGTGTTGTCCAATGGCTTGTGTGATGGTCTGTCGGACTTCATCGTTGGTGATGTGCTGGGTATAGGAAATGCCCAGAAGTCTTCTGTAGCCCCTCATCTCCATGCTTTGTATTCTTCGTTGGAGATCTGCTGTGAGGGTCCATGTTTCGCAAGCATATAGGAAGATGGAGATGACAAGGGAGCACAGCAGCCTTACCTTGGAAGGAATGTAGACTGATGGTCCTGTCTTTCCAAATTGGCTCCAACCTCACAAGGGCAGCAGTTGTTTGTGTGATCCTGGAGAGGACTTCCTGTTGGGACCCATTGTCTGATACAATGGCTCCTAAATATTTGAATCTATGCACTGTGTTGAGGGATTGGCCTTGGACTTTGATGTCCGTGTTGATGCCATTGGTGTTGTTGGTCATCATTTTGGTCTTCTCTGCACTTATTTCCATTCCATAGACTCTGGAGGTGGTTTCAAGCCTCTGTACCAGCTGTTCAAGTTCTTGTTCCTCTCCAGCCAATCCATCAATGTCATCCGCAAAACGAAGGTTGGAGATTGCTCTTCCCCCTATGCATCATTAAAAACCATTAGGAACAACAAATCAATAAATCACCTAGGTCCCCAGAGGTCTACAATGTGTATGGACAAGGGGTCAAAAGTGAAAACAAAGATGATATGTAGTAAATGGTGAAACAGAGCATGACCACGAATTGCATGAGAAATAAACTATAGCAAGCCAGCTACTATGTTTCCCATACCGTTCATTATACATTACACCCAAAAATCCATCATACAGGAACTTATATAAATTACAAACTTTTCAGCATGCCTTGCATAGAATCACTCATTACGAGTTCACTCCTGGGTCGTCTTGCTATAAGCTAAAGCCATTCATTTAGTTTCCACACCCCTGGGGTATTATACATTAAACAGTAATAATCATAATGTTGATATTTATAGAGCCAAAAATCATAAGATCAACAATCATATGACGCACTTAAGGGCAATCTGATACAATAGATGGCACGCTGTACCTTGAATGGAAACAAAAATGGATCAGTAAATGGTGCTTTTAGAGCACAAAAGTGCTGCTAGCTGGAGGAGAATCAAACAGAAGTACGTAGATGTTTATCTCAGCATTTGTTAGAAAGGGAGCATACATGCAAGTGTAATACCGGTTGAGCACATCCACACATAAGTCCTGCAGTCAAATGACACATGACAGTTATAACTTAAGGCAAAAGGTGGAGGATTTCATGTGCCTGTGAGAGTGACTTCAACTGAATGAAATTAATAGGGGTAACCAGGTGAAGCAGAAGATAAACATCTTGTACCTGTAAAATTTCATTACAATGATGGTGAGCTGAAAGGGGAACATCTGGGCATCTCACTTCAATAAACTAAGGGACAGATCCAATATTAAATAGCAAATGTTAATAAATATGCTGCATACAATAAAATCATTATGTATAGTCCTGTTAAAGTTGACATTATAACTATTAGTATTATTATGAAAACTGAGTTGTACAAATTGTTATGATTTTTATTTCATTTTTGTATTTTATTCATTTATTTAGGTTTTTATGTATAAAAAAAATTAACTAAAAAATTTAAAATACAAAAACAAATCCCCCACACACAATGATTTAGTATGCATGCGTAATCACGATAAATCAGGGTGGAAGCCTTATACCTGTGGACATTTGCAGGCAGAATTTCCATTAATCAGGCCACTATATAATCACAGCAAGTTAAGTAACTGACACAATAACTTTGGTAGCTGAAATGAACATAACATATCTCAGTTCTTTCCTCTGTAAAAATTCTAAAATGGAAGCTGTCTGCTGAAGACTGGTACTATTAGAAGAACTACATACACAAAAATGTATTATTCACACACCACAGACGTTTTAGGGCAGATTGCCATATCACGTACTTTAACCACACACCAGATTGTCTTGTCACTAGAACTATAACAATGATAATTCCAGGTAGAAGGAAACTAAAAGCAGCGCTGACACAAGGTCTACTTTGCACTGATTCACCTTCTACTAAATGTAATCTTACATGAGCTAGCATTTTACCTCCTACCTCCACTCCTCCCACACACAAATATTGTATTAGTATCACTCACTAATAGGAAGAAAGTTGTTCACAATAAACAGGTCACAGGAAGCTGTACCAGAAGTTTAATAGGAACAGCAAAAATAGGTGTAATGAAAAATGAATTCAAACACTAGGCCCTGTGTCTAATCAAGGTGATGACAGCCCCAAAAAATAATAGAACAGGCATAAGTATAAGTGTCCTATCCTATCCTATCCTGTAATTCGAATTTAGTTGAGGCACCACAGATGATCGTTTAACCAGTGAGTGTACGCCATCTTTCTCTGTCGTCAGCAACCCTCATGGCTTCACTCAGTGTCAAGCCAGTCCATTCCTGAATTTGTACTCCAACCTCTTTTTCTGTCTCCCTCTCTTTCTGCCTCCTTGCATCATGACTTGCACTCGCAGGAAGGTCTTTGCAAGGTCTAATGCTCTGGTGACGTGGCCATACCATCAGAGTTTCCATTTCTTTACCACTTGACTTAGCATGTCATCATGTTGTCCTATGGCTTGTGTGATGGTCTGTCGAACTTCGTCGTTGGTAATTTGCTGGGTATAGGAAATGCCTAGGAGTCTTCTGTAGCACCTCATTTCCATGCTTTGTATTATTCGCTGTAGGTCGGCTGTAAGGGCCAATAGTTCGCAAGAGTATGGGAAGATGGAGATTACAAGGGAGCGCAGCAACCTTAACTTGGAGTGTAACCTGATGGTCCTGTCTTTCCAAATGGGCTTCAACCTTGAAAGTCGTTGTTTGTGCTATATCCTAAAGAGGCCTTCCTGTCGGGACGCACTGTCCTAAATATTTGAAGCTGTGCACCATGTTGAGGGATTGGCCTTGGATTTTGATGTCCATGTTGATGCCATTGGTGTTGTTGGTCATCATTTGGTCTTCTCTGCACTTATTTCCATTCCAAAGGCTCTGGAGGTAATAATAATAATAATACAGGATGCTATAGATTCCTTTCCCCAAATTAATCAGGCTCAAAGCGCGGCGATCTATACCAACATACACGCTCACCTGCCTCATCCACCCTCACACACACCAAATACACATTCAGCACTCAAGCAGGTGGTGTAAAGGCAGGGAGATCGCTATTAGAAGACGGAAATAAAATCGAATTTTTATTTTTGAAAATTGTATATTGACTGCGTCCTGTACCATTATTGAAGGGTAGTGTCAAGCCTCTGTACCAGCTGTTCATATTCTTGTTCCTCTCCAGCCAATCCATCAACGGCATCTGCAAAATGGATGTTGGAGATTATTCTAACCCTTGTGCTCACTGTGACCTTCATGATCTGCAAGAGCATCTGCCATGATGCGCTCCAAAAGATGTTGAAGAGTGTTGGGGAGAGTAGGCATCCTTGATGATTGCTGATTGTAATTCTGAACTAGTTCCCGATGGCATTGTTGTGGAGAACTGCACTGGTAGCCTTGTCATACAGGCTTTTGATGGCTTCAATAATGTTAAAGCTGATGTTGTACACTGTCATGGCTGCCCACAGAGCTGCACGCCAGACTCGGTCAAACGTTTTCTTGAAGTTTACAAAGTGTAAGTGTAACAGTTGTAAAAGTGTTTCCAGACTAAAATGTTAATTTAGAACAAAAGTAATTCAGAAAGTAGTTGTTTGAGCATAAGCACAATCATAATGAGACAAAATTTAACTACAAGCTAAAACTGTATCTCAAATATTAAATGGCTAAGGTACAAAAACGTCACAGCCCCAAATGCTGACTAATTTACCATGACACTAAGAACTTTTATTTAACAAAAAAGGATTTCAAATTGCTGTTTACCAGACAAGAAAAAAACGAACAAGGCACATTTCAATTAGCATTGCAAGCATTTGTCATTACAGGCATAAATTGATTATGGTAATTTTAACTCTAGGAAGAATGATTTACTGCAATGCAATTAGTATTATACAGGCTGCAGAAGAACTTTGAAAAAAAATCTCTGAAGTTTGTCCGGGGTCTAGGGGCCGCCTAGGCCCCTGTGGGGTCCAGTGGCAAAGCCCTGGTGGGGGGATCAGGGTGGCGAAGGCCCCCGAAGGAAAAGAAAAATGGCACTTTTTAAGGCCATTTTGTTGTATTTTCCTGATAAAAATACTGGTAAATGTATAGCTATGTTTTGGGGGAAAAAAGTTTTTTTTTAGTATGAACAGGTTAAAAAAAAGTGCAAATTGCCTTTGTTTTTAAAATTTTAAATCATTTATTGACACCATCAGATTTCTTCTTGAATACCTCACATCAAAATAAGTTATAAAAAAATTGGCACTTGTCACTTTTGAATTAAAAAATCTGAAAAATGTATGTTTTCGAATAAAAAATGTTTATTTTGAAGCACAGGTGAAAAAAGTAAATTTATTTTAATTGTTTTACACTTAATAGGAAAAAAAACCTGGCACTTTTAAAGGTTATTTTCCTGTATTTCCTGAATCAAAACATTGAGGATAGAAAAACAACAACTTCACATCAAAAGAATACTTCACATCCAATATACATCTCATCATCCCTGCACAATCCACCTTTCGCAAAAAGGCTGAAAGCCTCTGCTCTTCAACTCCTACTTTCGTTGACTTCTCCATCTATTCCCATTTCCATTTGTTTTGGATGTTGCTTTCATTAAATGTCTCGCCATGATTGACAATTCTAGAAGCACACGACATTTTGAAAAAAAAGTTAATGAAGCGTGTTCATCACAGATCGGCCGCTTCGGCTTAGTCTAACGCACACAATTTCAATCACAGTTCTACAATGTCTCCGTTGATGTTCACAGACTTAGCGCATAGACTAAAAGAGAAACTCAGAGAATAGCATACGCGGGCCACGCACCTTTCTTTCAGTAGGTCAACTATACGCGCAAAATGTACAGCATAAGAGGTGCCGGCTAAAGTTGTAGCCTATAAGTGAAGCAGTATTAGCGGGCGGCGCACCTCTCTGTCAATAAGACGACATAAAAATGTGGAAATGTGAAAATATTCTCTGGATTTTTTCTCTTGGAAATTTTTTTTTTAACTTGGAAAATCGCGGATCCGCAGAGAGTTCTGCAGCCTGATTATACAAGAAATAACTGTTATTAACTATAGTCATGTGAAAAATTTGCATGTATAATGAGAACAATGCCAGTGTAAATTGAAGAGAAACGTTTTAACTTTTTTTGTCCACATGCACAGGCATAATTTGAGTTCATTTCTTTTCCTTCTTTTCTTTCAGACCTTTTGAAACAAACTCAGAAGCTGTAGATAATATATGTGTAAGCATTCAACATCATAATACCTGCAAAAACAATAAATGTATGCTTCTGTTATTTCATTAACGTCCAATGTCCTTTCATGAAGGGGGATTAGATTTTAGCCTGGGGAATTGTGAAAGGAATTTTAAGGAAAAAATCAAGGTGCAGAGTAATGTACAATGTTTGTACCAACTTTAAGTAAAATTGCAAGTAATTATAAAGTAAAAATCATTTAAGAAATACTATGTGCATTGAGCACAAACAACCTGATAAATTAAAGTTTAGCCAAATTATTCCATTAAAGGTTTAATACAAGTCTACTGTGAGTGTGAGTCAAAAGTTGTTAATATAATTTATAAATCCAACTTTAAGTTTAAGTTTAACTTACTTATAGTTATAAATTCAACTGAACATATATATATGTGTGTGTACATAAAATGTCTGATAGGATTATTATAAATCAAAGACAAGAAAGAAGCATATAAATATAAACTTGTCAGAAAAGTAGGGGTGAGGGAGAGTGGGGTGGAGGTGGGGGGAGGAATATGCATAGGAATGTCAAAAAGGAGGTCCACATTCCAACAACCACCCACTACCAATTCATCTCAAATGAGTGTTTCTCTGTTTAGTTGGTTTCAAGGAGTAGGGCTGTAACATTCCATGACAGGCATTCACTCTCCCAACAGATCTCTTTATATTCATGGTTGCACCGCCCACCAACAAAATCTAAACATGCCATTACTGTTTAGCACATTTATAAATGCAACAGCCATGTTCTTCTTTTAGTTCAACTTTTAAGTTACTCTAAAATACCAGGTACATAGATCTGACATACAAAAATAAGGAGAGTCTGAGTTGCTAAAGACCTGTCTTGATCTTCTGAAGTTGTATTTGACAAAACACAAGAGAAAGTAAGCAGCTCTTGCACTAAAAATAAACAAGGACACATTAAAAGCACTGGAGCTTGATTCCTAAATTATAACAGTAGATTATGTATACAGCATAAATGACATGCAGGATAAAAAAAAAAAGCAGAATAAAAAAACAAACAAACACACATAATATTACAACAGGCTATGAAGAGCCTCATTTCTAAGCACATTATCCTATCAAAGTCGTTGGAGCACCACACATGATTGTTTAAGCAGTGTACCCCATCTTTCTCTCTCCTCAGCAACTCTCTCATGGCTTCACTCAGTGTCTAGTCAGTCCATTCTAGAATGTTGTCTTCCCACCTCTTTTTCTGTCTCCCTTTTCTTCTGCCTCTTTGCACTGTGCCTTGCAGGATAGTCTTTCCAAGGCCTGATGTTCTGGTGACGTGGCCACACCATCAGAGTTTGTTTCTTCACCACTGTGAGCATGTCATCGTGTTGTCCACAATGGCTTGTGTGATGGTCAGTCGGATTTCGTCGTTGGTAATGTGCTGGGTATAGGAAATACCCAAAAGTCTTCTGTAGCACCTCATCTCCGGATTATTCAAAATTATACAAAACTACATATATATACATTATACAAAACTAAAAGTCCAAATCTGTGAAACTGAAAGACATAATGCTTTTACCTATATATCACTTTATCCCTAATGTAGTAATGATATAATTACTTTGCATTTATAATGTACTAGTAAATGTAATTGTTTAGTGAAATACAAAAAGTCAGTCTGAACTCTGATTCACCTGAAAAGCATCACAAAGAAATTCACATTAAAAATAAGTCTAGTTCAACTGGAGTTTACAAGTCTGAGATTTTAGGTTGCTGCAAGGACACAGCCAAGGATGTGCAGACATGTGGTAATACATTAAAAGGGAAACTAGCACATTAGTGAGAACAGGATTACTAAGTAATAGTCTGTCAATGATTCTTCAATCGTCGCTCAATTATTTGACCACAACTTGGCACAAGTATGCAAGCATACAAGTCACTTTTATAAACTTTCTCATGTATCTTAATGACAGGGTGAACATAAGATATATGACACTTGAATACTGATTAAAACTCCAATATATCTAGATCTTCAACAGAAATACTAAAGTTCTATACCTTCATTTATTACATATTCATGGTCACAAACTGAATCAGAAAACTGCATTTGTGAATTTTGGGTGTGAAAATTTAAACCATCCTCTTGATGTTTCCTGCACACCAACATACTAACAGTAACAGATTTTAATTTTCTCTCTACTTCTCAAGCACAAATGCACACAAGTTTAGTTATCCACACATGATTTATATTTAAAAAAAAGAGTATATTTATAAATCTTCCTACAACTAATTATGTAACTTGAGTGCGTTCATTAAATGACTTGTAACTTTATTGAATAATTAGTAGTTTAGGTGTTTACTAATTGAACCATAATTATTACAGTCCCAAATCAGACCCTCTTGTAAGTTTAAACATCATATTTTTACAAGCATCATTTACAATGCTTACAAGTCAAAGGTCAAATTTTATCTCCCACATATTCTACTTAAAAAAAGGGAACAGAGCAACCATGTATCAAAGTCAGCTTTGTACTCAATTCCCTTGAGATTCAAGGGGGAATTTGAAAGTCATTTTTATATTATAATTCTTACAGAATAGAAAAGTATATGGTTCCGTTTACTAATATTCAAGAATTTTCTAGTACTGTGGTACAATTCAGTTATAAAAAGAAAACAAATGCTTGATGTGAAAAAAAAATCTAATGAAACACATTCGGATCCTAAATCTGATCCAAAATCATGTGCACACATCTCAACTTCTGAATAAGAAACAACAAATTGTTAATTACTGAATACATAAAACTATCATTTTTAAAGACCTACAGGCACAATTTTATATACATATATATCTCTATATATCTATATCTATCTATCTGTGTGTGTGAGCGTGTGTGTGTGCATGTGTGTGTGTGTGTGTGTTTGTGGAAAAAAGTGTCTTATTCACACACTTAACTATAATTAAGTAAACCATCATGCATGTAACCTTGTTTTAAAATTAACTCTCAAAACTCTCCTAACAATTAATGTTTAACATAAGTCATAATTCAAACAAAATTGCTTTACAAGCACAGAAGCTGAAGTCCCACAAAATGTATCACCTAAGTGGTAGACATTTTCAGTAAAACTTGAAAAATAGACAATATAACCTATTCGGTATTTCTGAGTAACCATCTCAACACACTTACAATGGTTAGGTTTTTATTCCTCAAGATCCAAAGATTTCCAGTCTCAACTGCCTCACTGGAAGTGTGACAGAATCAAAAGGTATTTGTGCAACATTACACATGTTTGAGAAGTTACAACCAAAGGCTACACAGTAATCTGGTGTTACACAATACATGAGACTTTAACAATAGATGCTTCAAACGGATAGACACTGGCCTAAATTCAAGTAGGACTGAGCCAGTTGTTAAGTCCCAAAGTCAGTAAGTGGAAATTTAATTTCAAGTTCAAAGTTATAGCTGAATTAGTGAATAACCCTATTAACTAATTTAGGCTATTATTATTAACTTCACTCCCATAGCTTCACTTTGATTGTACAATACATTTTTATAAACTACAGTTGTGTTATTTAAAATAACTTCCAATTTTTTCCTCATTTACACTGATGACTGCTGACCAAACATAACCAAATTACATTGTCTGTAGCAGTGAACAGGTTGTAGGGGCAGTTTAGCTTGATTTGGAATGGATCCACAAGACACATAAGGGACACAAACTCTCTTGCACGCAGAACAAGCCTCATGTTGACAACACTGACACACCCAGCTCTTATAGTCACTACTTATTGATCAACCTCATGTGACAGCAGTGCCTTTATCAGCATGCCAATTTCTACAGAGATGGACATAAACTGATAAAGTGTGGCAGAGAGTTTTTCTATCCTATCCTATCCTGTCCCGTAACCCTGAGGTCGTAGGGGCACCACAGATGATCGTTTAACCAGCATACTCCATCTTTCTCTGTCCTCAGCAGCCCTGATGGCTTCGCTCAGTGTCAAACCAGTCCATTCTTGAATGTTGTCCTCCCACCTCTTTTTCGGTCTCCCTGTTCTTCTACCTCCTTATGGAATGGAATGGAAATAAGTGCGGAGAAGACCAAAATGATGACCAACAACACCAATGACATCAACACGGACATCAAAGTCCAAGGCCAATCCCTCAACACAGTGCATAGCTTCAAATATTTAGGAGCCATTGTATCAGACAATGGGTCCCGACAGGAAGTCCTCTCCAGGATCGCACAAACTGCTGCCCTGACAAGGTTGAAGCCCATTTGGAAAGACAGGACCATCAGTCTACATTCCAAAGTAAGACTGCTGCGCTCCCTTGTCCATCTCCATCTTCCTATATGCTTGCGAAGCATGGACCCTCACAGCAGATCTCCAACGAAGAATACAAAGCATGGAGATGAGGTGCTACAGAAGACTTCTGGGCATTTCCTATACCCAACACATCACCAACGATGAAGTCCGACAGACCATCACACAAGCCATTGGACAACACGATGACCTGCTCACAGTGGTGAAGAAACGGAAACTCCGATGGTATGGCCACGTCACCAGATCATCAGGCCTTGCAAAGACTATTCTGCAAGTCACAGTGCAAGGAGGTAGATAGAGAGGTTTTGGGAGATTTATATTTGAATACTCAGACCTAAAGAAGTATTCACACACCCATGAAGGACAAACTGCAATTTGTCATAACGAAACTTTTCTGCATCTCTCTTCAAGATTTTTTCATAAAATGTTATTATACTTCATAAACTCTTTTCCAGAATGTCTCCAATGTAAATTACTTTTAATTTTTTTTTTCATCTCTTTTGCAAAACTGTTTCCATTGTTGAATTACAACTGTAGCTCAGTGGTAGAGCATTATTTTTGCATGGAACACCGATGACTCAGGTTCGAATTACGTGGTGGGCAGGAAAAAGTGGCCACGTACACTGCCCAACATAGCAGTATGATTGCTCTGGTGGTTCAGTGTTGATTTAGGACCAATCCTACCCCTTTAGCCTGAAGAAAGCTGTAATGCCAAAGGTCAGCAACATCTAACATGGAAAGGTCTCAGGTTTTGAGCAAGATAACAATAACAACATGAAAATGTTCAAGTAAAGAAAAGGACATTATTAATATTACCATCTTAAACACATTTTATCTGTTTATTTATTAAAAATTATTATTTATATATTATTATATATTATAAAATAATAATAATAATAATAATAATAATAATAATAATAATAATAATTATTATTATTATTATTATTATTATTATTCTCCTGTATCGTGTTGTGTCTTTTGTTAATTTAATAGAAATAATACACATACCACATTTCTCTTGGCACTTTGTACTTTTTATTTCTTGGAAGATGGATTGTTACTAAATTAATAACACTTACTCTGCTATGAATCTATGATTACCAAACATTCATTAATGAAAGAAATGGTTCTCTGTTCAATTATTTGAAAACAATGCATAGGTCTTGAAAAAGTTAAAACCCATGTTCAAGTTCTTCTTTGTCGAATGTGGTGGTGAAAAAGTAGCCATTCATTTCAAATATGGTAAACGGGAAATAAACACGATCAATAGAACCCAAAAAATAATATAGTGCGACTTTTGTCTTGACAATCAGCTTAAGGGTAAACCCAACACTTAACAGTGAGTACTTTTAACTTATGTCTACACGCGGATAAGTTGACAGACGTTTGATCCACTGCCTAGATTAATAGACTACTGAGGCTGAAAAATTGAAGGCAACAAAAAACCCAGGGAGAGAAAGATGTCAAAAACGAAAATTTGTTAACTGTTAGTAAAATAACCTAGCCTATCGATAACATGACACTGATACACAAGCTCCACTGTGCCTCTAGTAGTGTATTATATAAATTGAGGTCTATCATACTATCCATTGCACGGAATTCATAAAGATTCTCATGCTCATGTCCTAGATGGGTGAGTGCCAGTTACACCAACACACTTAACAAGCACAAGGCTCCCCAACCTCATCCAACCCAGGTCACACAGGAATCACACAGGAATGTGCTCCGTTCTTTGGAGTGCATGATAATGCACCTCAGGAAGCAATTTGGTGCCTCCGGCGGTTTGAGATATATCATGTATCGGCAAGAGTCTTGAGCAGCCTTTTGGCTGGAAAAGAGCTACATGAAGTTAAAGTTAAATAATTAAATAAAAACACAAATATGGCAGACATTAATAAAACATCATCATGCATGGTAAACTGTGTACTGTTACTGCAGTGTATAGGAAAGATCAGCTTTTGCTTGATGCCCAGTTTCAAAGAACTTTGTGTGCATACAAACTACAAACAATATTCCATGCACCACAGCATAATATGCCAATGGTCTGAAAAGTATGGCGTTTAAATTCAATTCATGTACATATTAAATGCAGATCATGTATATCATGCACAATAATTATCACTGCATGACATTATTAATTTAATATCACTATCAGGTACTAAAATTAAATGGGAGATGAGAGGAAATGAGGAGAGAAGATAAAAGCAAAAAAAACAAAAACATAAATTATAAAGTTATAAATGTAATCTTTTCCATTTATATACATGTGAAAATCATGTAACCATGATTGTCTCAACTGATCCGTGTACAAGTTTTGTCATTCTGTATCAATTTTTTGCTTTGCCAACTAGATTGAGGATGCTAACAGACAAAACAATATACCTGGTCCTAAGCAGGATTGCATAAAACTGTGTACAAACTTGGCAATATCACATAATAAAATTCAAAATCAAGATTATTAAGAGAATAAATGAACTGATAAAATAAAAAATTAAGTTAGTGTGCCTTACCGAGATAGAAATCCTGAAAAGCTCTTTTTCTTCGGTTTGGCTCCCTTGTCTTCAAAACCACTGTCTAGTGATGTGCTGCCACTAGGCTCAAATGTTTGACGTCCATGCAGATTTACTTCAGTAAATGCTCCATCGTCTCCACCATCAACTATCAGCCTGGACTCTACATAGTCATCAGCTGCCGACAAAGCTGACACAGAGAAGTCTGTTCCAGTGCTGATGCTTGAAAGACTAGATGTGTCATAAAGACGTGCGGTAGGATCACAAGAAAAGGTATTGGATGTAAAACTTTCTACACTGTTTAAGGTCACTCTATCTGGGTCATCACGAAAGCGATCCAACTCGCATGGTGCAGACCCCGTGTGGTTAAGATGAAATGAGTGCCCTTCACTGCCTGGCACTTCCAAACCGTTGACTGTGAAGTCTGTACAAGATTTTGATTCCCCATTGAATGCCGCAACTGAATCAGACTGACAGGGTGCACAGCTACCCTTCTTTTCACCATTCACAATTTGTTTTGTATTTGGTAAATATAATAGCGGTAGTGATATGTTTTCTAACACAGATGAAAATCTGTTACTAGAAGCGGATCCTACATCCACAGGCACATCTTCAGTCAACAATGACACAGGGGACATAAGCAGCCCAGCTTTGATGCTGACATCGGAATGTTGCCGTTCATGTGATTTTACCAAACATCTTGAACTTGTGCATTCCACATCCTCAGGTTCATTAATTTGTGGTATATCATTCAGATCACTTTTGGTGTCCTCACAATGTAAAGTATCTTCACTTGATAAAGAAAGTGTGCTTTCCCGCTCAACAGAACTGGCACTAACCATGGGGTCATTGCTGTCGGTGTCACGGTCTTGACCACTACCGCCTCCAGTTCCATCATCTTTCAGTGAAAGTTTCTGAACTCTCTTTAGGGCTTCAAAATCCTCAAATGGATCAACAAACGGAATGGTTTGAATGGTCTCACCGTTTGGAGGTTGCTGCAGCCCCAGAAATGGTGCGGTGCCGACCCTTTCACTCATCCCCGTCAGTCTCATTCTTTTCTGCCCACAACATTCTGACTCTCCAAATCTGCCCATTGTTGACACTTCAAGAAAGCGAGACTCACTCGTTTCTCACTTAAAAATACTGACCCGTGCATCTTAACCTAAAGGAGAAGTAACATTAAAATGAGGAAAAGAACCTGTACATGCGGGTCGTGCATGTAGGCTAATATCTACAGCCAAAATTTGCGACCACTGTCAGATTTCTTGTCAAATAAACACTGCAGTCATCCATTGCTGCACCTATGCTAATGAGGGGGCGGAAGAATAATCTCTGGTAAAAGTGTTTTGAATTAGTACACATACTGAGAAAAGTCTAATGCATTATGTGAACTCTTCAGCATTATCCAACTAATTGTTACCAGAGTTATAAGCCCTATTTACTTTTGGTAACTTTTACAGCTTTATCAACCACTTTGTTTTGTTGACTACATCAGAGATTATGCTATATAGTGTCCCAATACATGGATTGGATTTAGTTCAGTCTACCATCAAATGAGTAACACTTTTTCCACTGAGTTATATACAGCTCAGTGCATTTATCACGACGACCATCTTCAGAATATATATTATATATATATAACTGCAAAACTACGTACTGTATATGTTCTGCGCTTTTTTGGAATCTGCGCTTTTTTGGAATTAGTAGTATTATAGAAGGGGCTGCCCATGTTTTGAATTACAACATTGGCCGCCAGAGTTAGGGTTAGGGTTTGGGTTAGGTCCTAACCCTAACCCTAACCCGAACCCTAACCAATGTTGGAATTCCAAAAATGGGCAGGCCAATTCTAGAATTGCGCAGGCCAATTCTAGAATTGCCCAGATTACAAAAAAGCGCGGAATAGAATATAAAATTATGATTGTGGTACGACTTAGTTTTGCAGTTGTTGTTGCTGCTGGTAGAGTGCTAGTGATATATATGTATATCCTATCCTATCCTGTCCCGTAACTCGGAGGTCGTAGTAGGCACCACAGATGATCGTTTAACCAGCATACTCCATCTTCTCTGTCCTCAGCAACCCTGATGGCTTCGCTCAGTGTCAAACCAGTCCATTCTCGAATGTTGTCCTCCCACCTCTTTTTCGGTCTCTCGATCTCTTCTTCTACCTCCTTACACTGTGCTTTGCAGAATGGTCTTTGCAAGGCCTGATGATCTGGTGACGTGGCCATACCATCGGAGTTTCTGTTTTTTCACCACTGTGAACAGGTCATCGTGTTGTCCAATGGCTTGTGTGATGGTCTGTCGGACTTCGTCGTTGGTGATGTGTTGGGTATAGGAAATTCCCAGAAGTCTTCTGTAGCACCTCATCTCCATTCTTTGCATTCTTCGTTGTAGATCTGCTGTGAGGGTCCATGCTTCGCAAGCATATAGGAAGATGGAGATGACAAGGGAGCGCAGCAATCTTACTTTGGAATGTAGACTGATGGTCCTGTCGTCTTTCCAAATGGGCTTCAACATTGTCAGGGCAGCAGTTGTTTGTGCGATCCTGGAGAGGACTTCCTGTCGGGAACCATTGTCTGATACAAATGGCTCCTAAATATTTGAAGCTATGCACTGTGTTGAGAGATTGGCCTTGGACTTTGATGTCCGTGTTGATGCCATTGGTGTTGTTGGTCATCATGTTGGTCTTCTCTGCACTTATTTCCATTCCATAAGCTCTGGAGGTGGTGTCAATTAAGCCAAGGCTGTGTACCAGCTGTTCAAGTTCTTGTTCCTCTCCAGCCAATTTATCAATGTCATCCGCAAAACGAAGATTGGAGATTGCTCTACTCCCTACGCTGACTGTGCCTTCGTGATCTGAAAGGGCATCTGACATGATGCGCTCTAGGAAGATGTTGAAGAGTGTTGGAGAGAGTAGGCATCCTTGATGCACACCGATTGTTGTTCTGAACCAGTTCCCGATGGCGCTGTTATGGAGGACTGCACTGGTAGCCTTCTCATACAGGCTTTTGATGACTTCAATAATTTTAGGGCTGATGTTGTACACTTTCATTGTTGCCCATAGAGCTGCATGCCAGACTAGCTCGGTCAAACGCCTTCAATGAGAAGAACCGTCAAAAGATAGGCATCGACACCGTCCAGGTGGGGGAGGCTACTATTTCCTTTAGTCCGGGATTTGGGTATCGTTCTTGACTCTGAGTTGGCAATAACCAAGCACATAGCCTAAAAGAAGTAGTTAGAAAATATTATTTTCAGCTTAGGATTCTCGGAAAATTGCGTCGGATGCTGACCCATGCAAGCAGCCGCAAATGCAGTACGTCGCACTAGCAACTGTCATGTCCAGAATGGACTATTAATTAATTGTAACAGCACTCTTTGGGGTCTCCCTACCCATCTGTTGGACAAACTACAAAAGATCAAAAACACGGCCGCTAGGATAGTCACACGCACAAATCCCACGGACAACATTACACTCGTATTTAACTCTCGCTGCACTGGCTCCCTGTAAAACAACAACAACAACAACAACAACAATAAAAAAAACGTGTTGGCCATAAAATCCTGTTAATTGCTTAAGCATGTGTGCACGAGGCTGCTCCAGGATACCTGCCTGAGTTGGTTCATATATATGAGCCATCTCGTCAGCTTCGTTCTTCTTCTCAGTCCCATTTTCGCCTACCATCCTCTGAGGAGACAAACAAAAAGAGATCTAGCTGGTGCCAGAACAATTACAGAATGCAGTCCCCAAGTTATGGAATACGCTATACCTGAGACTATTAAAAGGGCTGACTGTGTCGAGTCGTTCAGAACTAGAGGACTGAAGACTCACTTACATTTTAGGCTTAGTAACTTAGTGAACCAAGCATTTCTCTCACATTTGCTGTCCACCTCCATTCCCCCTCCCCTCCCACTCTTACACCGGATTTTATCCTTTTCTCTGTTTTCTTTTTTTTTAATTTAAAAAAAATTCAAATTTCTTCTTATCGCGCAATGAGCATTTAACAATGTATATGGAGACGCGCGCTAAATTTATAAATGGACATCATCATCATCATCATCATCATCATCATCATCATCATCATCATCATCATCATCATCATCATCATCATCATCATCATGCATCATCATCATCATCTTCTTCTTCTTCTTCTTCTTCTTCTTCTCCTTCTTCTTCTTTTCTTCTTTATGTTTTATTTTTTTTTTTTAGGTGGCCAACACAATTCGTTTTGCTGATTGTGTCTGAAAGACGTACAGCCAGTTTTTTGGGCAACGTGTCCTAACCCTAATTTCGGTCCCTCTTCCACCACATGCATATACAAACAAACAAACACACACACACACAAACACCCTCACACACACACACCCATGCGCATACACACACACACACACTCGAGCACACACAGCAACAACAGTTAAAACAAAACGAAAGCAAAATAAAACTCATTCAATAAAATATTAAAAATAAACAATTAAATTTAAGGGTGGTATTCAGGAAGCATTTATCCAGTCCGCGAAGTACGGTACGGAAGTACCCTCCGCTTTGCAGATTTATCCACTGGGTAACTGCTTCCTGAATAACCATCCCTGGCCGACGATCGTTAGCGAGTGAGTGGATTTGCTTTATGGGTCTTTGAGACAGGGAGTCTGAATTTCCAATCCAACATTTTTAATCTACCTTAGACTGACGCGCCATATCCGAGGCCAACGTCGCGAAATTGTAAGTTGAAGTTGACACTGTACTCTCGGTGTTTTGTTCTGGATCGCTCTTTGATTTTAATAGCTTGAATTGTATTACCTTGTTGTTTTAATTCCCATCATAGACTGTACAATTTAGACATAAAACACAGAAATAAGCTGAAATAAAAAATTAAAAAAATATTTCGAGTATACCTGTTTTTTAACAAGTTTATCAATATCTGCATTCAAAAGTGAAACTAGAACGATTTTTTTTTTTACATTAGTTTATCTTTTAAGGTAGGGTAAACGCACATCCTTCCCTAAGACAGTATTTTATTTTAAAAACAAAATTAAGAGTAGCTCATAGGCTAGCACCAATCATCCCATGCCTGAAATCCCTAGCTTTCAGTGTAATAAGTACTGTCCAGTCTACGTAGTCTAGTCTATCCTTACACATAATTCACATTAACATTTTTGGAGTCACAAGCCAGTTATGGTTTATAAACTTACACTGCACCCCTACTGCTATGGTGATGATTTCCTTTTTGTCTGAAAAAGCTATGGCAGTTAGATGACAGTGCCATTTCCCCCAAATAGTGCTACAATAAGCTGCCATTGATCTTTTAATTTGGAGTAGGCATAAGATTTCAGATGGTGATAGACTCATACCATACTGCAAAGCTGAGACTTGCTGATGCAAATGTAAGCTATGCGGTGTGGGTCGATGCCAGATGAGATGCTCAGACAAATGAGTAAATCACTAAATCATTTTAAATACTAAATGAGTCGAGTGTGCTCGCAACACGTTCACCCGAGGTCAAGAAGTTTGACAGTCTATGATGCAACTATACTATACAATACAATACTATACTATACTATACTATACTATACTATACTATACTATACTATACTATACTATACTATACTATACTATACTATACTATACTAGTAATACTAATACTATACTATACTATACTATACACTATCACACTATGCTATACAGATAGAGTATGTTGACCATCACGCGGCCAGACCTAGGTGCGGCCAATTCTAATAACTCATATTCTACTAGCTTTAAAGCTTTTGAGGAATCACAATTGCTTCCCTTGAATCTACCTTAGCCTTTTAAGTTTTTTGTCGTGATTTCCGGTTTATGGCCTCGCTCTGCATATGAATTTTACTGTCTGTAAGTGTAAGTATTGACCCAAGAAAAGTTTCTTTTTTGAGATTACGGTGACCATCACGTGGCCAGACCGAGGTGCGGCCAGTTCTAATAACTCCTATTCTACTATCTTTTTCTGTTTTTATTTTTTTCGTTTCTTGTCTTATTTGTGTTTTTGTAAGTTTTAAAAAGTTGTAAAGGGCCTGGCTGCATGTCGGGCATGGTGTCGACCGCGTGTAGGCATGGTGGCCGCAGCTGTGGCTTATTGTTGGACGCACCTTGGGCACCTGGCCGCATCATGGTACACTGAAATTGTGCAGAAATCGCTAAGTAGGTCCACAGTGTTTCATTTATAGAACTCTGGCCAAGTCAGTGCCGTTACTGTGACCTCCCGAAAAAAAGAAAAAAAAACTTGGACTGATTGGTTCATAAACAAAAGAAGTATGAGAAAGTGTTCGTTCGTGGCCGAAAGTGGTCACCCTACTCTACTGTATGAATCTATGTTAGATTCTATAATGCTGTGTTACCTTTAGACTCAGTAGTAAGCCGCTGGTTTTCATGTAGTAATAATACTGCACAGAGTGGTAAAATAGGTGCTAGGATAGATGGTGAAGCCTTTATATGCCCATCTTTGTGATTCAACTCATAGGTCAGGTGTAAACATATGCTACCTACGCTGCTTATGCAAATTCCTAATTGTTCATCAAAACATCTTTATACATTTACGAATTTTTAACTTCAAATATGGCAAGTTATTCCAGTTACTTGTTAGCCAACACCCTATTGCAAGTTACTTTTATTAGTTTTACTTTTAGATTTTAATCTTAGTTATTCTCATATAAACTTTTTCTAACTCGATGTCACTTCCACCCCTCCGAGAAACACTCAGTGACTCAGTGTACCTGTCCCAATCGCAAATGCCTCATGTTATGACAGTGATCGTCCTAGAGATTTGCAAAACCGGTATGACGTCACAGTAAACAAACCCACTCGAACGCAAACCGGTAGGCCAGTCACGGAAACCGGTATGACCCATAGCAAAGCTTAATAATGCGTCACTATTTTTGCCACCGAAAATCTGCCGACGAATGCAGTGATTAATTTATTGCTCACCGTAAAGCATACTAACTATAACTGAAACGATGTTTGCCAAAAATAAAAGTAAATAACAGGCCTTTCTTACCTATTTCCGTCGCGTTTTGCTTTTCTCGAACACCTCCCTCGCTCTGTCAATGTCGAAGTCTTCTAAAGACGTAGGCTATTACAAGTAGATGGCGACTCTGTTAATGCACTTTCTGTTTTATTAGAAACATCTTCGTCTTCACATAAACTTCTTTTATCGCCCCTCTCCCCCCTAGCGAAAAATGAAAAAAGAGATTTTTGCTTCTTCATTATTACTAGCCTATCTGCCACTGTCGCAATACATACTGACGAGCACGAGGAAAGAAAAAATCGAAAAGTGCGCGAGTTTAATTTATCCGTATTCACGATAGCCTTGCGCCCGACAATGTTATATCATTTTGTATTAATTACCTCAAAGAATATGGCAAAGCTACTGAACGCATTCGCAGGCCTCTCGTCTACACTCCCTAAACACATAATCAGCGTGGCTGGCTGGCTGTCTCTCTCTCTCTCTCTCTCTCTCTCTCTCTCTCTCTCTCTCTCTCTCTCTTCATTTCTCTTGTTTTTCTTTCTCTTTTCCTTTATTTTTGAAACCAGTCAAACAAAATAAGAACTGGTAGGCTCTACCGGCTACTGATTTTTCAACCGGTATTTTTATTCTCAAACCGGTAAAATACCGGTAATTTCCGGTTAAATCCATCACTGTATGAGTTTATCTTACAGTGATACTGTATGACATTCTGAATTTTAAATGACCTGAGTTGTATGTTTTGTCCTAGGTACCTTGGAGGCTTTTCCACCTTCTTCTATAAAATGTCAGATGATTCTGATGATATTGAGGTAAGAATGAGAACTTATTTTCTTACATTTTTTTATTTTACTTATGTGAGTCTATAGATGCACTCACCCCAAAATTAAAATTGTTCAGGTTTTTACAAATCTGCATGAAATGAGTCATAAATATTCCAAATGTGATATCCTAAAAATGTCTGTCTGTCCATCCGTGAGAAAATGTATCATGGATAATTACTTGGAACCCATGTTATTTATAAATCACACAAAAAATTAGAAGAATGGTGCATAGCCGTGAAAGCTAGAACATTATTAGTGATTGAATTAACTCACTTTAAGTTCAAGATTACAAGGTCAAACAAATGTAAGTCAAAAATGGTAATTTTACAAACAATTTCACACAATTTTTTAAGTTATTGATAGTGAACATGATTTTTGATACATGATACTGGACAGCAATCAATGAAACACACCAACCATGCAAGTTTGGTCAACCTCAATTCAAGGTCAAGATCATTGAAGTGGTCCAAAGTCGATTCATATGGGTACTTTGAAGTGGCCTTGACCCTAAACTGTGAGAGATACAAAGTCCAAATTTGTTTTTTGTAGAGATAATAGATTGATCTTTTGTATATGTTCTGTTTTTATGTGTATTGATCTTGAGGGTCAAGGTAATTTTAGACCTTATATTATAAACATTTCAAAATTGTCATTTTACAGTAAAATGGTTGTATATCTTACCCACATAAAGCATCAATATTAGGTTATTTAGTAAAACATAAGCTTTACAGGGCTTGTGAAGGTCAGTTTCATCCCAGTGTCAAGGTCACTGTTTTTTAGATAATACTAACAGAACTTTTACTATAAATTTATAGTTTATTTGATTATTAATGAGTGTTCATGTGAAAGCTGAGGTTAAAGTCAATATTATTTTGTGTTTTTATGTAAATGTTTCATTTCTGTTTTATAAAATCCATACTGGGCAATCATTTTCATGTAGACCATTCCAGTATTTAATTAAATGTTTCTTTTGAATTTGTGCTGTCTATAATATAAAGTAGGAGTTGAAATTAAGTGTGCGTTATTTTGTAAAATAATATTTTTTCTATTTATGTATACTATAATTCAACTTGTCATAAACTAGATGTTTATATGACATTTTTCTGTATGCAGAAGATTGCTCTTTGTTTTTATATATATGTACACCATTTTGCAGACATCGGTATTACACTATTGTCATCCTATTTAAAGAGCAAATAATAGAACAGATGCCATAGACAGGTGGCACAATCCATTGTTGTACTTGTGTGAATTATTTGTAATGAACAAATAGTATATTGTTTGAAGTTTACCTCTGTTATTTTTTATGCAGCAGCTGGCGAGTGATGCCATAATATATAAGTTGACGTCACCAGTGTCGATTTAGTTCTTTGTATATATTTTTTCACCATAAGGCATACAGCTCATAGTGGTATTGGAATAAAATATGCAGACTAATGCAGTTGAGTTCATTGCTGCTGGTTTTGACAGAGTACACAATAATTAAATAAATAGTAATTATGATACATTTCATGGGTTTATTTATTGACATTGTATTTTGTTATGCTTTTATTTTACAGGGCTGGCAGTTATGTAAAAATGCATAGTACTTAATTTGGCAAATTATTTGGTGAAATTGCAGCACACATGGCTGTGGAGATCAGTTACAGATGATTTCTGGTCTTTATGATCACCACAGCCATGTATAAGTCTTGACTGACACAAAAGCTGTTTAATTTGAGTGTACTATTCATGTGTGAGTTTATTTTCTTAACCCATTGAATTTAGGTTTTAGATTTGTTTGCGTGAATTTAGATGGTGACTGAGGAAGAGGAGAAGAGAGGAAACAGAAGTACCAGTCGGCAACAGGCCATCACTCAAAGAACGTATTCAAGACATAAATGTAAAACAAAACAAAATCTTTTCCATGAAGGCCCTTCCACCGATGAAGATGAGCACAAGCTCCAGCAGCGAGAAATGGAAGATGCTGAACTTCTAAAAGGTGAACATGTATTCTAGTAAAAACGTTTAGGGAACTACCTCCGAACATTAACATTCTGTTTGTAAAAGGATAAATCAAATGTACTACTTGAAAAATATGTTTTATGATTACTTATTTTAGTACCCATTTCAGAGGGCAGTTGTTTTTTAAATCTTCTTGGTAACATTTTTCTAAGCTAAACTTATTTCCATATAAATAACATGTGCAGCAAGGTGCAATTATTTATGTATTTATTTATTTATAGTCCAAATGAGAGGTTGTGAGAAAGAGAGAGCAGGGCTTCTGAAAGACTTTTTTTTCAACTAGCCCGTCGGGCTAGTTACTTAGAAAGGTTACTAGCCCGCAAGAATTTTGACTAGCCCTGCTGAAATGGCTAAGCATCAAATAAGCTGTAAAATCTATCCTTTTCGATTTTTTTTCTGATGCGATTGTTTTGCTTTTTTAGCCGGTGTATCGGATTCGGCAGAAGTTGAACCAATTCTTTTTACAAATCGATCCATACTACCATAGCTAAACCGAAAGCGCTAACAAACTAAGCTGAGCGATCATGTAAAGCCTTCTCTGATTGGTTCATATCGATCAATATTACGCGCTACGAGCCAATCATACGGAGTATTTTTTGGCTTGCAAGTAAATCAGGAAATGAGGCACAGTAAGGGATATTTTTCTCCTCTTTTCCTGATGCGCTTATTATCGAATGATATGAAATGAATCATCACCCATACGGTCCCTCTTCACTGATCGTTCTTGGCGAAACGCACACGTGTAGAGCTGTGCAGTTTAAACGGTTGGTAATCAAGCCGATGTTTTTTTTTTTCATCGGGGATTGACAAACTGAAGAGAGAAAATCAACTAGCCCGTCGGGCTAGTAGACTTTGAACTTTAACTAGCCCGTAGCAATTTTAACTAGCCATTGGCGAGCGGGCTAGTGCATTTCAGAAGCCCTGAGAGAGAGTGGCAATCACATCGTATTTGTTATAAATGTGATGTTTGGACTCATGTTGTTGCGTTCCTTACATTTATGTCCCTGGTTAAGTACTTTAACGCATATATTAAATTTGCGTGCATGTTTGTGAGGTGAAGTGGGGAATGGTCTATCACCCACCGATGAAAGAGGTTATGAACCTGACTTATGAATGTTAAACAGCCAATGTTCTGAACTTTCTAATGATGTGCATTTCTTTTGCTAAGGATTTAACTGTACAGAGAAAAAAACGTCACAATGATGATGGTGAGACAATACATCACTGGCATATTTTGTCACATTGTTGTGTGATGACTTATCTCGTCATAAGCAGTCAAGGGGTTAATAAATTTCCAGACCTTCTTTTTTCAAGGTGACAGTACTTGCCAAAAAATGTAAAGTTGTTTATCACAAAGTTGTTCTTTTACTTTTTCAGAAGCCGACATTCAACTGGATGGTGTTGGAGAGGAAGAGAGAGCTGAGATTTTGGTAAGAAATGTTTGACATTTTCTGTTCTTTTCAGTTTGTGGATTGTTATAGCTGACAACAGGACATTGAAGGCTTGTTATCAAAATGACTTAATACAGTAAATTTTGACTGTATCATTTTACCCCCGTTGGATGCTCGGGTTCTCTGTTTAAATAGTATCTTTACTTTGTGGAAATTTAGTGCTGTAAATTACCACTGTTTCTGTCATTCTCATTAAATATTGTTCTTTCTCATTCCTGATCTGTTCTATCAATCTACTATCTTTTTCTCTAGACCAGTCGCCTACATTTTTTCTTGAAACTCTCCCAAAACTCCTCATTTGTATATGGTTTTTTTCTTTGGTCAGCTTGGGGATATTGGACACTTTTTCTGCCAAATGGTCACTGGAGCTTTCTGTGGCATTATTATTTAGCAATGTATGCATTTTATATGTATATGTTTTGTTAATATTTTATAATGATGTTTATATTCTATTTTGTTTTTGTAAATGGGGGGTGTCGATAAATTAGTGTACAGCCTCAGCGTCCCCTGCATGGGATGCCTTTATTGTAAAATGACCAGCTAGTGGAGTGCCTTCAATGTTACCATTAGGGTTCAAGCAGATTTTTCATACGGATCAGGGGGAGCCCTCTTTCAAGCCAGTTATGGTTCTGATTCGGCTCTTTGCCAGTCCGCTGGACCTTATAAAAAATAACTAATTAACTAACTGACTGATATGGAGAAAGCGAACGAAAAAGTGAAGAGAGAAAATGAGGTATTGAAGAATAATCTCATCGCTTCCAAGAATGCAACGAACGCGAAGTTTGAAGAAACCAAAAGTGAACTGAACGATTTGGAGCAATACGGCCGCCGTTGGAATCTCAGAATCTTCAACATGAACGAGCAGAAAGACGAGAAGCCAGAAGAAACAGCCCGTAAAGTGTGCAAGCTTTTTACGGAGTCCGTCGGCATCAGCGTGAAGCTGGGCGACCTGGAAGCTTGCCACAGAGTCGGTGGTGGAGGTGCTGCTGGCGGAGACGGAAGAAAGCGGTCAATCATCGTGCGTTTAAAGGACCGGGCTCAGCGTGACAACATCCTAGCCAACCGAAAGAAGTTAAAAGGTCAGAAGGTGTCTGTGGGTGAGGATCTCACGGCGGAAAATGCCAGGCTATGCCAAGCTGCATACAAGCACTCAGCCTCGTTGGCTTCTTGGACATCGAACGGCAAGGTGTTTGCCAAAGTCAAGAACGGTAAGACTGTTCGTATTAAGTATGGAGCTGATGTCAACAAAGTCCTTTCCAGTGCAATGTCTGGAGCATCCGACGCTCGGGAGAATGAGACATTGAGGGAGATGGAAGAGAATGAATGAACTTGTTGCAATCACTGAATTAGAAAACGACATAGACATAGTTTTATATATATATATATATATATATATATATATATATATATATATAGAGAGAGAGAGAGAGAGAGATATATATATATATATATATATATATATATATATATATATATATATATATATATATATATATATATATATATATATATATATATATATATCAGTGTTCCCTCAACAAACAAAAAATGAGAGTCCTTGGGACTCCCAGGTATAAAATTTTAAGAGTCCTTGTGCAAATTTTGAGAGTCCCCAAATCGGAAAAAGCAATGTAAAACCAAGTCCAAGCCTCACTTTTTTTCTTTTTTTTTTACTCTCTTAAAGCGTCACATTAGTTATCATAAACATATAAAACCAAAAAATTAAAACATGTATTAAATGTTTATTTAGATAGAATCAAAGAATGGATTCACGAAGATTTCTTCTGTTCAGTGAATGGATTGCTTGGAGGAAGTTTACAATGCGCGCGCATGCGATTTTTTAAGGACGACAACTCCCGACACACTCTTTAATCGTCTGCAATGGCAGTCTCAGTTGGGTTCTTTCTGATTATGACGTGAATTAGTTTGCCACTCGTTGGTCGTATTTTTTACTTCAGCGATTCGAAAAAAATGTGTGGGTCTATAGGACGCACACATGCAAATTTTTCTGCGTCATTTTTAATATTTTGTGCGTAATCGGGAACACTGTATATATATATATATATATATATATATATATATATATATTAATTATATATATGTGTGTGTGTGTATCAATATGTATAAATATTGCACCAAAGACAATTATCACAATGTAATGTAATGTGTATATTATTTTATCATTGATAAAATACTGCACTAAAATATTGCACTAAACAAATATTGCATAATTTCAAATTTACTCTACTTCTTCATTAAGTTCTGCTTTGGTGCATATGTGTTAATGTATAATTTCACACATGTATATTTGTTTTTTGTTCAAAAATATGGTAAATAACTTCTTAGGAAGGCTGAGTTTCTCTGGTATAATGTAATTTGAAGAAGTATAATATACATCATTACATGTGAGTATAATATAATCTGAAGAAGTATAATATACATGTAAGTATAATATAATCTGAAGAAGTATAATATACATGTACTGTATGTATAATATATATATATTGAAGAAGTATAATACAATATAACCTGAATAAGTATATAATAAGAGATCTAATAGATTACACTTGGACTGATGGTTGTGCTAATAGTGATGGGGTATTGATCATGATTGAGGATATTGATCATGATGGAGATAACGATAATGGATATGATAATAGATACATAAGATTTAATTCATCATTGTTGTGTTTTGTTAAACTTAAAATGCATTACTCTGTATAAATTGTGCGACTGTCCGGTGTTTTTTGAGTTCAATGGACAGTCATAGACAAAAGAAACCAAACGTATTAACTATATAGGCAGGCTTGAGAAGATCACACATATATGAACATGCACAATTAATACTTTGACACACTCACACATTCATGTGCACACTCATGAATGCACAAACACATACACTCGCATGCACACACTCATACACACACACACACACACACACACACTTAATACAGCACGCATGCTTCACACTCATTCACAACCACACACACGCATATATTATATAACGGCAGTGTAATACGAATAATACTATGATTTGTCTATGTATACCCAATGTGTTTCCTCTACAACAGTGATCAGGTTGGTTTGGGGAGTCAATAGGTAAATGACTGATTGATCAGAAAATCAATAGGTCATTTTCAAAATCAATAGGTCAAAAAACTGAATGATCAGAAAATCAATAAGCCATAAGGATAGATTAATAGGGCTATTTGTTGCCTCTTTTAGGCTCTCCAAATTTTTTTTTACATCTGAAATAATTGACTTCTGAAGAGAACAACTAAATAATCCTACCGAAGCCAAGGTCAAAATTCATCCAACCATTTCGTCAGGAACCGTCGCTCAGTTGATGTCCCTGGTTTTGCGGTTGTTGCCATCGAGTTGGCCTCCTTTCCGGACTTTCGCTTTCGCTCTGGACTTGCATTGAGTTCAACTATTTCGGCCTGAGCAGGAACTTCTTGTTACCGCGATGCGCTGACATTTTCTAGTTTCTCACCGCGCGAAACGCTAAATAACAGTTTAGTTTGGCCTTTTTCCATCTTCGGGCACTTTTTTAAGGCAATTTAAAATATCACGATTCACAACTCTGCAGACGGCAAGTGACATAATGACATTATGACCTACTAAAATTTCGGATCGGAACTAAACTGAAACTAGTCTCGGCCAATCAGACATTCGTGTACACTTTGCGTTGTGTCAAAAGCAAGCAGAGACTGTATGGTTACTTATTTCGTTTCACTTTGGCAAGTTATTGTTTTAAATGACAGTTCGTTAGATAAACCCATTTCCGTTTTCTATTCATTGTTTTGAATCAAAACTTCGCTCAGAAAAAAATGATCTGAATATATTGAGGTCAGCGAGGATAATGTATCCTTTTGAAAATGGTCATAGGCTTGACTGACTGCCTGGAAAATCAATAGGTCGTATGGCCGACTCACTGTCAAGTCAATAGGTCATTTTAAAATTCTATGGGTAAAATGCCGAAAACCGACGTCCATCCTGATCACTGCTCTACAACCTTTACATAAAGGTTGATATATCCTATTAATGTTCTGTTTGTTATATTCTCTCCCCCCTCCCCCCTCCCCCCTCACCGCCCTCCCCCTTCCTTCCCCCCCCCCCCCCTGATATATGTATGCAAACAGAGCTTATTCTGTGTTAATTTTTCTCCATTCTGTTTTACTACTTACTTTTTTCATTAATTATATATTGATTACTTTGTTACTCTGTAACAAGATCTGGCAGAGTGGGGAGTGGCCTATACCATGGACCCAGTCGCTTGTCATCACTCTTCCCAAAAAAGGTAACCTTCAGGAGTGTGAAAATTACCGGACCATCAGCCTCATCAGCCATCCCAGCAAGGTCCTCCTCAAAATAATACTCAACAGGTTGAAACCCCAAGCTGAACAGATCATAGCTGAAGAACATGCAGGATTCAGGGCAGGGCGAAGTACCACTGAGCAGATTTTCAACCTCAGAATAATCTGTGAGAAATACCTACAGCACCAACAACATCTATATCATGTGTTCATAGACTTCAAGAAGGCGTTTGACCGAGTCTGGCATGCAGCTCTATGGGCAACAATGAAAGTGTAAAATTATTGAAGTCATCAAAAGCCTGTATGACAAGGCTACCAGTGCAGTCCTCCACAACAGCGCCATCGGGAACTGGTTCAGAACAACAATCGGTGTGCGTCAAGGATGCCTACTCTCTCCAACACTCTTTAACATCTTCCTAGAGCGCATAATGTCAGATGCTCTTGCAGACCATGAAGGCACAGTCAGCATAGGGGGTAGAGCAATCTCCAATCTTCGTTTTGCAGATGACATGGATTGGCTGGAGAGGAACAAGAACTTGAACAGCTGGTACAGAGGCTTGACACCACCTCCAGAGCCTATGGAATGGAAATAAGTGCAGAGAAGACCAAAATGATGACCAGCAACACCAATGGCATCAATACGGACATCAAAGTCCAAAGCCAATCCCTCAACACAGTGCATAGCTTCAAATATTTAGGAGCCATTGTATCAGACAATGGGTCCCGACAGGAAGTCCTCCAGGATCGCACAAACAACTGCTGCCCTGACAAGGTTGAAGCCCATTTGGAAAGACAGGACCATCAGTCTACATTCCAAAGTATGACTGCTGCGCTCCCTTATCATCTCCATCTTCCTATATGCTTGCGAAGCATGGACCCTCACAGCAGATCTCCAACGAAGAATACAAAGCATGGAGATGAGGTGCTACAGAAGACTTCTGGGCATTTCCTATACCCAACACATCACCAACGACGAAGTCCGACAGACCATCACACAAGCCATTGGACAACACGATGACCTGCTAACAGTGGTGAAGAAACGGAAACTCCGATGGTATGGCCACGTCACCAGATCATCAGGCCTTGCAAAGACTATTCTGCAAGGCACAGTGCAAGGAGGTAGAAGAAGAGGGAGACCGAAAAAGAGGTGGGAGGACAACATTCGAGAATGGACTGGTTTGTCACTGAGCGAAGCCATCAGGGCTGCTGAGGACAGAGAAAGATGGAGTATGCTGGTTAAACGATCATCTGTGGTGCCCCTACGACCTTCGGGTTATGGGACAGGATAGGATAGGATAGGGACTTTGTGCTGTATTGTTTCACTCTATAATTTGAATTTTATTTGTATTTTAGAGGTTTGGTGACATTTGTAGGCTCACCGATGTACCAAATTTGTTTTGTCATTGTACATAAAGGAGTGACTGTGTGTGTGAGTGCGTTGAATGTCTTACTTCCCTTACTTGTTTCTCGCTTGTTTCTTTTCTCTTGGATATTTATGATCTGCATTATTTTAACTTATACCAAAATTCTGTTGAACCAGTTCATGGAGCCTAAATACATGTTTTTTTCAGAGTGTGAACTGTTCGGTCAGTACTCTATTGTTGCGTTCATTGTTTGAAATTGGCTTTTTAGTATGTTATTATGCCCAACTCCTCTAAGATTTTGCTTTTCTTTTTGTGTCTCTGGGTTTCCACTATTTTATTTTTCCTCACATGTTTAGATGGGTGACAATATAACGGTGATGTCCATGAACTGTCAGGGTCTTGCAGACTCCAAGAAGAGTCGTGATGTGTTTCATTATTTGAGAGCAAAGGCCTATTCTATTTATTTATTACAAGATACCCACCTTGACCCTAAGTTAGAGAAATACATAAGGGCTGAGTGGGGCTTTAATGGTTATTTTGCTTCATTTAGTTCTAATTCCCGAGGTGTAGCTGTGTTATTTAATAATAATATAGAGTTTAAAGTTAATAAAGTCATTACGGGGTTAGACGGGAATTATATTATTATTTCTGTAAAAATAATAGATAAAGAGTTTTTGATTATAAGTTTGTATGGTCCCAATAGAGATGACCCAGACTTCTATACTGATTTAAAACAGCCTATTTTGGAGCTCAGATTTGACCATATCATTATTGGAGGTGATTGGAATTTAGTGCAAAACCTTTCTTTAGATTATTGTAATTACAAACATAATAATAATAGTAAAGCTCAAGAGCAAGTTCATGTGATGATGATTGACCTAGACTTGATAGATATATGGAGAGAACTTAATCCTGAGCTAAAGCGATTTACATGGCGTAGAGGTAGTCCATTACAGCAAAGCCGCTTAGATTTTTTCTTAGTGTCAGAATCGTTATTGAATTTTTCTGTCGATGCAGACATACACCCCGGGTACAGAACAAACCATTCTTTAATATCTATGTCAGTAGGTGTTATGAAAGTAGACAAGAAACCAGGGCTCTGAACAGTTTTTTGCTTATGGATAAAAAATATGTTGATGAAATTAATACAGTTATAAAAAATGTTATTGAGGAGTATGCTGCTGCTCCCTATTTACATGAAAACCTGGGTACTGTCCCCTTTACTGAGTTGCAATTTATAATAGATGATCAACTGTTTTTGGATACCTTATTAATGAAAATTAGAGCACAGACAATAGCTTATGCAACAATGAAAAAACGGATGAACAACGAAAAAGAACTGCATTTTGGATAATTTGATAGAATGTTTAGAAAAGAAAGAGAAATTGAGTGATTTAGAAAAAAACTAAATTAGCTAACAGTAAAGTAGAATTAGTTTCATTAAGGGAAAAAAGAATGGAAGGGGTGTTGCTTCGTTCACGAGCTAGATGGATTGCTGACGGAGAAAAAATACCTTCATATTTTTGTTCATTAGGAAATAGAAATTACGTAAATAAGAGAATATCTAAATTGGATAAAAATGGTACTATTATAACGAATGAAAAAGATATTGCTACGGAAGTTAATCATTTTTATTCAAATTTATATTCTGAAAAAGAAGTTGATCAGGTTGAAATCAATGATATTGTTCATGATCTTCCGACGTTAACAGAGGACGAACAAATCTCCTTAGAGGGGGAAATAACATTAGAAGAAGCATCCCTAGCTCTGAAAAACATGCCCAACAGGAAGAGTCCGGGTAGCGATGGTTTTACTGTAGAATGTTTTTAATTTTTTGGGCGCAGCCTTGGTAATTTCGTAGTTAGATCGCTTAATGAAGGGTTTAGGAAAGGGGAATTATCTTCAACACAGAAAGAGGGAGTGATTATTTGCATACCGAAAGGGGATAGACCTAGGGAGTTCATTAAAAATTGGAGACCTATTTCTTTACTAAATGTAGTATATAAAATTGGTTCATCATGTATTTGTAATAGACTTAAGTTAGTGTTACCTTCTATCATTAATGAAGATCAGACTGGATTTATGCGTGATAGATATATAGGAGATAACATTCGTTTAATCTATGATACTATTGATTTTCTGCAAAAATATAATAAACCTGGTCTTTTGCTTTGCCTTGACTTTGAAAAAGCCTTTGATTCGTTAAGTTGGAAGTTTATGTTTAAGGTGTTACAAGCTTTTGGATGTGGACATGATTTTTGTAGATGGATAGGTACTTTTTATAATAATATTAAGTCTTCTGTGACGACAGTGAATGGGGGCCTAACATCCTGGTTTCGTGTGCAGAGGGGCTGTAGGCAGGGTGACCTGATTTCATGTTATTTATTTATTATGTGTGTAGAGATTTTAGCAATTATGATTAGACAGAATAAGGAGATAAAGGGAATTAAAATTAAAGAAAATGAAAATAAAATTTCTCAGTATGCGGATGATACGGAAATTATGTTAGAAGGTGACAAAAACTCATTTAAGCAAACCATTAATACCATTGAGTATTTTAGCTCTGTCTCTGGCCTAGCTTTAAATACAGAAAAAAGTAGCGCTATCTGGTTAGGAAGTAAAAAAAATTGTCGTACTGTCTACATGCCTCATCTGCACATGGATTGGAACCCAGAGACATTTAAAATTCTCGGAATCTGGTTTACAAATGACTTGATGGAGTGTGTAAAGTTAAATTTTGAATTAAAATTTCTAGAAATACAAATACTGTATAAAATATGGCTGAAGCGTCAATTAACACCTTTGGGTCGTATTGCTGTACTTAAATCTTTAATTTTGTCAAAAATTATATATTTGTGGCTTTTACTACCTAATCCACCTGATACTATCTTCAATTCCATTCAGAAAAGTATTTTCCAATTTGTTTGGGGAAATAAAAATAACAAAATTTCTAAAAACTCTTCCGTCAAAAGCATACCTGATGGAGGTATTGGGATTCCAGATATACGTCATTATATGAGTGCATTAAAGATTACTTGGATTAGAAAGTTGATTAACACAAAGCCTAAGTGGAAAAATATTATTGAAGCCACACATGAAAGAGTGTCACTGCTTGATAAGCTTGGCACTAAATTGTATACAACAGAAAATCCTAATCCGTTTTGGTATGATGTTTTTAATGCGTATGAAATTCTGGAGAAAAAAGTTAAACCTGACTGTGTTGAGGAACTTTTATCTGAACCATTATTTTGTAATAATAATATTTTGGTGGAAGGGAAAACAATTTTTTTTATCAGGAATGGATTGAGAAAAATCTATATACAGTTGGAAGTCTGCTTAATAATGATGGTAATGTTTTTACATATGAAGCTTTCGTTGATAATTATGGAGTTACTACCAATTTCCTGGCATACTATGGATGTGTTAATGCTGTTAAAAAATATATTCGTTGGAGTGGATTGGTGACAGAAAATAGTAACTGTGTTGATTACAAAACCAGCAAAGTGCTGAGACTTGTAGGTAAATGTCCTAGAGGTGCAAGAATATTTTATGACGCATTAATTAATGATGAAGTAAAACCAAATTGTTGTTAGAACTGGGATAAAAGAATTGAGCGATTAGAATGGAAAATAATATTTAAGAAGATATGTGGAGTTACGGATATACATTTAAAGTGGCTGCAAATTAGAATAATTCACAGAATTTTAGGAACTAATATAGTATTATCCAGTATGGGAATAGAGCAGGATAATAGCTGTACTTTTTGTGAAGATGAAAGAGAAAACATTCAACATCTATTCTTTAAGTGCCCGTATGTTCAAGTATTTTGGAAGGAATTTGAAAGGGCCATTAATTCTAAATGCTATAATTCTGTTGCCTTCCACTTCAGCGAGCATCTGGTTATATTTGGCTGTGACAGAAATATAAAAACTGATAAAATATTGGATTTAATATTATTATTATTATCTAAATAATATATTTATAGATGTAAAATGGAAAAACACACTCCACTCTATCAGTCATTTACATCTGTAATAAAACACAGATATGAGATAGAGAAGTATATAGCTTGTGTACAGTTGACACAAGAAAAATGTATGCAAGCATGGCATCCTTATATCCCGCTGTTTGAACGCCTATAATTCATTTATTGTTTGTTTGCCTCAATGGTTGTTCATTAAGAAGTTGTTAAAAAAGTACTCCATGACCTATGTTTCTTTCTATGTCTCTATCTTTCTCTGTCTCTCTCTTTCTCTCTCTCTCGCTCCCTATCTGTCTATTCTATGTACAAAAACGTAAAAACCAAACTTGCTTGAATAGCATATATTGTAAAATTATAATAACTATGTACAATCTGTAAGTTTTCTCTATATTTGATTTAATGACTAATCTGTAATATTAAAATAATGCAAAATTTTCCGATTTACTTTCCATATTTTGTGCATAGTAGTTATGATTGTATTTATTCATGTTATGTATTAATACTGGTTTGTATTCATGCTTGTTTTGGAATTTAAAAAAAAGTTGATTATAAAAAAAAAAATAACTGACTGTGTCATTTTACCTGCCAAATTAAAAAATTCATTGATTGTTATAAAATATGCATACTGAAAGTGAAATTTCAATACCATTTGGATGATAGAAGCTAAAAAGATATCTGCATGGACATTAAAGCTCATGACACTCCTGTCCTATAGGGATGAATGCCAGCTGCACAAATACACTCACTTTAATCACAGGATTGTGCTCAGTTGTCTGGGCATCAAACAATGTGCCCGAGGCAAGTTGGCGCCACTGGCAGCTTGAGTTTGAGCCTGTATCTGTCAGCACCTCGAGCTGGAAAAGTGCTGTATAAGAATAATTTAGTAAATAATACACTCAAAATGTACTGTGTGTTTATTATAATTATGTTTAAAGTCCTGGAACTTTGTATTGTTTTCCTCATCTGTTTATGATAAGATCTATGGAGAACAGTCCAGAAGTTTAGTGCTTGAATAATCTTATTTTAATCTTTTTATCAGATGGTCTTGAGGGAATCAAAAAGGGAATCTTTAGGAACTGAAGACTATCCTGAAGCATCGACTTCTGCATTGCAAGCTCTGAACACAGAAATGGCAAGAGGAGATAAAAAGAAAGTGATTGATCAAGATAAAGATGTGGAGTTTTTACCAGAGGACCCACTCCCATCCAATCCAGCACAAGTTGATCAAGCTTGCAGCAAGCAGGCATGTGACACAACATCATCCACTAAGAAAGAGTTGGCTAACCAGAAAACTGAGATGGAAGTGCTAGCCAGTGCTAGTTCAACACATGACAATGCACAAAAAGTAGAGAAAAGCAAGAGAGCAGGCAGAAAACTGCAAACCCAGGAAGAAGTAATAAGTGCTTCAGAAGATATTGCTGAACAAACCCCAATACTGGAACTTGTGTTGGAGAGAGTGGACAAGAAGAGAAGGTTAGCAAAGGAAATAATGATTCCAAGAACCACAGAGAGTGATAATGTGATGAGAAGAAGCAGAACTATTAGAAAGAAAGATGAAAAAGCTGTTAGTGCCTCAGATGAAGTAGCAGAGGTAAAGAAATCGGCGAGTTTTAGAAGGCAGATTAAAGGTGGTGGTGGCCGTTCCTCTGAAGACCGCTCAGTGCCCACTGGAACAGGACCTAGTCAAACAGTAGTTCGAACATTGCATATTGAAGTAAGAGCTTCTGTGGAAGAAGAGAAAGAATCGAGTGTCTGTTCATCGCATGATGAAAGTAAAAAAAGTGGTGATAGACATCACCAGAAAAGGCCTGAATCGGATGTCTGTTCATCGCATGATGAAAGTAAAAGAAGTGGTGATAGACATATGCAGAAAACAGATGCTCAGCCTCACATTATCACTGGCAGCTCTTCAGAGAAATCAGATAACAGTGATGTAATGGAACAAGATCTACTTTCGAGGTTGGTGAAACGAGTGACAGAGAAACAACTGGATCAGATGAAGCTGACCACCAAGCAGAAAGAAGAGGGCAAATTACGTTTTAAGGACCTTTTCAATAGGATGGTAAATTGAACATTTTGATACATTATATGATGTAGCCATTGGAAGCATTATCAGTTCAAATGTGAGCATTGTTGTAGGTGTTCTCAGTATTGGATTATTTTAATAAAATATATTGCATTTGGTAGTATAGTTTTGTGTTTTATGGATTTAAAAACACAATTATTTAAGATAAAAGCATTTTAAGAAGTGAAACTGGAGTGATAATGAAACAGTAGTGTGGTGTATAGCTCTTAGCAGCATGCATATTTCTAATGGAGAGATGGATACTTGCATGCTAACAGTTAAAGTCCGAGGACAAAAACAAAAATGTTAAATGAACATGTATAATGGGACAGATTTTTACATTCTGATGTGTGTTGCATTAATCTCTTTGGTTGCATCAGTCTCAATCAAGCTCCCAGCCGAGTTCTCAGCCACAACTGATGTCACCATTGCTTGAATTGCCAGAAGAGACTGCTGAGGTAACGCAGTCCTCACAAGATCTCTTTGACTTTGGTGGCCATCCAGATGAGGTACTCAACATTTGTAATCTTTGAGACTTCTGTTTACTCTTTTTATTAAAACGTTATTGTGTAATGATAATTTGAATTTGTACAGCTGTACTAGAAACACAAACAAATGTATCTACAGGTTGGAGTAGACTAATAATAAAGTATTTCTGGAATTACATTGTTTTGAGATTGTAGCATTTATCTTTTTAGAATGAAACTGTTGCCCTTGTTAGTAAAATTGTGTTGTCAGTTTTGTGTGTGTGTGTTATCGGAAGATATGTTTTAATTGTCTGAACTGTTTGATATCAGGTTTCAGAGTTAATAAAGACAATGGTGTATGATCTTTGATTGCAGAAAGTAGCACCATCCACCACTAATGCTTCTGTGCAAGGAAACAATGCTCAGTCGTTAAATTTGTGGCCTTCAGAGAGCAGCAACCAAGAACTAAGTGGAGAAAACTCTCATTCAATCATTATTGAAGATTCCAGGTCTCCTAGTACTTTTGTAAGATCTGAAGAGTTGAGAGGTCAAGGGTCAAAAGATGTTGATGACATGGAAACCCAGCCACAAGAGAACATGATGCTTCATGGAGAGGAGGAGGAGCTACAGTTCATGGCTAGGGGCCAGGAAGACAGCAGACAGGAAGAAGATGATGAAAGAGCTAGACATGTTTATAAGTATGTATCTGTCATATTCTGCTGTCCTTTCTGATTCATGTTTCTGGCTCTTTCTGATTCATAATATATTACAAAAACCATTTGGTGATAGTGGGAAGTTACCCACTTTATCGATGGGAGTGCTGACACATTACTAATGTTCATTGAAGTATGTGGGTTTGAGAATGAGAGACAGACGGCAGTAATGTTTGTGTGCAGTGTTCAGCAAGTCATTCAGCCTGGTAGGTCATCACCTAAGTCTCCAGAAATTAGCAGCAGTCAACGTCTGTCACAGCAAGAGCGAATCAGTCCATCTGTGAGTATAGAGTTGTATACCCTGGTTTCCCTTCCTCCCCTTCCCTCTTCTCATTGGCCTTTCCAGTTGCAGATGTCACATCACTTTAGCCTTGGTGCATGTTATTACATCTTTAGCTCCTTTACTTTAATTCCTATATAAACTTAAAATGTATTTTTTTAAAATAATTTTTTTACAAAATTCATAAATCCAAGATCTTTTTTATTGCACAGAAACTCAGTTTGGTGGATGAAAAAGACAAACGACCATTGGAGCACGACAATAAATTCATCTGGCGTCCTTCACCCAATCCCTGCTTAAAAAGGATTTACCACTGTTCCAGAGTGGCATCACACCATCCTTACTTCTGCCCTCAGTCACGCAATATTGCAAAGCACACAAAAATCATATTGGAAATGTTTGAAAGGTACTTCATTGCAGTCACTCAGATGCAGTGCAGTTTGGATAAACTTTCTTGGGGAGGTCCTGTGCGCACTGGTAACCACATGCCTGATACCCTGGATGCTAGGAAAAGGTTTGGTGTACAGAAAAGTTTTAACTTTGATGAAGAAAATACGGAAGAAGATGAAGATTTTGAAAACAGCAAACCAGTTTTGAGAAGGCGTCATACAGACAACAGTGTTTCTGGGAGAGAAAAGGGAGCTAAGGCACCAGCAACAAAGGAAAGAGCATTTGGTCTTTTTGTTGAGAGAAAGGGTCAAGTGAATGCTCAGCCCACCAGCTCAGATGTTGATCTTAGTGTTGCATATAATGCTGAAACTCAGATTGACAGTGACGATGACCTGCCTGACATAGACATCAGCTCTTCTACAGCACTACCAAGTGTTCCTCTTAGTCAGAAAGACATTAATGCTGAGAATGAAACACCCGTTTCTGCTGTCCTCGTAGGTGGCTGTAGTCAGAGTTCTGATTCCCTTCTAGATGACCAAGGAAACTTGTACAGTACACAGCTGCCCTATCGCAAACGTAAAGCTGAAAACTATGATAGAAACATTCTTGCCCCTTCTTTGGCAGAGAGACCTAAGAGAGCTTGCTCAGTGCAGCAGCAGGCATTAAGCGAAGATGATAGTAACCACATTTTGGAGGTACAACCACTGAACCGGAAGCGAAAGCAGGAGAGTCCTGTTGATATTGACGATGCAGTATATTTAGTTGGCGTGGATTCTGACTTGGGAGCATCTTCCCCTCGTAGGAGAAAAATCAGTGTGGAGGCTAAGCAGGCAGGCTTTGTCCACATCGCCGTGGGTGCAGTCAGGAGAAATGGTAAAGCTACCAACCTGGTGCCTCCAAGACCCAGGAATGCTGGACAGCGTGAGTCTAATAAGAAACCACAGCAGCACACGCACGTCTCATTGACTGACAGTGGGGATGCAGACAACAGGCCTGGAGGACAAGTACTGGAAATGATGGCAATGAATCCTACAAATCTTCGAGAAGGGATAGAAGATGGCGACAGCCAAGTTACAGAGAGACAGCCTAGTATCCCCCATGTGCAACAGTCTGCAGGAGAGGCTGAGGAGAGTGATGAGTCCGTGCAGTTCATCAACCCTTCTTTCCTGTCTCGCAAAATGAAGAAGAAGAATAAGGAAGCAAGGGAGGGCCAAGATGATGGGTCACAGCCAATGGAAAAGGAGGATGTGGAGGAGGATATTATTGGCCGTTTTTCATCATCACATTCTTCACAGTACCAACCTGAACAGGTAAATTCTGTTTGTAACTGTTTGGGTGTATGTGCATGGGTGGGTGTGTAGGTAAGTTGTGTTGCTGCTGGTCTTGACATAATGATGATCATATAACTGTTCGCGACGTTCAAAACTTTTTTTTGACTCGCATGCATAGCAGTGTGAGTCTGTGTATTCTCCCTTCCCCTCCTCTACCCCTCACTCCACCCACCCCCCACCCCCCCCCCAAAAAAAAAAAATCCAGATTTGTGCAAATCTGCGCGAGATAAGTTCTAAATAGTCCAAAATTGACATTTAAACCAACAAAAATGTGTCTGTCTGAGCAAAACTTGCAAATGGATTAATATCTCAGAACCTGTTTTAACTATCACAACCAAACTTGGTAAGGTGTTGTATACCCATGAGACCTCATGATCAGTGAATAAATGACTTCACTTCAAGGTCAAGGTCACATGGCCAACAAATGTTAGTCCAAAAATTACAATTTTAAACAAAATTTCACTTTTTTCCTAGGTTAATAATATTGAACATGATTCTTTGATGCATGATAGATATCAATGAGAGACACATACTATAGAAATTTGGTCAACCTTACACCAAAATCAAGGTCACCGTAGCTTTCCAAAGTCAGTTAGTATAGGTACTTTGAAGTGACCTTGATACTAAACTGTTAGAGATATAAAGTCCAACATTGTTGATTTTAGAGATGATAGATTTATCTTTCATATATTTTCCGTTTCTGCATTGATCTTGAAGGTCAAGTTCATTTTAGTCCTTGCAAAAAACATACCAAAAATAGGTCATACTGTATTACAGTGGAATGGCTGTTTATTTAACCCATATTATGCAACATTGGGTTATTTGATCAGACATGCATGGGAGGTCATGTGAAGGTCAAGGTCATCCCAAGGTCATGGTCAATGAAGGTCAAGGTCATACCAAGGTCACCTTAAAAAAAAAATCAAACTTTTGCCGTAGTTTATGTGATAGTACATTAGGGTATTTGGAGCCAGAGGTAAAGATCATCTCAAAGTCAAGAGCATAGAAAGATCAAAGTGGGTATGATTTTGCATTTTAATGCCTCCGTTTCATTTTTTTTTTTTTCTGGGAACTCATTTTCATGTTAAACATTGCGAGTTCCATAAGGAATATGTGGGTCATATGGGCTTTGCACTTCTAGGTTGTTTTTTGTTTTTCATTTTCTCAAATCATGACAGGACAAATTTTGATTTTTTTATTTTTTTTTGCTAGATACAGATATTATAATTGTTGTTAACCTTTTATGGTATTCATGTTCGCACATTCTTAAAGGTCAAAGTTTCTGAGGTCCATCATTTCTAAACATATTTTGCTATGTATCTTTCAGTTGGCTGAACAGAATTTGATATATTTTAGCTTGCAGACCTATAGTTTAAAGAGTGGCCAATTGTTCCATGTTTTCATTTTTCTTCTTTTGGGTAAAACTGTCACAGAAGAACTCCCCCAAAATTTACATATATGCAGGGGTGCCACTCTGCCGGTTACAGTCCGGAATGCCATTTTTTTAAAATCAATTTCACCGGCGCTGCCGGTTTTTGAAAAATCGAAAAGCAACGATTTTTTCAAACACATTGTTTTTCAAGGAACGATATTTTTGTAACAAATCGTGTTTAACACTTCCGCGCCGGGAAGCAAGTTTTCCAGTAGCCGCCATGCATCTCTACCTGCCGGTAGGCAGGTATCCCAGTATCCCACACTTGCATACGGTCCAAGCGAGAAAACTCCGCATTGCAAAAATATATCGAAAGCACGGTTATTTCCCATGTTAATAAAACATACAGTCACTTCCGCCAGGTCGAATTTCTTTGTTTTGATGCGAATTTGGCACACTATTTGATTTTAAAATGACCAAAAATCGAGGACTGTCAAGAGAGGAAATTCTTCAACTTCTAGACCTTGATGACGATGATGGCAGTGCATCACTGTCGTCAGAATCAAGTGAAGAAGGTGAATTTGATGATTAGGTTGGTGGTGAAAGTGTCTTAGAAGTGCCCATCGTTGTTGGATTACCAGAACAACAAAATATGGTCTCAGTTTTTCATTAGCATGCCTACATATGTGTTGGTTGTCACACTTATTTGTCTTTCTCTTTCTGCTATTTTTCTATTGAGCTGTTATAATATTTTGTGGAAATTTACCCAAAGAAATGTCTTAATACTTTATTGTTTACCTAAATAGCTAAAAAAAAAAAACTTACAAAAATGCTATTTTTTTCCATGTTTTTGTGAAAATTCAAGAAAAAAAATGCGAAAGAGGCTTTCAATTATGGATTTTTTCAGTTTTTATTATTAAACAAACATAAAATTTATATATTTTTGTAAAGAAATTAGTTTTCTATAAGTATGCCAAATTTCATATCAATAGGCCTGCACTGAGCTAGGCAAGAACCGATTTTGTACAACTAGTGGTTTTCACAACAGTCGGGCCCTACAGGCTGAGGCCAGCAGTGATGCTTAGCTGCTGCATGCTCAGGCAGAATAGTGTTAACTTCTAATCCGACTTTTATTTCGCATTCGGTTGCGTTCCCTGCCCGATCCATGTTTTTAGAACCGCAATTTAGCGCATGCTGCTTCCTGCCTATTTCGATCAACACGAAGGAATGAAAGCAACAGTGGATCGGTGAAGCGAGAAAATCCAACAATGCCGTACATTTTGAACCGTAAAGAAGACGCTGTGAGACTGGAGGAGGTGGAGAAAGGAGTGAGGAATAAATACATTAATAAAATGTTTAAGTGCTGATTTTTGGACATTCTCTTTTCTATGTAAAATGTACATTCAGATTGCAGGAGAGCCTTCCAAATCCGTTTTAATTTCAAATTTTTCTTCAGCATCAGGGGGGCGTTGCCCCCTGCACTTCCCTCCCCCCCTTCCAACGATTGCTGCCCCTGTGCCCTGCCAGGCCCCAAACTTTCAGGTTTTTCATGTTTTCAGAGTGGCACCCCTGTATATGTGAAAATTATGGTTTTCAGCTATGTGTGGGAGTGTGGAAAAATATTTGAATGTGTTACGCTTTAAAAAAAAAATCTGTGCAGAATTGTTTTATTTTTTAATTTTTTGTTTAATTTTTATTTAAATGTCAGCACTTTTTTTAAAACACTCTGTAAGATCTGTTATGTTTATGTGTGCATTGCAGGAAGTTGTGGAGCATGCAGAAGAGGCAAAGATGGTGGCCTGCCCTCTCTGCAATAGCATGTTCACAGCTGAGACAATTCAAGAACATGCATCTGACTGCCAAGGTCCTGTGGATGAGGAAGAGCAGGCACAGAAACACCAACCACAGCCATCTGTGTCCGAGAAGACTACTTGTAATAAATCATATGTCATATTCTGCTAGAATTCATGCTGTGCTTTTCAGAATTAAAAAAAAGAAGTAACATATGTGTGCTTTTTAAGCATTTTACTACTTGTAAATGATATTTTCTAAGTTGTGTATTTTTTGTTGGGCAAAAAAATACATACCTGATCTTCTCCTTGGATAATATGTGCTTCTGAGGCTCTTTACTGATTATTTAAACTACTATTGATGTTTTCCTGTTTGCAGTATACACACCTGACCAGCTGAAGAGACGACCACTTCACACTGTCAGCAAAAGGTAATTATTTTTACTGTGTGTCATGTAAATTGATAGTACCTGTTACCAACACACCCATAGTCTTTTGCTTATTGGAGCCTCAACTTTTCATGAAACATTGCAAATCAGTATATCATTTAGATAATGGCTAGCATGTCCAATGCTGGTGGGTGATTAGGAATTTTTTTCCTGCACAGAATTATGCTTTCTGATTGTTTTGAGAAGAATTGTTCTGGTAGGAGAGAGGGCTGGTGATAGCTGACCGAGTTACAGAACAGGCACCTATTTAGAAAGCTAAACTTCTGGTAGACCCTTGTGATTTAAAGATGACATTTAATTTATCAACAAATAATATTATCTAGAACACCACTTAGGAAATTTGGGGTAAGAAAGTCTAACTTTCTGCTATTTGCAGGGATGAAAACAAGTGCGCTTTATGTGAAGCCAAATTTTGTGATGGAGCACAATTAGAACAGCACTTTACCTCTTGCCTGCAACAGCTCCAGAGTGAGCAAGATGCTCTGGCTAGCACCTCCTCACGATCTGTCAGCACTAGAGCAGCAGCAAGCAGAATCAGTAAGATTTTATTTATTTACATTTATTATTTATAGTTTAAACCTTGATTATCTTCATATCAAAAGTACTCTTTTACTTTCATAATGCTGTTTTGCAATAAAACGTGAGTAATAATTGGTATGATGAGTGCCATGATATTGCTTTTCAATGTCTACTTGGGTTTCTATATATCTCTGCTTTTTTGTTGTTGCAGACTTCAGGATTCCGAAGCGACAGACAGCAGAGAGGTGAATTGTCTTTAAAAATGATAGCACCATGCCAAAGTCTTTATTTTGATCCCTTCCTTCTAGTTAGGGTGGCACAGTAGCGTAGTGGTTTGGGCACAGGTTAGAAATGTTTCGTTAAGCAAAATCAAGTGGGGTTAGAATTTGGATGGGTGACCATACTTGGAAGGCAACCACCAAACCACACAAGAAATTAAACAAGTGCAGAACACTCCCCAATCCACCCAGCGGTAAATGGGGTACTGCGTAGGCTAAAAGCTAGGTCCCAAACATCTCTCTCCCCAACAATTTAAAGGTTACGGGAACAACTTTAACCCCACCTTCTACTTACTGCTTGTTGACAAATTCCTTGACATGTTCATGCCTGAGGGAGAAAATCATGAAGTGTACAAAACAGAAAATTACTTGTCATTGAGACAAAAGTTCTTTCCCTTAGATTCCAAGCATTTGAAAACTTTACCTAACCAGTTTCCTCTTTCTGAAATGTAACGGCGAGAATGTGGACAATATATGATAGAGATGATGATGATAGAAAATAAGTTCTTGACAATTGCGATAAAACATATTATATCCTGACCTTTGTCATTCACATCAATGATAATTTGGCGGCATGGCAGTGGGCTCAAATGTGGACTTCAGCAACCTATTCTGTGAATGCTGAAAATTAGTGGCCAGCGCCTTGAGAAAGCCTCCTGGCCTTTAAATGTGCTATATAAGAAAAATCCATTTTTTTAAAACAATTTTATTGATTACTTTTTCAAATCTGAATTATTAGATTACCTATAGGATTTGCAGATTAATTGTACATTCATGCATATTGTGTTACAGCCTTTATTCTAATTCATTTATTACCTGCTTTCTGCCAAACAGTGCAGCGGACCAGATAATGGTAGAGCAAGATGATGAGACTGAGAACCTAAACAGTGGGGACTCTGACAGGGACTCTGACTTCGTACTCACTAAAGATGACAGAGAGCAAGAGAAAGAGGATCAAAGAGACGATTTCACCACAGAACACAAAAAAAGTCAACATGACTCTTCTCTCGAAGTATTCGGCCCAACAAAGAAGCAGCCTAATCGCAGACGACGGATTAAAATCAGAGAAAACAAATAAATTTTTGTGAGAGAAATGCTGAACGAACAGTTTATTGAATCTTAGAAAGATTCATACCAAAAGTTAGTTAGAACATCTGGCAATTAATTTAAGTTGTTCTTTTCTTTGGTATTTCCAGATCTTTCTGAAAATACTTTGATTTATTTGTTTTGTTTACTTTTCATTGAAATGTATGCAAGCTTTAATAGCATTGTTAATATGGAAACTTTGTATCTGTCAGGAGTTCGATGCTTTTTCTTCCATATTCAATGCACCTAGAGGAAAAGTGGGCAATGTATGTTTTTTATTTTAATGGAAAAAGGGAATATTACTTACAGACATTAGTCTTGCCAGTCTTGTTCCATCCTCTCCTAATGGAGTAATCTTATCCTTCAAGCTTACCATTCTTTAGTAGCAATCTGTAGCTTGGATTGGCATCCCTAAGTTACTGTTGCAAAGCGTGTATAAAATGTGCCACCTGTATAAATATATATATTTTTTTTTTCTATTCTTCTACTTTTTTTCGTCATTTGGCATTTTGGGAGGTCAGTATGACAATGGTTTAACTTCTGTTGCTCTATAATTCTCCATTTTCCTTTTTTCTCGAAGGTTTGTTCACTTTCTCCTTATAATGATTGCTAATTATGGATAGTCTGGTAATAGCAACACAAGGAGTGATTTGTTTGGGACTTTGTAAGACAATAACCATTTTGAAATATGTAGTATTCAGTATGCTGTGTTTAGTTTGATTTATTGAAAATATTTGTCAATAGGTAATAAGACTAAAGCTTGGAACCTGTGCTATGTTTTGGTATTTGAGGTTACTGCTTGCTACAATAAAAAAATTAAAAATTTAATTTGTGTATGCGTTTAGTGTTACAAAAAATGTGTATCTCTCTTACACACACACACATACATCATATACACACACCTTATCCTATATCCTATCCTATCCCATAACTTGAAAGTCATTGGGGCACCATAGATGGTCGTTTAACAAGTGTACTCCAACTTACTAGGTCATCAGCAACCCTTATTGTTTCGCTCAGTGTCAAGCCAGTCCATTCTCAAATGTGGTCCTCTAATCTCTTTCTGTCTCCCTCTTTTTCTGCCTCCTTGCACAGTGCCTTGCAGGATGGTCTTTGCATGGCCTGATGCTCTGGTGATATGGCCATATTATCGGAGTTTCAGTTTCTTCACCACTGTGAGCATGTTATCATGCATGTTGTCCAATGGCTTGTGTGATGATTTGTCGGGCTCTGTCGTTGGTGATGTGCTGAGTATAGAAAATTACCAGAAGTCTTCTGTAGCACCTCATCTCTATGTTTTGTATTCTTTGTTGTAGATCTGCTGTGAGGGTCCATGTTTCGCATGCGTATAGGAAGATGGAGATGACAAAGGAGCTTAGCAACCATACCTTGGAGGGTATACCGATGGTCTGCAGGGGCGGATCAGAGTAAATGCCCAGATGGGGGCACTGCTTTTTAAAAAAAATTGTTAATCCGGTATACAGATTCGTGCTTGCACTCAAACACAGTAAAAGAAAGGTTGACATGAGTGTGGTTTTTGTGCGTGTGTTTGTGAGAGAGAGAGAGAGAGATCAACACGTGCGTGTTTCGTGTAAAATTAGAAATTAGTTGTGAGAAAAAAAAAAAAAAAAAAAATGGTTGACACATTGGCCCACAGCTAGAACACTTACTTTCTCAGGCGTTCAGCATATTGCGAGGTTGAAGAGCCATGATGGTGCGGTATCTTCCCGCAAACCATTCTACGACATCGTCAATGTCCACTGTGATGTGTCGGTAAGCCCTCATTAGAGCGAGCCCGTTGAGCCTAGTCTCACCCATCGTTGATCTTAGATAGGATTTCAGCGTCCTGATGCCGCTGATAGTTCTTTCACATTCAGCTGTTGTGATCGGAAGAGTGCACAAAAGGGTCAGTAGCACGTGAATGTTTGGGAAAAAAATCCACATTACATGCTCTGAGAGTCTTGGCCACAGTATCAGGAACGGCCCCTGCATCAGCGCTCTCCCACTTGTGCATCCATCGGATGTACTCGGTGTCCAGCTCATGAAAACTTGGCAGATCTGCTTGCCATAGACTAGCAAGTCGCTCGACACCCTCGGGTACCTTCCGAAAATCTGCCACTGGCCCGTTCCTGCCTTGCACGATGCACGAGGGTACAAGACCAAGCCCGTCAACAGCAATTTCAGAGCCGGTGGTGAAGCGAGAGTCCACCTGGGCGATGAGGTGATCCAAAAACGGGATACCTATGGACCTGCGGAAGTAATCTTCAGTTGTCTCTGCTGGCGGGTTACTCCGACATGTCTGTCGTTTTGCACCCCTTGGTCTGCGCAGATCAGAGTCGGCTGTTGCTGCCATCCGACTTGCTTCCTGAAACCAGCTGCTGAAGGTTGCAATGACGTCATCCATGAATCCCTTAACTGTTGTCTTCACTGCGCTTATTTCTCCGTACGCAGCCACAACATCCTTTGCTTTTTGCTGAAGTTTCAAAGTCAGTGGACGGAGAACTTGCAGGCATTTTCTGGTGACGACAAAAGCAACCAGAAAGTCACCTGACTGGAAAGCGTGCAAAAACCCTCCAGCTTTGGTGAGCGTTTCACTGTCCCAATCTGTGTTCTCCTGCACCATCTGGCCAAGGCAGTCATAGACCACATGGAAGAGTTCGGCGAAAGTTTCAAAGGCAGAGTGCCTCTCGACCCACCACAGGTCGACCAGTTTTCTCCTCTTGCTTTCTGCTTGGGCTGACTCCACCACATGTTCAAACTTTCTCTGTCGTTTTGGAGAAAGAGAGAAGAACAGGGACACTTCTTTCAGGACTCCAAACATGTTCTTCACTTCTAGAATTCTGCAGGCATGAACAACACAAAGGTTCAAGCAATGCGATGCGCAGTGGAATGCGTGCCTGGACCCCCTTGAACTTGCCTGACATGTTTGATGCCCCATCATACCCTTGTCCTCTGATTTTGCCGATCTCTGATTTTGCCGATCTCAAGACCCCAAGAAGTGAGACTTTGAACAGTGTTGTCTGCTATGATGCCCCCCGTGATGCCCTCGCACTCGATAAACGCAATGAAGTCTTCGCGGATTTCTTGTTCGTCTGGGTCGACATATCTTAAGACAATAGACAGTTGTTCCCAGTTGGCCGAGTCCACAACTTCGTCAGCAAGTACTGAGTAATAACCCGCCCTCGTTACTTTTTTCAGTAAGGTCTCACGTATCTGCTCGCCGATAATAGCTATTATGTTATTTTGTGTGGTTTTTGATACGTATGTTGCAGTCTTGTCATAAGTTTTCAGGTGAGTTGCCAAAAGTTCATCTCCAGACTCGATACGAAAAGTCAACAGTGCATTAAAGTTGCTTCTATTTTCTTCCTGCAAAACGCCGTCATCTCGCTTTCCTCTCAACGCAAGGCCTTGTCGTCCACAGAATCACTTTCAATCTGACGATTGGTTTTGATTTGCTGTTCTCTGTCCTTGTTGAGCTTACTGTCAATAGCCTTGCTTGGGTCACTCATTGTGGATAAGAAGTTCTCTGCCTTTTCGGCCGCAAGCTGATGGTACTCCACATTGTTGTGCTCTGCAAACCTTTCCACGGCTTTCTTCCAGTTTCTGAATGGTGTGGTTACCAAATTGCTGCCACGTTTACGTGTGTCACTGTCTGCAAAAATCATGCAAAATTTGCAGAAGGCTCCGTCTTTTGACGGAGAATAGACACGCCACGGATAATTTTCAGCCCAATCTACACTGAATCTGCGTTTCTTTTTTCCAAACTCAGTCTGAGGAAAGATAAAATCTTTTGTTGGCCTCCAGTGCTTCGTTAGTAGATGAAGCTTATCTATGTCAGTCGCCGTGACACACGTTTCCAGACAATCTCCCAAGTCAGGGACTGCACAGGGCGAGGAGGTGGCAGGCTTTGTTTCAGAGCCAGCACCAAGACCAAGGCCCACATCATTGTCAGAATTGCCACTGTCAGTATGGCAATAAGTTTGCTTCTGCTTTGTTTCATCACTATCACCACTAGCTGATGGCAGCTCTTGTTCGCATGATGTTGATGGTTCTTCTGTGACGGTGGCCTTCTTCGTCTGCTTTGGAGCCACGTCATCAACAGGCAGGGCCGGACCTGGGAAAAGTCGAAGGGGGGGTTACAGATTCAGCGAAGGCGCGAAGTGCCGAGCCTTCTAGGGGGGTCCGGGGGCATGCCCCCCCGGGAATTTTTTTTTTTTTTCAAGGATGCAAAATGGTGCAATCTGGTGCAATCTGAACCTTGAAAAAGCCATTTGTGATGGTCTGGGACTTTGAGCTTTTTTAACAATTGAACTGACAAACTCTGGGGTACAAAAATGTTCCTCTTAAAACACACCCACCCACCCACACACACACACACACACACACAAACATTTATCAGCAGAGATATTTTTGTATACTATTATTATTCACTACTTTTTGTTGATCGTTAACGGTATAAAGCTTTACCTTTTAGTTTATGAACATCACCGCCCTGCTTTCACTTTCAGTCTTGCTGCACTAGGTTCCTCGGCATTAGTACCATTTGTGAATTGTATCTTCTGGCAAAACAGTTCACTGCCTCTTTGAAGTCAATATCAACATCCCTATGCACTTCCAGTAAAGCAAGTCCATTGAGTCTCTGTTGCCCCATTGTAGAGCGCAGGTAGTTTTTCATTTTGCGCAACTGACTGTTTGAACGCTCACACTCGGCAGTAGTGACAGGCAGGGTGCAAAGGTTTTTTAGCATGATGAACAGGTTGGGATAAAAATCCCTGTCACAATGTTTCAGTGCTTCTGATGCCGTGGATGGGATGATAGCTGTCGCATTCTCAGCAGCACTTCGTCATTTGCAAACCCACCGTCAGTATTCTGCATCAAGGGTAGCGTTGTCTGGTAGGTCAGACTCCCACAACATTGCCAGTATCTTCACCCCTTCTGGAACCTGCATGAAACCATCCTGGTTGTCTATTAAAGTGCTTGGCACCAGCCAGAAACCATCAACTGCTAGGTCAGCATTTTTGAACCTCGAGTCCAGTTCGGTTGACAGGTGTTCCAAAAAAGGAATGGCAATGCTAATCTTGAAATATTCTTCTGGAGGTTGGTTGTCACTGAGAGTCTGTCGGGATGATTGACGAGGAACAATAACATCAGTTGTCAAAGCTGACTTCAGCAAACCAGGCAACGAACGCTGTGTTCTTAATTATCAACTTAGCATCTTAATTAATTTTTCTAAAAAGTCGTTTTGGGGGGATTATGGCAGTATCAAGGTGAAGGTGCTGGAAGAGGCTTGCGGCCAGAACAAGATAATATGGCTGCATTTACTAATTTAGGCTTAGGGGTTGGGTTACTTGGTCGTTTCAACGGGAAAACGCTTTGGACGTTTCAACGGATCCCTTTAACTGGATTTCCGTTGAATTGTCTATAACTAACTCTTTGTACCTTGGACCAAAGGTGACTGAAAACTATCCTATCCTATCCTGTCCCGTAACTCGGAGGTCGTAGGGGCACCACAGATGATCAAACCAGTCCATTCTCGAATGTTGTCCTCCCACCTCTTTTTCGGTCTCCCCCTTCTTCTACCTCCTTGCACTGTGCCTTGCAGAATGGTCTTTGCAAGGCCTGATGATCTGGTGACGTGGCCATACCATCGGAGTTTCCGTTTCTTCACCACTGTGAGCAGGTCATCGTGTTGTCCAATGGCTTGTTTGATGGTATGTCGGACTTCGTCATTGGCCAGAAGTCTTCTGTAGCACCTCATCTCCATGCTTTGTATTCTTCATTGTAGATCTGCTGTGAGGGTCCATGCTTCGCAAGCATATAGGAAGATGGAGATGACAAGGGAGCGCAGCAGTCATACTTTGGAATGTAGACTGATGTTCCTGTCTTTCCAAATGGGCTTCAACCTAGTCAGGGCAGCAGTTGTTTGTGTGATCCTGGAGAGGACTTCTTGTCGGGACCCTTTGTCTGATGCAATGGCTCCTAAATATTTGAAGCTATGCATTGTGTTGAGGTATTGGCCTTGGACTTTGATGTCCGTGTTGATGCCATTGATGATGTTGTTGGTCACCATTTTTGTCTTTTCTGCACTTATTTCCATTCCATAGGCTCTGGAGGTGGTGTCAAGCCTCTGTACCAACTATTCAAGTTCTTGTTCCTCTCCAGCCAATCCATCAATGTCATCAGCAAAACGAAGATTGGAGATTGCTCTACCCCCTATGCTGACTGTGCCTTCGTGATCTGCAAGGGCATCTGACATGGGGCGCTCTAGGAAGCTGTTGAAGAGTGTTGGAGAGAGTAGGCATCCTTGACGCACACCGATTGTTGTTCTGAACCAGTTCCCGATGACGCTGTTATGGAGGACTGCACTGGTAGCCTTATCATACAGGCTTTTGATGACTTCAATAATTTTAGGGCTGATGTTGTACACTTTCATCGTTGCCCATAGAGCTGCATACCAGACTCGGTCAAACGCCTTCTTGAAGTCTATGAACACATGATATAGATGTTGGTGCTGTAGGTATTTCTCACAGATTATTCTGAAAACTGCAATGTTTTAAAAACAATTTTAAATAAAAATTGAAACTCTTTGCATTAAACAAAATTTCAATTTTTTTTTTTTTTTTTTTTTTTTTTTTTAGTTTGGAGGGGGGGTTTCGGAACCCAGGTAACCCCCCCCCCCCTGGGTCCGGCCCTGTTACAGTGTCAGCAACTGACAAAACAGATAATAAATAAAAAAAGGGAAAATACGTGAGTGATTTTGTTCACGCCACGCTGATCAGGCACGAATGGGGAGGAGGAGGGCATTATTGCAATTATAGTTATCGCTGTGACAAATATGGTTCTGCCCAGTGAAATAAGATTTGCGGTAAACATCCATAAAATTAAATTCAACAAAATTTAAAATAGTCACTAAACATTTAAAACATGCAAACATGTACATACCTACAAAAAATAATTGGGAGTTTTTTTGATCCAGCAGCGTCTGCAGGTTTCAGAACTCGCTTTGGCATTGTTACAATACTGGGTTGTTAGTGTACAACTCGCTGCCAGTTCAAAAACGCGAATGAAAGGAAAGGCAGAACAATTTCCGATTTCATCATTTGTGACTTAATAGTGTCATCACGTTACCACATCGCCCACGTGCACCGAGGGTCAATGAGAGGACAACCAGGTGGTTGGAGTGGGAGAGGGGGCCACTGTTTTTTTTTTGTTTGAAGTTTTTTTTTTTTGACGTGAACACTTTGTGACGCAATCAGATAGTAGTATCATCAACGCATCCGCTCACGTGCACCGAGGGTCAATGAGAGGCCCTAAAGGTGGGGGAGGGGGGCACTTTTTCTTTGTGACGCAATCTTACGTTTTGTGACCCACTCAGGTGCCCGAGGGCCAATGAGGACCCTGAACAGGTGGATGGACTAGTGGGGAAGGGGGGCACGCTTTTCTTCTTTCCACCTGTAAAAATTTTTGTATTATTATTATTTGTGTGTGTGTGTGTTTTCCCCTTTTTTTTCTTCTCTTTATTTCTTTTCTTTTTTTTTCTTCCCCCCTTTTTTTTTGGTCGCCCATGGGGGGGGGGGGGGGGGGGCACGGGCCCACTGCACCCCCCCCCTCGTCCGCCCCTGGTCTGGTAGTCTTTCCAAATGGGCTTCAGCCTTGTCAGGGCAGAAGTTGTTTGTGCTCTCCTGGAGAGGACTTCCATTGTCTGATACAATTGCTCTTAAATATTTGAAGCTGTGCACCAAGTTGAGAGATTGGCCTTGGACTTTGATGTCTGTGTTAATGCTACTGGTGTTGTTGGTATCATTTTGGTCTTCTCTGCACTTATTTCTATTCCAAAGGCTCTGGAGGTGGTGTCAAACCTCTGTACCAGTTGTTCAAGCTCGTGTTCCTCTCCAGCCAATCCATCAATGTCATCCGCAAAACGGAGGTTGGAGATTGCTGTACCTTCATGATCTGCAAGGGCATCTGGCATGATGCGCTCCAGAAAGATGTTGAAGAGTTTGGTGAGAGTAGGCATCCTTGACGCACGCCGATTATTGTTGTGAACCAATTCCCAATGGCGCTGTCGTGGAGGACTGCACTTGTGGCCTTGTCATTCAGGCTTTTGATCACTTCAATAATGTTAGAGCTGATGTTGTACACTCTCATGATTGCCTACAAATCTGCATGCCAGACTCGGTCACTTTCTTGAAGTCTACAAACACATGGTATAGATGTTGTTGGCGCTGTACACTCACTCAAACACAGTCGCACACACACACAAAGTATGTCAATTGCTAATGTAATATTTTTCAGATTTACAATGGGCAAAACTGAAATGACTGATCACATAAGTGCACGTGACGTAACGAAAAAGTGAAACTGGCCGACTTCGTGAAATCGGCAGCAGAATTAATAAAAAGATTTTTCAAAGTTGACAAAATTGTTATATAGGCAACCGATTGATTTAAACTGAAGATCAATGGTGCATGTGAAAGTCATTGCCCACATTCATTCGAGGCTGCTCAACCTAACGATCAAATAATTATTGGTAAGCATACATTCCCGCTATGATTGCACAGGCAACTGTATACTCAAAACAAAGAAATCGTTACTCCGTTAGTTGTCACATTAAAGAGTAGATCAGACACCAATTGGATACTTCTAAAGACACGAACAGATACCATCCATCACGTAATTATTATGATGTCAAACATTGTATGTATCGATGTTATTACAACATCGTTCATTGTTGCGGACTTCGTGAAATCAGCAAAAATGACGATTTCCGTCGACATTCGTTTTCGTGAAATCGGTTACCTATTTCACGAATTTGTCAACTTTGAAAGGCATTTTCACTATTTAGGCAACAGCCTGCCATATTTGTGTTCTCGGCAAGCGATTGCCAATTTCACGAAATCGACAACTCACCTGCCGATTTGACCAATTCCGCAATTTCACGATTTTCGTTAGGGCACATGCACACACAGCACCACATTTACACAGAATAAACGCACTTCAATAAGAATTTTTGCCGCTACCAACTGCGATTCACAATTATTTTCAGTGTTGTTTTCAATGGAAAAGGAATGGGGTGTAATTATAATTCATGAAGAACCAACGCGTTTAGAGCATAAATGAGAGTGACAGAGCGATAGAATCCCAATTAACCACAATTTCGGGGCCAAATCGGGCTACCGATCGGGCAAATGGAAATTGGAACCGATTTGGGCAAAAATCGGGCGATCGTCGGGCTACCCGAAACTTACCCGATCTTAACCCCACGTTCGCCGAAAAGTAGCCCGATTTTCGATATAGATCGGGGGATCGTCGGGGTACCCAAAACTTACCCGACCGTAACCGAACATTTGCAGAACGGTAACCCGACTCCGACAAAGATCGGGCATACGTCAGGATATCCCAAACCAACCCTATTGTAACCCATCCAGAAACACACCCGATAATGCCCCATCCCTGGCCAATGCTGGTTTACCCTAAAATCATATCCCACATATTGTTTATGATATGTGATTGCATGAAGAAAGAATTGAGATGTCTGGTGTTAATAGGATCACTCTCATAACCTTTAATGTTGCGGATCAAAGAAGAGCTTTGGCTGACTGACTGCCTCTGGCGGTTCTTCGTTTAGGATAAGAAAAACTCATCAAAAACTCATCAGTAATAAAACAATTACTGAATTGGTGCAAAGCCTGCACTAGAGGTGACGTGATTTTTATTCTTCTAAAATTACAATTCAAGTATTCAACACATTTGATCTGCAATTTCCTAGATTATGGTTTAGGAATATTGGACAAATTTGAGACCTTCACGATTACTTCATAATAATTTTATATTGTAAGCTTATGCCTACATAGAATAATTAGCTTTTACGTCCAATTTAGGTGCGACATGGTTCAGTTCCTATACTGAATTACACAAAGCTTACACTTTAAAGAAGAATGCAAAGCACAAGTTCACGACCTACAAACGGATTTACATGTATCAAATTTAAGGAGTGCTAAATCCCGTTCAGTATTCAACATTTTGATCCTTTAATTTAAGCTTACTCAGTTACTGTGATTACTTTTTTTTTTTTTTTTTTTTAAAATTTCCAGATATTTATGGGAATACTTTGATTCGAAAATCATTATTTTAGTTAGTTAGTCTGTCATGCATTTGTCCGCCGTTACTCAAACACTACTATATGGATTTGTTGGGTCCAAACTTCATATATACATTTCTTTGCTAAATTCGTTTTGCGGCATATCTCGTAAACGGCTGAACCGATTGGATCATGATTAGTATCGGGTCCTTCAGTTAGAATTGGGGTCAGGTACCAAACTAGATGTGAATGTGTAGGCTATCTTAATTTTGGTCTTTAGAAACAGGGAAAGTCAAAACATCGAGGCAAACGCTGATATATGAGATCGGCTGTCTTTGGAGGTAGGTTACACCATTAAGCAACTTTCTGTTACAGAAAGTGAAACCAAGATGAATAGTTGTGCTCGAAACAACAGGATGAAGTAGACTATTAATGCCTTTGCGGACTAAATTTTAGAACGGATTTATTCCGAAGTGGCGGTTTAAAAAACCGAAAAGAGCTTTGCTGAAATTCTATCCTCATATAGATTATCTGAAACTGTTGAGGTGAACGCCAACACAGTATTAATTAATTGTATAAAGCCTTGACAGATCACTGAGACTCAGCAGTTTGATTCCATCCTTTGATCAGCAGTCTGTCCCTCCGACTTGTTTTCCTGTAAGCGTGTAAGCAAACATTCGTGGCGCATTCGGTTAGTCGCCGGTTTCCTAAGCCGAAGGTCGCGGGTTCGTTTCCCGCAAGGAGCGAACTTATGTAGTTTAGGTACGAGACTATTGAGATCACCGAGGGTTTTTTCCGGCTTCCTCCCTCCCTTCAATAATGATACTGGATGCAGTCAATCTAAAAATATTCAAAAATAAAAATTTGATTTCCATTCTGTCTTCTAACAGCGATGTCACTGCCTTACACCACATGTTTGAATGATAGATGTGTGTTTGTGTATGCGTTTGTGTGTGTGTGTGTGAGTGAGTGAGTGAAACATGTGAGCTTGTATGTTGGTATAGATCGCCGCGCATGATTGGTGATTTGTGAAAAATGCGCGTATATAGCATCCGTTATTATTATTATTATTATTATTGTTATTATTATTATTATTATTATTATTATTATTATTATTATTATTATTATTATTATTACTACTACTACTACTACTACTACTACTACTACTACTACTACTACTACTACTACTACTACTACTATTAAGGTGCCGGTCTTTGTTAGACTCGCGAAATGATGTTTTCGAGGAACCGAATGTCTGCTTACACGCTTAAGTGAGAATTTTATCTCAATAATGGGGTTTGAAAAAATTTTCTGTGATCATACAATCAGTGTAAAAGTTAGAAAATGTAGGCTACTTTAGGCTCATTTTAACAGCAGAAGGAAAAGGCTGAGAAAATGTAGGCGTTGGCCCTTTTTCCTTTTCAAATGTTTTGTTCGTAAGTACATAATGATAAACTGTCAGAATTTTGACATCGTTTCTAGCATTGTTTCTCACATTTCTTGGAATTTTAGATCGAGTTTACTCTTATACTTAATGGAAGCATGCGCCGGTAATTAATTATTTGTTGAAAACGGTGAATCATTCCATATTTTATTAATTCGCTTATAACTTTACTTGAATTGTTAAAACTTATTTACCCACAAAGGTAAACATGTACAGGCGGCTATGCCACCGCACTGGTCCTGATTAGGCTCGGAAGAGTCCGCTTGACCTAAAGCAATAACCATGTAATGTAATACATGTATATACTATCGCAACGCACCTTAAAACACGACGTTCTTGGGTTTGCATAGCATAGCGAGGCCTACGCAAAGGTGTGGAGAAGCGTGACGTAGGCCTAGATGGGCGGGAGACCACTGTGCCACGGACCTTATTAAGGTCCGTGCACTGTGCCTTGCATATGAACGTCGTCTGCACTGCGTGAGCAGACGACAGATTGCATGGGCCCTTCGTTGAAAACCAACACACACACAAAATAACAGTAGGGAACAAGAAACAAAGATTTCTCTTGTGCGTCAAGCCTTAGAGCGGGAAAGGGTACTAATAGAACTAATTTCGTGGAATTAAATTTACTGGTTTGACAATCCCCCGAAAACTAGTGTGTGTGTATATGTGTATTTTTTTTCATTTATATTTGTGGCGTTGTGTTAAAAACAGTCTTCAAGAAAAGAGTGGAAAAGCTGTGCGGATGTATTTTGGACGCCACCTTTTTACACTGTGATAGGCCTATGATTGCTCGTTTCAAACACCACCACACCTGATAAAGTGACATCTTGTGTGGGATAATTATGGTTACGTGGTAAATTCAACTTATATACCGTATACATTCATCGTTTTTTGGTAAGTTTCATTGCTTAATTCTTAAACTTACATACTGTTTTTTTTTTTCAATTGATCTGCCATTTCTCCGTTATTTCTTAATTATCATTATGGTTTCTTGTACTGGTCGCTTATTGATATTGCAATATAATGGTCCACGTATTCCTCCTGAAACGGTTGAACATTGAGGTTTAACGTCTACACCCACCATTGGCGATATGGCAGACGGGGATAACCATCCCAGGGAAAGAGGGGTAGGGACCTAAATCAACACTGAGCAATCATACTGCTAAAATGGACAGTGAAAATGGCCACATTTTATATCGCCCACCACGGGATTCGAACCTGGGTCATCGGTGTGCCAGGCGAACGCTCTACCACTTGAGCTGAACCTTATACCTTGAGTAACTCTTGATCTGGAAAAGCGACTTTTAAGAACGAATAAATAACATAAATAAACTGACCTTTTTTTCTTAAGACACTTTAATACTCCTGAATGCCGTAGTATTCTTGCAGACATTTCATAATTATATATTCATGCCGTTCTAAACGTAGCATTCGAAATTAATTAAGTCTCGAAGTCAGTGAGTGGGGTAATAAATTGAAAAGTTAACTTTAACAGAATTTTTTTTTCTTTACTTTTGTTGTGTGATCCTAGATAGGAACCATAACCCTGAGGCAACGGGAATGCTTTCTACTATCTTCGACTAACATCCGACAAAGGAGGTTATAGGTTTAGTTAGTCCAGTCTCCTAGGAATGAGCTTATCTTCTTTTAATTCTTCCATGAATTTTAAGTAATTTTTAGTTATTGCGCGCGCGCATGTTTGTGTTTATGTGTGCATGTATGTATGTTTGTATGTGTATGTGTCGAGGTGTGTGTTTTTGTGTGTGTATGTATGTGTGAGGGAGAGAGAGAGAGGAGAGAGAGAGAGAAAGCGCGGGTTATAGGTATAAATTATATATTTTATTTTACCCTCTTCACGTACATGTGATTTTAGGCCACTTCATTCTCACGCTTGGACATACAAACATAAAATAAAATTTAGCAATTTAAAAAGTTGAACTGCAGCCATAAAAAATAACATTCCTACAAAATTTTTACTAACTGCGGACATGTAAATTCTGCTGGCAAGTACAGTTTGAATTAGCATAATGTATGTCCTAGTACTTAGAGTGAAGTAGATTCCTAACACCGAAAACTATTTTTAGAACAGTCGTGAAAGATATAAAATAAAATCCATTGCACTTCTTCTCCCACATACCCGACCCCTCCCACCACGTAACAAGGACCTTCCTCCTCCCCCCCCCCCCCTCTCCCGATTCTCCCTTTAAAAAAATGAAGAAAGAAGTTATCCAACACTTGTTATATTTTGACTGTCTCTCTGTGTGTCTGTCGGACTCTCTCTCTCTCTCTCTCTCTCTGTCTCTCTCTCTCTCTGTAACTGTCTGTCTCTCTGTTTGTAACTGTCTGTTTGTCTGTCTGTCTCTCTCTGTAACTGTCTGTTTGTCTCTGTCTGTTTGTCTGTCTTTCTCTCTCTGCAACTGTCTGTTTGACTGTCTCTCACTCTTCTCAATCTCTTTTCTCTCACTTCTTTCATTCATTCCACACTCCCCCGCCCTCACAAACACTGGCTTGTCTGAATTATGTTACACGGCGATGTTAGAAGGAGTGGCGAATATTGTTAGGCGGAGCAAGGATATTGGCTTGGCAGGGAGGTACTCCTTGAAACGATCTGTTTCAGGCTTAGTCGTCAACAGTACAGGATAATCCATTAGGACGTAAAGTGTAAACTATACTGTTTACTATCGTTGAGGCATTTGTTCACAGCCACTTGCCCTGATTTGTTTACGCCCATCCTACATTTAAAAGTTCTTACGTGCTATAAAATATTACATGTAGGAAGGGAAGGTAGTAACGGTGTAACATTACAGTCCGTCCTACCATTAGGTTGCCACCCACGCCAAAGTCGCCGCGGTAACCAAGCAGCGTCCGGGAAGTGTGTGGAGCTTGGCGGTAGAAACGTAATGTTATTACTAACCCAAACCCTAACCCTAACCCTGACAGTTTACCGTGCGGGCAGAGTGTTATAAATAAAGGCAGACATGAACGATAACTCCTAAGGTAGTACTTTTAATACTTCCCTTGCGCGCGCGGACGGCGATCCAATCCGTAATGTCACACACGGCAGAATGTAACTTTCAAAACGACCTCCCGTTTTGTGATTGTCAACCACTTGGTAAATTGTTTATTTATTATTTTTATTTATGTGTTTATTTATTTATTAGTTCCCCAGCTATATATAGCTCGGAAACTACTGTTTTTCGCTTTGGGCGTCCGGCGTCCGGAGGTGACATTTGCCCATTTTTCTCTCAAACCAATGAACGGATTTCTTTCAAACTTGGTATTTATTTAGAAAAAAGTGAACCCATATCAGATGACACATAAAATGTCATTGTGTTTTTTCTAATCCTATTTTCTCCCAAACTACTGCAGGGATTTGGTTAAAGTTTGGTATGTACGTAGACTTTACCTGTAGCCATAGCTATAAATGGTCTATGCTGTAGCTAAGTTAAAACCAAACTTACGCTACTCGAGTGGCGTAATCATCGTGACGTAATATGAAAAAAGAAAATGAAAAAAGTAAAATTTAATTTTTTAAAAAATAAAAACTTCGTATGTAATTAGAGTGTTTAGATGCCTTGAACCTTAAAGTAACGAAACTTCCCGATCACGATGACGTCAAATTTTTTTTTTCCTTTTTCTTATTTTTCTCCCACTGGAGGAATTTGGTTCAAATATGGTAGGTACTTAGACTTTACGTCTGCCAAAAAGTATGCAAATCGAGTGTTGTAATTATGATGATGTGATCTTGTTTTTATTTAGATTTTATTATTGTTTTCATAAAAATATTTCCTTTAAACTTTGTATGTAATGAGAGTGTACAGATGCATTGAGCCTTATTCAAACTTATTACCGAGTGAGGTCATCGTGGTGACGTAATATTTGTTGTTATTTAGTTCATTTATTTTGCGCACTTTTTTTCTGAAACTAATAGACGGATTTCTTTGAAACTTGGTATTGTGTGTGTGTGCGTGCGTGTGTGTGTGTGTGTGAGAGAGAAAGAGTGAGAGTTAGTTAGTTATATAGATTAACGTCCCCGGACACATAAGCGAGAGAGAGAGAGAGAGAGAGAGAGAGAGAGAGAGAGTGTTGTGGTCATGTGCGGGCTTGACTACCCCGACGGACCCTCTGGCAAATGTATCTAATTAACCAGTTTAAAATATTGTTTTTCATCAAGATTTTCATACCAATCAACGGGCGATGAAATTCCCTATACCATTATGTTTTTTGTTCCGAATTCTGATGATGGATCTTAATAGCTGATCGACCTCTCTAATAGTTTGAGCGGTGCTTCTGTGACCCTCGGCGACTTGAACTTTCACTACAACAAGCCGACCCAGTCCAATACTGCCAAAATCATCAACATGTTGAACGTGTATCGTTTCACCCATTCTGTCAACCATCCCACCCACGACAAAGGTTACATCCTGGACTGGGTGATGCACAGACATGAAGACGACGTAACCACATCAACCGCTGTCACGCAGACCGTGTCCTCAGACCATTACTGCGTTCTGTGTGAGCTGTCAGTGCGGCGCCCATCACCACCGGCCGTTTATTACAAAACCATTCGTAGTCTTCGCACTTTAGACAGGGATGATGATGATGATGATGATGATGATGATGATTGATGATTGATGATGATGATGATGATGATGATGATGATGATATTTATATAGCGCTTTTCCTAAGGAACAATATCAGTTTAAAGCGCTGAGAAAGATCGACAGCCAGCAGAGGAAAATTTGTAGGGGGGTATGTGAAGCATGAGGATGCCAGAGGAAGAACGAAGATTTCTAGAGGGTTTATAGAATTGAATGTTCTGGGTGAGGTAGGAAGGGGCTAAGCCAGACTAGTTTTGAAATAGTTTCCTCAAAGGATTGCACTAACTTGTGCAGGAGATCTTCACGCGTCTACTGACACCAGACACGACAACAACAAATAATCTATCCAACATAACATGAAGGCAAGGCACGAGCTCACAATGCAGCCTGTGGCGCAGTGGGAAAAAAAAAGGTCCACCTCTTCTTTTACATCAGAGCAGTTGGATGCCACCCTTCGATGTACCCTGGACATTCACGCCCCTGTCTCTCGTCGCATTCATACAGAGAAAGCGGCGCCGTGGTATTCTACCATTCGGGCGGAATTACGCTAAACTGCAGCGGCGCCGTGCTGAGCGATAGTGGCTTAAGACTGGACCTTTTTGATTGATTTATTGTTGCTTTAGGTCCAGCGGACTCCTCCGAGCCAAATCAGGACCGAAGACTGGACCTAGTATTCACAAGCGAATAGTTTCTGCAGCGAAGAGCATTGTTACAGCCTTTGTCCGCAAAGCAAAGTCTGTTTTTATCCTGCTCGCAGATCAGCGAGAGCCAAACCAACAGGCAGTTGTTCAGCATGCGTGGTCGCCTGTGTGGCCGTGTTAGGTGTTCGCCACTGCCTTCCGCATACCCCACTTCTCAGCTTCTGGTTGTATTTTGTGACCTTTTTTTTTTTTTTTTTTTTTAAGTCAACAAAGTTGCTGCTATACGAGCTGAGTTTGATCAGCCCCCAGTGCCGTCCACTTCCGGTGACGAGGTCAGTAGTTCCTCCTTTTCAGCTTTCCGACCGATTTTTACTTAAGAGTTAAAGGCCATTATGACAAAATCGAAAACCAACTGCCTGCCCTCGTGATCCCATCCCCACCTCTCTTCTTATTGAATGTCTGGATGTGTTACATCCCACTCTGACCAAGATCATAAATGTAAGCTTACAGACCGGCGTTTTTTATTCCTTGTTTAATTAAATCGGCTATTGTTAAGCCACTAATCATAATGCCATCCATTGATCACAACAACCTTAAGAAGTATAGACCCGTGTCCAATTTGTCATTCCATGCCATTTGTAATAGATTGTGGAGAAGGTAGTGCTTAAGCAATTGTTTTCTTACCTTAAAGACTATGATCTTCTCCCCAGTAGCCTACACAGTCAGCTTACCGACCTAACCGTAGCACTGAAAAAGCACTTGTTAAAATAACAAACAATATTCTGCATGCCCTGGATGTTGGTCATGTGTCTATCCTCACTTTGTTAGATCTTTCTGCTGTTTTTTGACACGATTGAACCATAATATTCTCATTCACAGACTTGCTACATGGTATAGAATCTCTGGTACGGCCTTGTCTTGGTGTGAGTCTTATTTCGCCGACAGATCGCAAGCTGTACTCACTGAAAACAACTCTTCCAGATCTGCGGCTATCTGCTTTGGTGTTCTTCAAGGCTCAGTCCTTGGTCCTGTCCTATTCATCCTCTACACTCAGCCGCTTTCAAATTTGATAAAGTCCTACTCAGTCCAGAAACAGTCATTTGCTGAGGAATCTCAGCTCTATAAATCTTATGAACCTTCTCAGACACACGCCTCTGTCCAGAGTATGCAGTCATGTATTTCAGAGGTTAAATACTGGACGTCAGAAAACCGACTGGAGCTTAACGATGACAAAACTGAAGCACTCCTCTTTAGGAAGAAAACAGATAGGTCCTCCATTGCTTTGCCGCAGTCTGTTGAAATGGAACCTCAACAATACCCTTCTCCCGTCACGCTCGTAACTTTGGCTATACCATCTCTGCCGACATGTCACTTGACCAGCACATATTCAATATTTGTAGAAGCGCATACTTTGAAATCCATAGAATCAGCTCCATCCATCACTACCTCTCTACTGATACAACAAAAGTTATCGTCTGCGCTTTCGTTCTCTCCAAACTTGATTACTGTAACTCTCATTACTGGCTCACCTCTCTTTCTTATTGAAAAATTGCCAAAAGTCCAGAATTCTGCTGCCCGTCTTGTTCTCAGCGCGCGGAAACGCGACCACTCAACTCCACTTTTCAAATCCCTACACTGGCTGCCCATACAAGCTGGTATTGATGACAAACTCTCATTACTGGTGTACAGCTTTTTCTCTGACTCTTCTCCATCTTACATAACTGATCTCTTCTCTGTTTACACCCCAGCCAAATAACTCCGTTCTTCTTCTGACGACAGGCTCCTCAGAATTCCACGTATGTGCACGAAGACGTTTGGTAAAAGATCCTTTTCATTCAGTATTGGCACCCAGTGGAACTCTCTCCCGTCACAACTCAGACACGCAAAAACGATCTCTTATTTTTTTTAAAATCTCTTAAAACTTACCTTTTCAAGAAGTAGTTTGATTCATCATCCCAATATCATCATGATCTCGCCATTGGAAGGTCCGTGTCTTCATAGCCTGTTGTTTGGTTGCGTGTGTGGGAATGCTTGTCTCTGCGCCTGTCTTTCTTTTCGTAAGTTTGCTAGTTTGTGATGAATGAGTTTGTAGTGTTTTTTTCCCGATGTTCTGCAACTTCGTCACCGAGTATTGGATGGCGAGGGAACCCGTTTGTTTCCGGGATCTTGCGGTTTTCTTTCATTATATTGTGTTTTAATTGTCTCGCCTGTTACCATTGTTATTTAATGTGCTTATTGCTCCTGTATGTTTTTGTTCTTTTTGCGATCATTATGCATGTATGTAAATAATTATTTTATTGAGTCTATTTTTGCTGTAAATTTTGGTCACTTATTCAACTCTTTATGCCTTTTTAACACGTGTACTAGGTATAGTCGTCTTTTTCTTAAATGTTTTAGGCTCTTGAGGTTTTTTTGTAATAATTGTGTATGTGTGTGTGCGTGTGTGTGAGTTGTGTGTGTGTGTTTGTGTGCGTGTCAAGCGGGGTGAGCTTGCCTGCAAAAACAGGAAATACTGCGCTATACAAATACCCAATTATTATTATTAGTGTTATTATTATTATTATTATTATTATTATTATTATTATTATTATTATTATTATTATTATTATTATTATTATTAGAGAGAGAGAGAGAGAGAGAGCACGCGAGGACACTGCACCCCGTTAGGGTCCAGCACTTATGTATTTATTTATTTATATATTTATTTTTATTTTTATTTTTTTTCTATGTATTTTAAGACAAATAATTTTTGAAAGTCTTCAAGAAAATGGACATCGTGTAATTTTACTGTTGATGGAGTAGTTTTTTTTGTCTGATTTTGCAGATCCTCCCTAGTATTACTCAGCAGACAGGAATCCAAAGACAGGCAATAACATAAGTCAATAAGATCATCCAAGATGTCTCACGAAGTGTTGTCTCAACATAACTCGTACAACAACCGTTTTAGAACCACCTCCAGCAGCGGTGATTGCAATGACCCTACTTCACCGACAAACGATTTGCCACTGCATCAACAGCCGCAACCGCTGCACGTGGAGACGGGACAGCTAGACCTACCTGTATTTGGGCAGTCACCACTCGACTCATCCCATCTCACACGCCAGTCATACCAGGGGCAGCAGCGCGGGCCAGGTCAATTTGATGAGATGTTTTCTGGTGATAAGAGGGGCCGCAGTGACGTCAACTATCAAAGAGTGTACAGTCATGAAGGACATGGATTTCCGGAGATTCACAACCGTGAAAGAGACGGCGATACTCACAATTGCCCTCAGCCCCAGGTCCCAGGCAAACCACGGCGTGAGTCGCGTACCAGCGCCAGTTCCAGAAGGCAGCAGTTCGCGGACTCGAGATACGACTCTGGCAGCGGCAACGGCGGCTGCAGCGGCGAAGGAGCGTGTGACGACGTTTTTGTGGATGTAGAAGGTGCAACCAGCCACAGTTGGCCTTCTCACCAAAGACAGAGCAGAGACCAGGTATTTTGTTGGTTTTGTGCTAGTGCTTTGAGGACGGAGACGTTTAAGAATAATAATATGACGACGGCGATGATGATGATGATGATGATGATGATGATGATGATGATGATGATGATGATGATGATGATTTTAAAGTCGTAAACGACAACGATGACCACTGTGAATTTGATGATAATAACACCTGCAAGCTGTATTCTAATCTTTTGACCTACGTCTTTCTGTCTACAGATTAACTCTACATCTACTACAACGTCGACGGCCAACATGATTCCAAATCCTTACAATAGCTTCAACCACTGCCTGCATAGCTACGTGTGGTGCTGCAACTGTCTGCAGTTCGCCTTCTTCTGCTGCCTGCCCGCCATCCATTACATGGAGCAGTCGGACGCCGAGTTCCGGAGAAACAACATCAAGAAAGCCAAGACATTAGGCACCGCTTCCACCTTGCTGTTCTTCACGGGCACCTTCGTCACTCTGTCCGTCTTTGCGCTCGTCTTTTTCCTGGCCATCTTTTTCACCATTCATTGAAACCGCCAGTTCAGCATCCAACAGGAGTTTAGGAAGGAGCTAGAGAGTCTGCCAACGAGGCAGGTTGGCGAAGAAGACGTAGGCCTACAAGCAGCACTTTGAACTTCATCTTTATTATGTTTTATTAATTCACGCGTCGACAGAACCATTTGATTACAGTTAGGTGCAACGTGCAATGAGCAGAAACGTTTGCCGATAATTATGCCGTGTAAGACTTCTTCGTCATCATTATTGCTTGGCATTATTATTATTATTATTATTATTATTATTATTATTCCAGTTTGATCGTTTTCCGTGGTATTTTCCTTTTTGATAGTGTATAGCGTCCGCATGTGCATGTGCGGTGGACAAAAGTGCCGGCAGGTTATAAGGACCTGTGGGGAAAATGAAGATTTGGAAGTTAAATGTAAAATCTCACTACCGTCTAGTTCTAAAGAACTTTATGGTCGTTTTGCCACGAGTTATATAATTACGGTGTGTACTTGCTGCGCCGTCATTACCTGTATGATTACTAACTTCAAATGGCTGATTTCTTTCAGGCAATGATTATAATCAAACACTAACTTATTACAGCTGATGCTGATTGTTTTATATCATCATCATCATCATCATCATCATCATCATCATCATCATCATCATCATCATCATCATCATCATCATCATCATCATCATCATCATCATCTTCGTCATGCTCATCATCACCATCATCATCATCATCTTATTAACGTCGTCGGCGACGGTCTTATTAATAAACTTATAAAGGGACATGACTCATTTAATACAAATAATGCTTATTGTTGATTGTTTAACCCACTGTCCTGCATGTATTCTTCAAAGTCGCGTGGCGTTATCATCATCCTCATCATCCTCATCGTCATCATCATCATCATGCTCATTTTCATCATCATCATCATCATCATCATCATCATCATCATCATCATCATCATCATCATCATCATCATCATCATCATCATCATCATTTTAATCTTATTAACGTCGTCGGCGACGGTCTTATTAATAAAGGGACATGACTCATTTAATACAAATAATGCTGATTGTTGATTGTTTAACCCACTGTCCTGCATGTATTCTTCAAAGTCGCGTGGCGTTATCATCATCCTCCTCTTCATCATCGTCATCATCATCATCACCGTCGTCGTCATGTTATGTTATGTTATGTTATTAGTTTATAGTCCCCTCTCTTCCCAATAAGGATTTTCAGAGAGGAGACTTCCCGTCGTCGTCACCGTGGAAGTCGTATTTATTACGAACAATTTATAATAATTTTTGATGTAACGGGAAGTAGCCTTAAAACCTGCAATGCATGTGTTTGTGAGTTGGAGGAGGGGAATCAGGGGGAAGAGGCAATGTTTGAGAGAATACTGTTAACTTATGCATTTTGTAAGATGTTCTCTGTGCTATGACATTAATATTTTCACATTGTACTAAACTAAACAAAAACCCCTTTTGGGGTGCCGGGGGTTTCAGTATAAATAGTATCCCCTCTTTCTGGAAATTTAGTGCTTTAAATTCCCACTGTGGCTGTCTTTCTCAGTTGTTCTTTCCTGGTCTGTTCTATCAATATGCTATACTATCTTCTTCTTCGCTAGACCAGTCACCTACCATTTTTCTTGAAAACTCTTCCGGGACAAGACTCCTTATTTGTGTGTGAGGTCTGTTGGATCAGCTTGGGAATATTGGACGCTTTCTGCCAGGTGGTCACTAGGGCTTCCTATGATGTTATCATTTAGCAATGTAGGCATTTTATATGTATGTGTTTTGTTGATAATTTATAATGATGTTTGTATTCTGTTTTGTTTTTGTAAACGGGGGTTCGATAAATTAGAGAATAGCCTCAGCGTCCCCCGCGTGGGATGTCTTTATTGTAAAGTGACTGGCTGGTGGAGAGCATTCAGTTTTCCCTCTAGGGTTGTTTCAGCAGATCAGCAGTTCTATTGTGCGGCTTTATTAGACTTTGAATGTGTCACTATAGCAATACTTACATTTTGCATGTAATAAATTATAAACTTCGTGAAACCTTGTAAAGGTGTACGTGTTGAAATAGATCACAACACGAAACATACTCACACACACACCCAGACACGCACATACACCCACACACGCACACACACATGCACACACACAAACCAAACTGTAAACCATTTATTTTTATTTAATCGTTTTTATATAGCGCTTTTCCAGCGCATGAGCTGCTGAAGGCCCTGGTCGATACAGGATCTATTTCAAGCCACCATTCGATTTTCACATTATATTATCAAGATTAAAACCTATTAACCAATTTTGCCACTACTGGTACTTGACAGTAAAATTGTATACGGTCACATAGGCCAAATAGGGTGGTGATTCCAACATGGCTACGATTGTTGTATCCGGTTCCGGTAAGCAGACTGATTTTCCTTCTGGAAATCAGAAACACATCACACTTCAACAATTCCAAAAATTACTTACTGAGCCAAGGTAACAAAGATGTTTGTTTATTTTTTGTGACAATGAGTTTACTTGGGAAATTGGATTTTTGCCATGTTAAAATGTGATATAATGGGTAATCGTTGCTCCAACCGACCACTATGCTTTGAATTGTAGACATTTCTTGCTGGTTACGTGAACAATCCAACAACTCTGTCTAGCGGTGTTATGTTAAGAAGCAAACTCGCTGCTATAAATAGGCAGACAATCACAGACATTTTTCGATTTATATGAAAACCGTACTTTTGAAAAAGGCTATTTTAAAAAAGAATTTATATCTCGGTGAGGCAACACTCACTGTGAAATTTAAAGGAATCTGTGACGCTGTAATGTGTGTGATCTTGGACCCCATTAGTTATTACTTTGGGTTAAATAAATCCTAGGAGTAGGAGAGATAAGCTTATTTAAAATCAAGGAATGGACCGTCCCGCCAAATGTCGTCATAGACCTGTAACAATTTGTTCCTATTTTATTTTAATCTAAAAAAAAGTTGGCTCAAACAAAACAATGGAAATATTGAATGTTAAGTGGTAACATCGCAGCCCGTACAGGCGGCTAGGCAGTGGGTTCCAAGCTGACGGACGGCCTGGAGTGCACGCGCATGCCGAAGCAAACAAAATTAAAAAATGACTGTGAGACACAGTTAGCTCAGTGGTGTACTCCAAAAATGAATGTCAAGCGTTAACATCGCTCGCAGCCCGTACGGTCATTAGTTCCAAGCTGGCTGACGGCCGTGAATGCCGAAATAAAAATAAAAAAACCAACATGCCCCTGAGACACCTCTTTCGGATGAGAGTATAAACCGAGGTATAGTCTGTGCACAAACGCACTCCATCGCACGGATGTTAAAGATCCTGACGGTCATGTCCTAAACGGGTAGCGGGCGAGTGCCAGCTACACAAATACACCCAGCAAGCTCTAGATCTCTTCTCTCCCATTCCAGGTCGCCCAGGATTGTGCTCAGTTGTCTGGCCGTCAGACTAAGCGCCTAAAGATGCAAGTGGGAGCCTCTAGCGGCTTGAGTTAGATCCTGCAACAGCCAGCGCCTTGAGAAGCTCTTGGGCTGGAAAAGCGATATATAAAAAAGATTAAATCAATAAAATAAATATATAGTTTGTTCGAATCTCCTTTTGTTTCTAACGGGTCTAGGTATAGACCGTGTGAATTAAGTGCCAGCATGATGGCTGGCGAATCAGAACACTTTGTACTTAGCCTAGAAATGATAAACTTCTGTGGTACCTTCGTAAGGGTTGTTAAGGGCGACGAGCCTGTTGTCGATTAATTGTGAGATGTTAGAGAGGAATGGTCCTAGCTCTGGCGTGAAGCAGACGGTGAACTCCTGGGCATGATGAAACGTCACTTGTAGAATTCCACGGGGATAGGACCACCTGATCGTGCCGTTTAAGCAGTTACCAGGCACAGGCAACTCCCCGCCTCCGTCTGACATACCCGAACTAGGAAAAGGAAAACATTAACAAATTTATCATAGGCCTAACTAACCTGTTTGTCCCTCTCTCTCTCTCTCTCTCTCTCTCTCTCTCTCTCTCTCTCTCTCTCTCTCTCTCTCTCTCTCTCTCTCTCTCTCTCTCTCTCTAATCTCGGTGGTAATTAACGAGCTAGCATCAAGAGTTGCTGAACAGGGCAGGCACGAGTTGCTGCCTGGTCTTGTTGAGCAGTTTATATTGTTCTTTGCTGATGACATGGCGTTGCTGCCTTGTTCACCAGCAGGGTTGCAGGCTCAACTAGACATAGTTAGCCAAATGTGCCAGGAATTAGGGTTGACTATCAACACCGATAAGAGAAAAGTCATGGTTTTTAGACAGGGGGGGATTTCTTGGGAAGAGTGAAAATTGGTTTGTCCAAGGAAATAAACTAGAAATTGTAAACAGCTACATGTACGTGGGCTTTACCTTTACAGCGGCTATGAGCCTGAACGGAAGTGCAAATCAACTCGCAATAAAAGAGGAAAAAAGCTGTGTTTGGAGTGTTCAGAGCTCATAATAGTCTCGATGCTTCAATCAGACGAACATTATACATGAACATGACCCGATGATTCAACTTATATACCCCTGTACATCAGAGGCATGGAGCTTGTTAGTAAAAGCAAATCCAACAGAAAATGTAAATTTGTTTGCATGTAAAAGGTTCTTACATGTAGCCTAGCACCAAGAATCCCAGACAAGATGGTAATATGGTGACATGGGAACGCACCCATTAAGATGAAATAGTTATATCAAAACCTTGAAATACTGGTTCAGACTGTCGAGGATGGATGACACTCGGCTCCGAAAGCAATCATATCGCACGAGGTGTACCATGGAGAGTAATGGGAAACATAACTGGGTGCCTGAACTGAGACCTTCTTTGGAAAGAACTGTCCTTCGTATGGCTGTCCCAGGGTGCAGGTAGTTATAAAAATCTTATTTATCAATTTAAACAGAGACTCATGGATATCAACGAACAAGACTGGAATGCAGCCATAAACGACAGTAGGAGGTTCAGTCAGTACAGGCAGATTAAGATCAATTTGAAAACATAACATTTACTTGGACTCTCTCTCTCTCTCTCTCTCTCTCTCTCTCTCTCTCTCTCTCTCTCTCTCTCTCTCTCTCTCTCTCTCTCTCTCTCTCTCTCTCTCTCTCTCTCTCTCTCTCTCTCTCTCTGCCTGCAGATCCAATCTCATATTTATTACTTCAATTATTTGCATTCATGCATTTGCCAAACCGAACCTCAATCATATAAATGAATCTCTAAAACACTTCTGTATTCAAATTGGTCCTAATCTGCTGTACTGACTGAACATGCTACTATCATTTAAGGCTGCATTCCATCTTGTTCGTTGATGTCCACAAGTCTGTTTAAATTGATAAATACGATTGTTTTCATTACCTACACCCTGGGACAGCCATACGAAGACAATGAGAGTTCTTTCCCCCCCCCCCCCCCCCCCCCCCCAAAAAAAAAAGGTCTCAGTTCAGACGACACCCAATTATGTTTCCTTTTACTATATAATAAATATAAGACTTTATCCACAATTATATTTATTATAGGTATGCAAAATAGATGGTTTTATTGGTTTGGTTCTTAATATCCCCATTGTATCAACCATCCCGTTAATATTAGCAAATTACTTTATTCAATAAAATATTCTAAAATCTGAAGTTTTTTCTTTCTTTCTCGCTCGGTCTCCCTCTCTCTGTGCATGCTCACTTGTGTGAGCAAATCAATGTAGGCCTAAGACAGACAGGGTTATGTATGAAACAGTACGTTTCTTTTGTACATTCACTTTTAAAATATATATTAAGACGACTTACCTCCAAAGATTGCAAGAACTATCAACAGGCAATATTCCATTGAACAAAGTAGTAGTGAATAACAAAGCCCCAACAGCAGCAGCAGCAACATAACCACCTGCGATCGCCATTTTAAAAATTGTCACTTCGACTTAGGATGTTGACCAAGATCTATTGGGCTTATCAAACAGCAATAATATATCTTCTACATTTTTGCTAAGAGACTGCTGTTGCTGCCTTTAGAAGTGCGTGGGAAGTTAGTTTATAGTTCAGTGTTGATGCGGTCACTTAGTTCATTACACCTATAGGCGAAGGCTATAAATACTGCAGGACAAATGATAAGGATCAATTTAAAAAGACACACCATTTCAGAAGACGAAATAAAGGAAGAAACAAAGGAGATAAGCGCAAAAGACTCAATATGTTCTAAATATATGTATTTCGCTAAAATTTTCATTAGGAGTTAAAAGCCAGCTACACCATTTCGAAATCAAAGACCTATTAAACAAGATGGCAAGCCATTCAAATGTTCTTCCAGGCACTAGCACGCGTAACTGAAAATCAACCTTTTTAAAGTGTTAACTTTCGTGGTGATATTGTGACTCGTCTTTATCCTAAAGAAGCAAATTGAAAACACGGAATGATGGCCACTGTCTGAACTACTCGCAAATGAAACATTCTCAAAATCTTTTCTGAAGTCAATTATGTTATAAAGACATTATGCGCTATATCTCAAAATTGGTTAAAGTTTTATTCGCGGATAGTTCAGCCAATGGCCCATCATACAAAATTTAAGCTTAGCGAACAGGAGTGACCACTATATAATTATGATCTTTTCATGTTACAATAATGTACATTCCCAGGTAAACTCATTCTGCGCCTTGAACTGATCTGTCAATAGGAAAGAGCGCTATATAAATACCATTATTATTATTATTGTCACAAAACATAAAGAAAGGCACGCTGGTCTTTCAGACTGTGTCCCTTTAACTACTGTGAGGCAGAATTAAACAAAGATTGTGGTGCCAGTAAAATCCTGTTTATTTAAAAACGTATATTTATCTCAAATAGAAAGGGGCCGGGTACAAAAGTTTAATCTTGCGAAATACTGTCTTTGTAAAATATGTTTCACATTGGATTGTGCTCAGTTGTCTGGGGCGTTATTACGGTGCGCTCAAAGGCTGCAAGTTGGCGCCTCGGGCGGCTTGAGTTAGAACCTGTATCGGCCAGCGCCTTGAGCAGCTCTTGAGCTGAAAAGCGCTATATAGGAACGATTAAATAAATAAATAAATAATTGACTTAAATTACTAGGGCAATACCTTATCAGTTGCAAATAGTTAGTTACTTAGTTAGTCATTGTTTATAGGGTACAGCGGACTGCAAAGAGCCGAATCAGGACCACAATTACTTGTTTTATTATAACAGTTTAGATACAGTAGGGAGTGCTTAAGATCAAATGGGTTGAGTGGAGGAAATTGGATGGGGTGGTGGTGGGGACTGGCGTGTGGATGTTCGTGTGTGTATGTGTGTGTGTGTTTGTGCGTGTTTGTGATATTCATCGTCATCGTCATCGTCGTTATTTGTAGGTTACATTATTACTAAATGACTATGCCTAAATGGAAATAAAACAAGCCATTCATGTGTATTAGATGAGAGGAATTATTGTAAAGAGACAATTCTACGAAATAAGATGGCGCGTGTGCTACATGTATAATATAGCTGTTTTCACATTGTACTTCGTATTAAATGCGTGCCGCGTTGTTGCTGTGCCTATTGTAATGTGCGACTTCAGAGTTTCAATGTGTTACTAAAGCCACACCAACACTTTGCATTTAATAACACGGTTCAGTTCAGTGGTTAGATTAACGTCCCCGGACACAGTGCGTATAGGGGACAAGGGGAATTTGATAGCTCGTTGAAATAAGGAGTCTGGATGCAGTAGGAAAACAATTGAAGATGGAGCGCCTATGGCTGCTGCGTCAACCAGCAGGGAAAAGGCGTTGAGGCGACGATTAGTGGGTGTCGATATTATGAGGGCAAGGAGGTCAAAAAGGGCAGCAGGGCATATCGGCGTAGCTCGCAGGAAGGGAAGGAGCCAGGAATCTATAGGGTATGAAACGGATTATTTATCAATTCACAAAGGGAGATAGTAATTTTTTATAAGGACAGACCAGGTCTACCTGGCTATGGCCGGTGCTGAACGAGTCTACACTATAAAAAAATTTAAACGGAAAATAGCATGATATGTCTATATTGTTAAAAGTCCAAAGGGACTGAATGGTCTATGATATTTTGGGCTCAGATCATTTAAAAAGTGGGACAAAGGCCAGGAGCTAATTTTACAAACGTCACCTAGAGACAAGACCAAAGTGGTCAGACAATTTAAAAATCCTTCCAGGACCAATTAAAAGTTTTAGAAAGCCTAAAAGTGGCTAGGGGAAATTTAAAATTGTTAGAAATCTTTATTATAGCAATACGAGACATTCCCCACTCATACTTAGGGGGGGGGGGGGGGAGAGAACGAAGGTTTGTCATTTCATGAGACAGTTACCCAGGACAAGGATCGACTGTAGGTAAGAGTCATGTGGTGGTTAGGTCAATCATGGGAACTGATACCCGGGACCCAGGGGGTCGACTGCAGGTATCAGCCATGTGGTAAGAGGTGTCGTTAATGGTAAGTAGGTCAGTCATGGAAGTCTCCTAAATATAGCCTTACTCATACATATGTTGAACTAATGAAAAAGCGAAAGTGGACACAAAACAAGCACACTTGAAACCATTCATTTTATTTTATTATCACGACATATAATAGAATAATTGTTAATGAACATATTACAACCAATGACAACCACTTTCCCTCAGTGTCACTATTGGTACTTGACAGTATAATTGTACATGGTCACGTAAGTCAAAAACGGTGGTTGCTCCAACATGGCTACGATTGTAGTATCCGGCTCCGGTAAGCAGACTGATTTTCCCTCTGTAAATCAGACAAACAGTGTACATCATTGTAAACGAAGAAATTTTTTAAAAGCCTGCTAGCTTTTTTCAAATGCGTACTTCGAGAGATTACTAAATATATATGATTTCGGGTTGCATCTTAATATTTAACGGCACATTTCGTAACAAAACCAGTCATCCTCTTTCATTTTACATTTGGATATTTTAAAATAAATGCTGTTCGTCACCCATGCAGGCGAATTTCGAACAAGGCTGCCTTCTCAGCGAAAGCGCGGCATCCGCAAGAACAGCGCCATCCAGGACAGGGGTGATGAGGACCAATCGCGCATGTTGGGGTTTATTGGTGTGTCTGGCGCTTAACCGTCTAGGACCGGAGCATCAGGATCATTTAATGTCCATGCTGTGGACTAGATCTTGGCTTATACTCTCACTCGAAGAAGTAGGTGACCTGATAAGCCTCAAACCTACTGTTAATAATTCTGCCCCCCTGCGAGAATCCGCGTGTTCGTCATTAGTAACTTCGGCATTGGAGACTAGCGTGCTATCGTATCGCCAACAGGCCATCCTATATAAAGCTAACCGCTGTTCATCAGTCTTTGTCCCCTATATGCGAAAGTGTCCGGGGACGTTAATCTTCTTCTACTACTACTACTACTACTACTACTACTACTACTACTACTACTACTACTACTACTACTACTACTACTACTACTACTACTACTACTACTACTACTAATCATCAATCTCTCAGCAGCACACACACTCGGTGGCAGCGAGTCGGCAAGGGGTGGCAGTCCTGCTTTAGAAGGCGGTCAGACCCACGGGTGCGATATCTGCTTCGTCGGATGACTTTCACTGCATCCTGCCATTTCCTGAGGTCGGGGTGGTTCACGGTTGTCCGAAGACGGAGCGGCTTGCACCCGTGGGAGATGCCGAACCGATACTCCACCTCAACCTTCAACCTCCATTTTCAACTCTGTAGGACTCCTTCGACTGGGCGGCGGTGGCGGGTCGGCAATAGACGTCTGGTCGCTCTGCTGCCGTCGCTCCATTCCCAGGCTGGCCTGATTCTCCTTTCTATGTGACTGGGCGACGTGGGGTCTCCTGTGTAGGGTGGCGTCCTCCGGACTGCAGTTACTCGCAACGCCATGGATCCCTGCGTGCGGTGGGGCCGGGTAGCTCAGTTGGTAAGAGCGTCTTGCTAGTAACCGAAAGGTCGCTGGTTCGAATCCCGGATTGGTCAACGTGTGATCATATTATTTTCCCCTTTACCAACAACTGGCCCGCTGGTGTCAGTATAAATCGGTCCAGTAGTCACATATATGCGAAAGTGTCGTGTGACTATAATCTACAAACAACAACAACATCCCTGCGTGCCGCCTTCCCTCCTTGTGGGTCAATGCATCGCGGCCACACCTCTTCGCGCCTACGTCTAGCGATTCGGCGAACTTTTTTCTCCCTACGCGCTTCCCTTCTCAACATGTCTTCTTCATCAACCTTGACAGAAATCTACAACTAACTAACTAAATCAGTCTCCTTGAGTCACTTCGGTTTATAACGGGTCGAAGTAGGCATAGCTTACTTTATATAGTCTTTGGTATCACTGAAGCTCCGGGTTACGCTTAGTTAAAACCTCATTAAAACCTCATTCGTATAGGAGAGGCGGACGTAAAACCATTTTTGAAATTTGACGTCCAATTTTACATTTAGATTTTTAAACACGCCAAAACAATTGATCATTTGAAACCTTCTGGGGCTTTTCGTATGACTCTCTCTTCACTTTTTTTGTTCAAACAACAATGTGAGACATTACGCGTTTTCATCAACTTCCTATCTTTAATAACTGGCGCTTCATTACTCATTCTACTTCGAAGCGTCCAAAGAAATGAAACGAACTGTGCTTATACAGCGCCAGCCCAAATAACTGCTCAAGGTACTGCCCGAAAACAGGATCTAAAACAAGCCGGACAAGACGCCAGCTTGCTACTTGATGCGCAACGTCTCACGCCCCAGAAAACTGGTCAATCTAGAGAGCGTTATAGAGTGAGCAAACTTCAGAGGTTTGAGAGTCTGAACTACAGCGTGCTATTATTGTCAGGTACCTTCTTGAGGGCTGTCAACGGTGACGAGCCTGTTGTCGATAAGCTGTGAGATGTTGGAGAGGAAAGGCCCTAGTACTGGCGTGAAGCAGACGGTGAACTCCCGGGCCTGATGAAATATCAACTGCAGGATTCCACGAGGGTAGTCCCACCTGACTTGGCCGTGTATGCAGTTTCCAGGCACTGTCAACTCCGCACCACTAGCCATGATGGTGCTAGAACATGCACACATTTAAACATTTAACAAAGGCCTAACTGATCGTGTAATCTGCTTGTCTCTTTGTCTGTCTGTTTCTCTGTCTATCTCTGTCTGTCTGTCTCTCCTCCCCCCCCTCTCTCTCTCTCTCTCTCTCTCTCTCGTCTGCTTGGTAGAAACTTTTATTGCTTATTTGAATGCTGATGTTATACATGGCTTTCATGCGTTTTGTCAACCCTCTGTGAAACTGTCTAATGCTGGGAGACCGTCTGGCGGTGTTGGTTGTCTCATAAAAAATGAGATTGTGAAATATGTACAGCAGATTCAAGTAAATGTTGGGAATTGTTTGTTGTTTGTTGTTGATAAACGTTTGTTTGGCGTGGCAAAAGATGTGTTGTAGGTGTGTGCTTTCACGCCGCCTGAGGGTTCTCGGTACTATACTTTTCTTGGAGTTGATGGTGATGGGATTGTCATGTTGAAGAATTGTTTGCTTGATAATGCGCTTGTTGACAATGATTATTTTGTTATTATTTCGGGTGACCTTAATGGTCGTACGTCTAGTATTTCACAACCAGCTATTGTTGAATATATCTTTTGATAACATGTTTAAAAGTAGTTCTGTCAGTGATGGTAAAAACTCTCAAGACTCTGTTGTGAATGGATTTGGAAAGTCTTTACTGAATATGTGTACTGCTTTGAATTTGTGCATCTTGAATGGTGTTTGTCATGGCGATCTTGAAGGACGCTACACGTACATTATTGATTTTGGATGCAGTGTTATTGATTACTTTTTGATGTCTTGTGATTTGTTAGCTACTATTTGGGATAACTGTTGTCTGAGTGTACTTGATCGTTCTGAAACGAATCATATGCCTGTGGTGTTGTCACTGTCGTGGGATAATGAGGATGTTACTGATCAGTCTGAAGCAGATGAAAATGTGTTTGTTGAAAAATTTGTGTGGAACCCTGAACATGGAGATGTTTTGAAGAATGCTGCAATTAGTGATTATTTTCGTAGAAAGGTAGAGGATGTGATTGAATTGATTGATAATGATGTGGATTCTGCATTATCTATGTTTAATGAGTGTTTGAAAGAAGTGGATAGTTGCATTAAAAAAAGACTATGTGAATGGAAGAAAGAAACAGTTTGATTGGTTTGATGCAGAATGTAAACAGTGTAGAAGACAAGTACGGAAGTTACTGAAAAAGTTTCGGCACACCTTGTATGATGAAGATCGGTTTGCTTATTGTAAACTAAGAAGGGAATATAAAAATTTTATTGCTTGTAAGAAAAAACAGTATATTATATATTATGATTATTAATAAATTAATAACATATGTGGGTAATCAACAGACTTTTGGGGATACTGTCCATAATATTTTACCAAAAAGGAAGTTTATTAAGAACCAGATTGCTGAAGATGGTTGGTTTCAACACTTTAAACAGTTGTTAGAAAAAGACACTGCTGGTGATGATTATCAGGAGCATGAAAATGACGATGATAGTGGTAATGATAATTTTTTCAATCGTCCTATCTCAGATGAAGAGGTGTTGTTAGCACTGTGTAAATTAAAGCTTAAGAAAGCTGCAGGACCAGATGGTGTGATTGGTGAGATTTTGAAGCATGCAGATGAACTTGTCCCTTTTTTGGTAAAATATTTTAATGTGCTTTGATTGAGTCTATTATTTTGCCATTGTTCAAGAAAGGTGATGTTAATAACCCTGGTAACTAGCGCGGCATTAGTCTGTGTGATGTTAGTAGTAAGGTATATATTTCAGTTATAAATAGGCGCTTGAAAGACTGGGTTGAAAAAAATAATTCCACTGGGGAGTTTCAGGCTGGGTTTAAAAGAGGATATTCTACTGTTGATCATATGTTTACGTTGATGGCTTGTGTACAGAAACAATTGTGCTTTAATCGTAAGTTGTATAAAGTATGTATAACAATGTAAATATTTCAGTGTGCTTTTTTGTAAAGGAATATTTGCCATTGAGAGTCCTTAAAGGATTTTCCCAGTAAAAATTGTTAAGAAAGGTGATGTGCCATTGTTTGGTAACTGCGGGATAAGGTCTGTGTGAACTATCGCGAAGGTAGCTGTTCAGTTATAAATAGTAAGGTTGAAAAACTGGGTTAAAAAAAATAATTCATGGGGAGTTTCAAAAGAGGGTTTTCCACTGGGGCATCATTTGATTTACTGATTTAAAAGACAGATTGTTCTTACTGTTTATCAATGATGTTTGCTTACAGAATTCAAGTTGTGTTTACAGAACCAATTGTGCTTTAATCGTCTGTCTGAGTTGTATTGCATTTATCTGATGTCTGATTAAATGTTTCGAAATAGAAATTGCTTTTGGCCTGTTTTTGTTAAAGAGGGTATTTAAGGGTAAACTTTTTTCTGCGCTGTGTGTTAAAGTTTAAAAGTATGTATAACAATGTAAAGGCTAGAGTAAGATGTGGTGTAAGTCTAACAGAGTATATTAATTGTTCTACCGGAGTAAAACAAGGAGATGTGTGTAGTCCAATTTTTTTTATTTTCTCTGTTTATTAATGAACTAGCATTGGAAGTCATAAATAGTGGTAGGCATGGTGTAACATTTTTGCTAGATGTTTTTGAGTTGTTAATTCTTTTGTTGGCAGATGATGTTCTTGTCTCAGAAACTGTTGTTGGTTTGCAGACAAAGTTAAATAGTCTGCAAAGAGCCTCTTCTGCGCTGGTCTGAAAGTTAACTTGTCTAAAAGTGATATTGTTGTGTTTAGAAAAGGAGGATATTTGGGTATAAGAGAGAGGTGGACTTTTGATGGAAGGGTTATGCCTGTGGTAAACGCTTATAAGAATTTGGGTGTTTGTTTTTGCACAGATGTTGCAAGTAGGGCTAAAAAAGCTCTTCTTTGTATTATGCAAAGACTGCGTATGTTTAATAATTACCCTGTTGACGTTTTCTAAAACTTTTTGATGCACAAATGCAGCCCGTTATGAGTTATGGTTGTGAGATATGGGGTTTGGACAAAGTGGTACAGAATTGTGAAAAAGTTCATTTGTTTGCTCTTAAGAAATTCTTACATGTGGAAATGCGCACACCTAACGATTTGGTTTATAGAGAACTGAATAGATACCCAACCACCATTAATTTTGCTGTGAAATGTATTCGTTATTGGTTGAAAGTTGTGTAGATGGATGAAGAGATATTACCTAAGAAAGCATATTTAATGTTGCATAATTTGGGTTGTAGGGGTAAAGTAAATTGGGTGTCAAATGTTCGCATATACTTGTATCGTTATTGATTTGGATTTATTTGGTTAAACCAAGGAGTTGGTGGAGTGAATGAATTTTTGCGAGCGTTCAAGACTCGGTTGATTGACTGTAGATGGCAAGAGTGGAATGATCATATTGAGAATAGTGACAGATTTAGTGTGTATAGAAGGTTTTGTAGCCCTACTGCGATACGATGCATACCTACTTATTTACGAATGAATATGGATAACCATTTGAGAAATTTGATGACTAAATTTCGTTTTGGAATTTCTGATTTGTTTGTACATTTCTATAGATATAGGAATTTTGAACCTCGCAATTTGTTATGTACATTGTGTAAAGATTTTGTAGAAACGAAATTCATTTTTTGCTATGTTGTTCTTTCTTTGAAGATCTACAAAACACAATTTATTCCGCAAAAATATTGTAGATCACCCAACATGTATCGTTTTTCTGTGTTGATGGCGTCGAGTAACGAAGAGTGCGTTAGAAAAGTATGCATATTCCTGTTTAAAGAGTTCAAAGCGCGAGAAACTGCAAAGGAATGAAAATGTTGTCTTTGTTTTGTTTATGTTTTGTTCTCTGCATCACGTTGAACATTTGCATTGATATGTAAGCTTACTTTTGTATACTCCCCTTGAATTTGGGGCATAGGCCTTATATTTGAATAAATTCTTGAAGTCTCTCTCTCTCTCTCTCTCTCTCTCTCTCTCTCTCTCTCTCTCTCTCTCTCTCTCTCTCTCTCTCTCTCTCTCTCTCAGTGTCCGTGCATGCCACACTACGTAGCTGAGACCACAAGGGCATTAACCAAGTAGAATGGCTCCACGATAGCGCAAAGAAATGGGTCTTCGATCGCGCCCTGTAGATAACACATAAATAAGAAGGGTGGGATCAGACTGCAGCTTTGATGAAAAGAACTGGCCGTTTGAGACCTATATCAATGTCTTCCTATACAGTTATAGGACTGTATTTGTCGATGTAAATGAAGATATTATAGGTCTGTTGGTATACGGTTTGGGAATAAACCGTTTGAGCGGCCGATTCGTTTCGCCAAAGATGCAGTCTGATCCCACCCTTCTATATATGATACATGGGCTGTACTGCTACCGCCATGCTATCGAGGATCCACTTCCTTTTTTGATATCGCGGATCCATTCTACTTGGTTAATGCCCCAGTGCTGGGACTAGCACACTTACTTTCACGTCTGCACTTGTGAGAGGTACTCGACGAATCTCAGATACGCTGTGTGTACCGTGAACCGTGAATGCTTGCGAGTGTGAGCTGTGACTGACGGTGTTGTGCATAAAACAGTAGGCTACGTTTCTTTCGCATTTTCACTTTAAAATATAATGACATGACTTACCCCCAGGGACTGACAATGCATTGATCATCGAACGGCAGTATATAAATTCCCTTGGCCAAAGTAACAAACAACAAGGCTCCGACAGCAGCTAAAACACCAGGACCGCCAATGATCGCCATCTTGAACGTGTTCTCTTTGTGTCTTTTGACCGAGATCTACTGGACTTATCAACAAGGAACCACAGTACGACAGTTTTGCTAAGAGACTGTGGCTGTTGTAGGAGTGCTTGGGAAATTCTTTCATAGTTCTGTGTCAGTGCAATCATTTCGCAAGTACACCTCTACTAGAGAGTAATTGGAGCCTATGTAAGCCATGTGTACTACAGCACAAATATATTAAGGACCACTTTTAAAGACATACAAATTCGAATAGAATGTATGTATTGTATGTATCACATTGTTTTGAATTCAAAATCTCAGTAAAAAGTGGGCGGCATGAGTTAGATCCTGTATCGGTTAGCGCCTTGAGCAGTCCTTAACCTTTCAGTCAACGTGCTAGACAAATGCTTTTAAAATGGCGTCTGTGTTCGAGATCTAAATTGCGAAAAACGTGCAACAATTGTCCTTTACGCTAATAGATGACTATTTTGTTTATATGTTCATACATTTTTTTGTGTCTAATATTTGCGAACATTCAATCTAAACTTCGTGTCCGACCATTCAAAATGTCGTCTGCTATAGAAACAGGCGCCCAGATTAACAACATGCTCAAAGGTGTTGAACATTGTGAATTACCCAAGCAAGAGTAACCTATATAGTATGACAATTCTAGAGTCGCCGTGACGTTATCAAGGATCCCATTGTCTTTTTATGATGCTTAAGCGCTTTTTTTATTTTTAAAAAGAGCTTTCGCTACAGTAATGTGGCTTAGCAATGAGATTCGGCGCAAACCTTAACTAATTGTTTCAGAGATTTAAGGTTCTATGGCACTATTAAACACTACTGTCAAATTCAGTACTATTGTCTCCGACAAACAATAATTATTATGGGGATAATTAAGATACACAGGAGGAATAACTAAGACTATACATACGGGCTATACATGTTCGATAAATCTTCAATGAAACCAAACAAAAATGGGGTAGCGGACGGACATGGCAAATCAGTGTTACAAATGTAATAGCGAAAATGATCCTTAACTACTGTGGTGTATTAACGTTACCAGTGCTATCCTGTTTATTCAAGATAAATATTGGTCTGGGAAAAAATCAGGATCTTGTACAAACTTTGATCTTGCGAAATACTGTCCTTGACAAAATATATATGTTCGAGGGTTGTGGCTGCGTGGTCTAAGGCGGGACTAACTTGCCTTGTCTACAGACTAGAAACCAATGGCGCCTGAACGGTGTGGGATCGATCCTACCTCTGGTCGTTATGTTTCTCCGAATATTATTTAATTCGACTTGGGCAACGCCTCGGAGGTTTTCTCCGGGTACTCCGGTTTGCTCCCCCAGCAAAAACAAAATCAACTAATTATCGGTAGGTTGGGTTTGGGCGCGCCACAGGCTGCGACTACACCTTCCCCAAAGGAGGGGGACCAGAATTTCCCGTTAAAAAGGAACAATAAACAGTTAAAAAAAAAAACTTTTTAGCTGCACTAGACATAGGACGCTGTTAAAAGCATTGTATTGGTTACCACGATTCGATTTTTTTAACGTATCTATGTTTTTATCACAATAGTTTTGTACAGTCGTGGGTGCTTAGCATTTAAGGGTTTGGGATAGGGGCAGCTGATTGGTGTGCCTGTGTTTGTGTGTGGATGATAGAAAGGGAGACGGGAGACTTTTAGATAAGATTTTTGTAATTGAAATTGATCCCTTCAACAGAAGAGAGAGAGAGAATAGGTAAAAGAGAGAGAGAGGGAGAGAGAGAAAGAGAGAGATAAGCAGGGAGAGAAAAAAAAGAGAGACAGTCAGAAAGACTGAGAAAGAAAGAAAGAAACAAAGAGAAAGAAATAGAAAACGAAAGAAAGAAAGATAAAAAGAAAGAGATAAAGAAAGAAAGAGAGAGAAAGAAAGAGAGAAAGAAAGAGAGAAAGAAAGAAAGATAGATAGAAAAAAGAGGGAAAGAAAGAAAGAGAGAAAGATAGAACGAAAGAAAGAAAGAGAAAGAAAGAGAGAAAGAGAAAGAAAGAGAGAAAGAGAGAAAGAAAGAAAGAAAGAGAGAGAGAAAGAAAGAAAGAGAGAGAGAGAGAAAGAAAGAAAGAGAGAGAGAAAGAAAGATAGAAAGAAAAAAAGAGAGAAAGAAAGAGAGAAATAAATAAAGAGAAAAAGAAAGAAAGAAAGAAAGAAAGAGACAAATAAAGAGACAAAGAGAGAAAGAAAGAAAGAGACAAATAAAGAGACAAAGAGAGAAAGAAAGAAAGAGAGAAAGAAAGAAAGAGAGAGAGAAAGAAATAAAGATGGAAAGAAAGAAAGAGAGAAAGAAAGAAAGAGCGAAAGAAAGAAAGAAAGAAAGAAAGAAAGAAAGAGAGAAAGAAAGAAAGAGAGAAAGAGAGAGAGAGAGAGAGAGAGAGAGAGAGAAAGAAAGAAAGAAAGAAAGAAAGAAAGAAAGAAAAAAGAAAGAAAGAAAGAAAGAAAGAGACATTTATGTTTAGATATAGACAAAGCGAAACACTAATTGCGTAATACACCTGAACAGGCTGCGGTGGCATCATCATCATCATCATCATCATCATCATCATCATCATCATCATCATCATCATCATCATCATCATCATCATCATCATCATCATCATCATCATCATCATCATCACCGTCGTCGTTGTTATCATTATCATCATCGTCTTTATGTAAAATTAGTAATAAATTATTGCGCTTTAATGGGAAGAAAACGAGTGTTTGTTGGATCCTAGAATTCATAAGTAAGAGGCAATGATTGAAAGAGTAGTCCTACTGCCATGCTCTTACATATGTGTTCCATGGGCTATAACATTACGGGTCTCATGTTATACTTCATATTACTGGTATTCTTTGTTATGGTGCATCGGCTGTGCGAATTTATGAGAGTTTGAATGCATCACTATATATCATTAATGAGATTATACATTCAATAAATAATTTCGCAAAAAGTGTAGGCTATGCGTTGAAATTTCGCCAAACAGAAAGTATAATAAGAAAAACAAGAAACAACAAAAAACAAACAAGCCAGTTTGCGCTCATTATTTCTATTTTATTTTAAAGGGAAGGTATCCAGGATATGACAACCAATCTTCGGTATCATTACTGGTATTTAATAGTAAAATTGTACAAGGTCATATAGGTCAGAAACGGTGGTTGTTCCAACATCGCTACGATAGTCGTGTCCGGTTCCGGTAAGCAGACGGTTAACCCTCCTGTAACCAAACAAACATCATTGTAAAATGTTCAGGTTCAAACATTATTTATATATTTATTTAGTTATCTAATTATATCTTTTCTCTTGTTTTTATTTATTTAATTTACTTTACTTTTTTTAAAGACTTTTTTAAATTTTAGTTTTGTAACCAGCCTTTTTGATTAAGAAAGAATTATTTTTCGAGAAGTGTGTATTGTAATATTAAAACTTCCAATAATATATATATTTTTTTTTGCAACAAATCTTTATACTGAGCGAAACAATCAGGGTTGCTGAGGACAGGGAATGATGGAGTACGCTGGTTAAACGATCATCTGTGGTGCCCCTATGACCTCCGAGTTACGGGATAGGATAGGATAGGATAGGAACAAACCTTTTGAAATTACCTGTTCAGTACTGGAATGCAATAGCTGTTTGCTGACGTTGAAGTTTATAATCGGAAACTGTTTCAGTTTAGAAAAGAAGAACGATAAAAAAAAAGAAAGAAAGAAAGGATGAAGGAAAGAAAGAAAGAAAGAAAGAAAGAAAGAAAGAAAGAAAGAAAGAAAGAAGAAGAAGAAGAAGAAGAAGAAGGACGAAGTGCAGAAAGGGGAGGATAGAGAACGAGGAAAAGTTGCAGAAGAGAAAATTGATAAAGATATTAAAAAAAATATAAAGACAAAAAGAAAGAAAAACAACGAAACACAGACAGACAGGCAGTCAGAAAGACAGTCAGGCACAGACATAAAAAAATATGGAGAAGAAAGAAAAAAAACTTCCTTTTGTCCTCAAAGATATCTACATTATGTATAGACATGTTACATGTCGGAGATATTTTAGGCCTGTGCCTGCTACAGGATGTCATCCTGCACACCGTAGCACACTGTGTTTGAATTAACCTACTTTCTTGGGGGCTGTTAATGGTGACCAGCCTGTTGTCGATGAGCTGCGAGATGTTGGAAAGGTATGGCCCTAGCTCTGGTGTTATGCAAACGGTGAAAGCCTGGGTGTGACGCCATGTCACCTGCAGAATTCCACGAGGATAGTTCCACCAAATACTGCCGTTCATGCAGTTCGCAGGAACTGTCACCTCTCCACCACTGTCGGACAAGCTGGAAGAAAATTCATAGTACATCACAACTTAGTCACTCCACTTGAAGCTCAAGTTCCTCGGTGACGTAAACTACATACACGTTCTTGCATGGTAAAATTCTGGACCTTTTTCTACTCCATAAGCGAGCAACTTTCTTTAAGTAAATAAATGAATATGATTAATACGTTTTGTTTAAACAAAACATAGCTATAACATAACATCAGTTATCATAAATTGATGTAATCCTTTATTCTCCGTTTGTATTTTATCTATCTGTCCCGTTTGTTTTTTTCTTTCTGTGAGCGATTTTTTTTAATGAGTAGACTATTATTACCACTTACATCCTGGGCTGGATATTGCATGGATCATCGAACGGCAATATTCCATAGACAAGGGTAATAAACAACAACAACAACGTTCCAACAAAAGCAACAAGAGAACCAGCAACCGCCATCTTCAACAGTTTCTTTTTGACTGTGAATGTTGACCAAGATCCACTAGTCTTAACACGAACCATAACACTAAGACATTTTTGCTTAGGGATTGTTTGTGTTTCTGTTACGAGGGCGTGGGAAACTAGTTCACAGTTTTGTGTGGTTGGAACCACGTTGTTAAATGAAATAGCCTTACTAAAGTAATAATCTTCACTACACTAATAATATATTTCTGTGGGACACGTATGCTATAATTGCCCAAATGATAAGGATCACTTTTACAAATACAGATCCAAATAGAAAGACAATTGTATGGATCCTGTTTATTCTTTGTCTGTCTAGCCTGTCTGTGTGTCTGTCTGCCTCTCTTCTCTCTCTCTCTTTCTCTCTGTTGTTCCTCTGTGTGCTCTGTGTGCATGAAAGAGAGAGAGAGAGAGAGAGAGAGAGAGAGAGAGAGAGAGAGAGAGAGAGAGAGATTATTTAGGAGCACCTCTTCAACATTGTACGCAATGAACATGTCTGTAAATATTTTCAAAAATGAAATATCTATGAAAACAAATATATTTAAAGACTTACCCATATGGCTGGATAGTGCAAGGGCTACCAAACCACAATCCGTTGACAAGTGTACTAAGCAACAAGATCAAAGCAGCAAAAATGAGATCAGAACCAAACATCGCCATTTTCGACGTTTTCATTTTGACTGTGAATGTTGTCCTAGATCCCCGGCCACTGGGCTTATCAAGGTAACGTAACACTACGACAGTTTTGCTAAGAGATTATTCGTTTTTGCTATAAAGGAATCCTTGTTCAT
>CM072511.1:97262368-97284868 GCA_036898135.1 Oncomelania hupensis | reverse complement strand
GAACAAAAACTACCAAAAGATAGATTAGGTCTAATTTTTTCTTGACGGTTATGAAAGACTGCAAGACCAGACGGAAGAAAGTTCCAAAGAGTGAGAGCGAACACATATAAGGATCATTCACCAAAGGAACTGAGAGAGAAACGGATAGGAGAAAGGCAGACTGAGAGCAGAGGGTTCGCCAAGCAGTTACATTATTATTGCTTTAGGTCCAGCGGACTCTCCCGAGCCAAATCAGGACCGGACAACCCCTGATCCGCATAAAAGATCTGCCGAAACAACCCTAGTGGTAAAACTGAAAGCTCTCCACCAGCCAGTCACTTTACAATAAAGACATCCCACGCAGGGGACGCTGAGGTTGTACTCTAATTTATCGAACCCCCCGTTTACAAAAACAAAATAGAATACAAACATCATTATAAATTATTAACAAAACACATACATATAAAATGCCTACATTGCTAAATAATAACATCATAGTGACCACCTGGCAGAAAGCGTCCAATATTCCCAAGCTGATCCAACAGACTCATACACAAATAAGGAGTCTTGTCCCGGAAGAGTTTTCAAGAAAAAAGGTAGGTGACTGGTCTAGCGAAGAAGATAGTATGGCAGATTGATAGAACAGAGCACGAATGAGAAAGAGCAAATGAGAAAGACAGCGACAGTGGGAATTTAAAGCACTAAATTTCCAGAAAGTGGGGATACTATTTATACTGAAACCCCCGGCACCCCAACGGGGGTTAGCCAAGCAGTAGCCTACTGATGAAGATCATACCAAATCACACGATGAAGCAGAGTTATGAGTAATGACGACGCTGTAACAGCGGGAAACTATTTTGTTATCAATGTGAAAAGACTTACCCCCAGGTATGGATATTGCATGGAGAATTGTAGGGCCACCCTCTATATCCGTTGACAAGTGTGATAAACAAAAGAACAGCAACAACAGAAATACCAACTTTCGCCATCTTCAGCGTTTTCTTTTCTCTTCGACTGGATGTTGACCTGAAAACAGTGTGTAATGTGGCTGACCAAGAACTTACTAACCTTATGAAGGGGCCACAGCAATACGACATTTTTATAAGGAACTGTTGCTGTTGTCGTCAGAGGGTAAGGAAATTAGTTCATAGTTTAGTATCGAGGCCATCACTTCGCAAGTATAATCTACCAAACATCTCTAAGTGAATTTGACTGAAGACCATGGATGCTGCTGTACAAATGTTAAGGATCATTTTAATACAAACAAAAAATTGGATGCATCCTATTACTCTAAAGCCAAAGTAGTGATGATCAGACAGGTCTTCATGACTATCGTTTGTAAAATAATTGGTAATGTGCCTCAAAGGACAAATTATTGAAGGGGTAACTAAAGAAGCAACAACATGAGCTTGGAGATGCAAGTTTTTAATTCATTTCCAGTAACCAAGGACACGATGAAATTACGACAGAAATTAAAGATATACATTTAAGATTCAAGAAAATTTTATTATCTCAAAGCAAACAAAATTAGTATATGCGAGACTGACATTCAGCCCTCTCTACATTTTGATGTAAGAATTACATTTAAAATTGGGGAAAAGATAGTAAGACATAATTATATTAAGAATTACGAAGCCACGGACACATACACCCACACACGCACGCAAACCCACCCACACACGCACGCACACACAAACACACCAATACACACGCACACACACACCCAAACAGCATCACGTATTTTGATATATTCTGAGAGGCGTATGACAACGTTTATTTCATAAACCAATGCAATTGGGGACAAAGCTTGATCTGGTTCATATAGTAAAAAAAAAAAAATTGGGTACACGAAAACGGCTTAGATACACATATTATATTCGCAGAGAAAAAATGGACCTTAACAACTGTGAATCAGTATACACGAAAGGTGTTAGTAGCATTAGTAACATCCTGTTTATTTCAAACTAGGACTATAGGACAGGCAGCTATTCCAAACTTAGATCCTGCAAAATCCAGGACGAAAAAAAAAGGGTGTCACATTGTATGAAATAACTATGCAACAGGATCAACGGTTTGATCTTATGCAATAGTTTATTGCAGATTATGGAAAGAGCGCCTGTGTGCGCGAATTTGTATGCGCGTATCAACTTCTCTGTGTGCATATTTGTTAATGCTTCTTGTCAGAGAATTAAATTTCGAAATGTGCCAACCCGTGCTTGTGTGTTGTGTGTGGGAGTGCGCGAGCGAGTGCGTGTGCAAGCGTGTATGTAACATATTTGTACACGTACAGTGGCGCGTGAAAGAGAAAGAAAAAGAGAGAAAGATAACGTTCCATTACGGAGGAACATATCTCTATGGTTTCGTGGAGAGAGCGGGAGTGGGGGAGAACACGAAAGAGAGAGAGAGAGAGAGAGAGAGAGAGAGAGAGAGAGAGAGAGAGAGAGAGAGAGAGAGAGAGAGAGAGAGAGAGAGAGATTTGGCACTTGCGAGCAGTAAATAAAGGTTTCTAGTTCTGGATGTAATGCGATGCTAAATGCTAGTCCGGCGTGACGAACTTGTCAAGAGATGTTTACCAACTTGGAAGTCGTATTGTCCATTTAAACCGGGTTAAACATAGGGTCCTGTTGAACAGGAATAAACATAGGGTCCTTTTGAACAGGATTAAACATAGGGTCCTGTTTCTGGCGTGCATGAACGTACTTAAAATTTAAGCTAACTTGGTGTTACTTTGAGGTAAAGCTTACTTTGTTAAGTACAAAACTTAGCGAGTTGCTCGTCGCAGTGGACAAAGAAGCTTAATGGGTTACTTTGTTAAAATTTAGGTCAAGTCATAATTTCTTGGTCTATTATTGGAAGTGCGAGGAGTTCCCCAACGTCATCGGAATATCGGCCAATGGGAGAAAAAAAAGTCTGGACTCTCGGGTGGTGATGATAGTAGTAGTAGTAGTAGTAGTAGTAGTAGTAGTAGTAGTAGTAGTAGTAGTAGTAGTAGTAATAGTAGTAGTATTATAGAAGTAAGGTGGGTAGCAGTAATACAACTGACAGCAGTAGTTGCAGAATTCCATTATAGCAATAATTGGTGATTAAAATGCTTATTACACTTACACAGTATTACTTTTTTTTTTTTTACAAGCCTATCTTATTAAAATGTTCATGTTGGATTTAACCAGTCGCATAATAACAGGAATAATAGTAGATTATTAGATTGACAAGTAATATGATATATTTTTCCATTATGTGCTCAATTGTATTTATTAAGGTTTTAACCCATTGGCCCATCATCATATTCATAAAAATCACGTCTTGAGTTTCGGTGCAGGGTGTATAAAAGAGCCAGGACTTCCTTTAAAAAAATTGTTTTGTTAGTTAGTTATTTATAGCAGACTGCAAAGAGCCGAATCAGGACCACGAATCAGGACCACAACTAGATTGAAAGAGGGCTCACCCTCAATCCGTATTAAAAATCTGCTGAAACAACCTTAATGGTAACAAAGAAAGGCATTCCACGAGCCGGTCACTTTACAATAAAGGCCACCCATGCAGGGGACGCCGAGAGCGTACTCTAATTTATCGAAATCCCGTTTACATCCCAGAATGCATTAAATGAAGTGGCTTGAAGCTGAGCAAGTTTCTCTGAGCGGGGTGGAGTGGTTATGGGTGTGTGGCTTTTTGAGGAACTGACCAACCTCTGTGCAGACCTATGTACAAAACTTCTACATTCCACCGCAACTTTTCTACGCCTCTATAGTACCGAGAGGGCTTGCTTACTTTATCCATGCAGGGTCGCACCAGGAACCAAAGGACCCTCGAGTGACCCAAAGGGGAAAGAGGGTTCGGGTGAAGAGAAAGAAGTTATGGGTGCAGAAGTCGGGATTCCATTCTTTATGTCATCCAAACGCTGGGTTGACACTGCCGTCGTCGCTGTGGGCGCCATTGATGTTGTCACCCTTCGTGTTGTTTCTGCTGTCAATGGCCTTGTGGTCACGGATGGTGATGACGGGAATACTTGACTTGACAGAGTCCACCATATTAATGGGAGCCCCAGAGCTTTGGGTGCAATTTTTTACAATATAAATTAAGCTATCTAAAAGGAAATTCTATTCTATCATATTGGGCTGCCTAAAATGGCGTTCTATTCTATTCTATCTTGGACTATATACTGGATTATTTAAAATAACATTGTATTCTATTCTTTTATGTTCTATTCTACCATATATTAGAGCTGTCTAAAACGACATACTGTCACTTATAGGCTATCTAAAAGATAATCGTGTCCATAATCAAATGATGGTGGGATGATAATGCGGATGCAGAAGCAGTTATACTTATGAAATCTGTCACATTTGTGTGTTACCTAATTTATTATCCTAACTTTAGCCTATATCATCATAATCATTATTACCATAATCATCATAATCGTCGTCTTTTGTTGTCGTCATGGAATATATGCAGTTAATGTATAATTATATCGAACTTCGTATTGTTATCAGGGTCTTGCAAAGCTCTGTAGATAAAGAAGGACAAGGCGCTGACCAGTAGTCTACTAGGAAGAAGCTGGAATGGCCCAGCAGCAACCAATTGACATTCTGTAAAAAAACAAAGCAAAAAAACCCCCATACGCCTGTGTTAAACGCAACGTAATATAATGTCTCTGCAATCAGCCTGTTCAAATGTTGTTCATAGAGAATGAATGTAGTTCATCGATCTCTCACCTCAGAATGCACACTAAGAATGCAGATATTGTATTTCTATCTAAAGTAATTGAAAAGCTAGTCTTGAAACAACTTTTTGCTTACCTAAACGATAAACAATAACTCCCTTCTTAGTCCAAACCAGTCAGCTTAAAGACCTTTTCACAGTACAGAGACAGCTCTCCTTAAAGTCACCAATGACCTCTTGCTAGCTCTGGATAGCAATAACGTCTCCATCCTAACCCTCTTAGATCTTAGTGCGGCCTTTGATACCGTTGACCATCACACCCTATTCAAGACCCTTCGGGATTACTTTGGAATTTCTGGATCAGTTTTGGCTTGGTTTCGATCCTATCTTTCCGAAATAACCCAGGCGGTTGCTGTAAATGGTTGTTTCTCCGGCAGAGCTGACTTTGTGTGCAGGGTTTCACAGGGGTCCGTTTTGGGCCCCGTATTGTTCATAATGTACACCAAGCCACTGCTCCTCTCGCTCGAAAAGCATGCTGTTGAGAGCCAGTCGTTTGCAGATGACACGCAGCTGTTCAAACCCACCCATCCTTCTCTTGTTAACCTCGCTGTCCATACCGTGCATGAGTGCATTGGTGAGGTCAAGTAGGCTGAGGTTGAATGACAACAAAACAGAAGCACTCCTTATCCACAATCGCAAATCATCCTTTGTCTCGTCTCTCCCTACTTCTCTTCAAGTAGGCTGCTCTGACATACAGTTCTTTCCCTCTGCTAGGAATCTTGGCTACATTCTCTCCGATGGCATGTCCCTCAACAATTACATCTCTCATATCTGTCGCTCTGCTAACACCGCCATCCGTCAGATCAACTCCATCCGCTATTACCTCACTATTAGTGCTACAAAAACATTAGTCTGTGCCATCGTTCTCTCTCGTCTAGACTACTGCAACTCTTCTGTCAGGTTCACCTAAACACTTCATTGATAAACTGCAAAGGGTCCAAAACTCTGCTGCTAGGTTAGTTCTCAGGGCAAAAAGGCGTGATCACATCACTCAACTTCTCCACTCACTTCACTGGCTTCCTGTTCAAGCCCGCATCGACTACAGACTGTCCAATCTCTGACACAACATCTTCTCTGACTCCTGCTCTTCCTATCTTACTGATCTTCTGTCTACTCACCCTCTCGACAGCTTCGCTCCTCTGCAGATGCGCGCATTCTTTCTGTTCCCTAGACACGCACTGATGACAAATGGTGAACGATCCTTCTCTTTCTGCGCTCCCAAACAATGGAATTCTCTCCCATCACACATCCGCAACATACCGACCACCCAGGCCTTCAAAAACGCACTCAAGACCCATCTATTCAAACTGTACTATCCTGATTGACTCTCATCCTCTGACCGATGACGGATGCCGGCTGGGTGCCGTCCATGGCTTGACATGCAAACAGCCTGTACATTTATATCTGAGGGGAAAGGGGGGGGGGGCGGTTTTATATCTAATTATTTTTAAATATTTAACTTTGCATTAGTTTCTACATTATTTTACTGACAATATTTTAATTCTGCAATAGAGAGCAGGCGGGACTTAACATTTAAAAAAAAATCCTATCATTGTATTAATAATTCATTGTTAGATATAAGAAATTCTTAGTCACATTTTAAATTTGTATGGTTAATTCTCAGATTTTATTATCCTATTATTATCTAATATGCCATTTGTATTTTATAATTAATACTTGTATGCTTTTGCGAGTACGGTTGGTGTGAATGCTTGCATACTGTGTGTTTTATTGTTCATGTCTGTTCTGGTCGGTGTACTATCTTATCTAATATATATATATTATGTTAAGAGCGGTGAGCCCAGCCCTGAGCTGGGGTACCGCGCTATATAAGCCTACCTTATTATTATTATTATTATTATTATTATTATTATTATTATTATTATTATTATTATTATTATTATTATTATTATTATTTGTGAGAAATACCTACAGCACCAAAAACATCTATATCATGTGTTCATAGACTTCAAGAAGGCGTTTGACCGAGTCTGGCATGCAGCTCTATGGGCAACAATGAAAGTGTACAACATCAGCCCTAAAATTATTGAAGTCATCAAAAGCCTGTATGACAAGGCTACCAGTGCAGTCCTCCACAACAGCGCCATCGGGAACTGGTTCAGAACAACAATCGGTGTGCGTCAAGGATGCCTACTCTCTCCAACACTCTTCAACATCTTCCTAGAGCGCATCATGTCAGATGCTCTTGCAGATCATGAAGGCACAGTCAGCATAGGGGGCAGAGCAATCTCCAATCTTCGTTTTGCGGATGACATTGATGGATTGGCTGGAGAGGAACAAGAACTTGAACAGCTGGTACAGAGGCTTGACACCACCTCCAGAGCTTATGGAATGGAAAGAAGTGCAGAGAAGACCAAAATGATGACCAACAACACCAATGATGGAGTATGCTGGTTAAACGATCATCTGTGGTGCACCTACGACCTCAGGGTTACGGGACAGGATAGGATAGGGTAGGATTCTTCTTCTTCTTCTTGTTCTTGTTCTTGTTCTTGTTCTTCTTCTTCTTCTTCTTCTTCTTCTTCTTCTTCTTCTTCTTCTTCTTCTTCTTCTTCTTCTTCTTCTTCTTCTTCTTCTTATTTCGCGTTTCAGTCTTTTACTTCCAGGCTTACTTGTGTATATCATTGACATACACATTCAAAAGATCATTATCACCATCCTCATCATCCTACTCCTCCTCCTCATCATCATAGTAATACAAGATGCAATCATGCGCTTTTTCTTCAATCGAACTAAAAGCGCGGCGATCTAAAGAGATCGCTATTGCAGAAGGCGGAAGAAAAATCAAGTTCTATTTTAAAAATTTAGATAGACTGCATCCAATGTATTACTGAAGGGAGGGAGGAAAGAATCAGAAATACCCTAAGAAAATCCTCGGTGTTCTGAGAGGTCTTGTGCTTCAGTCACATAAGTTCGTCCCATGCGGCGTTCGAACCCGTGACTTTCGGCATAGAAAACCAGCACCCATATCGACTGTGCTACCTACCAGACCATCCCATATTTTGAGGCCAGATGTTAGCATAGCTTGTAATTATCAATTTAAACAGTAGAAATATTATAACCATGGATAGGAATTTGTAGAAACTTACCACATAATCAGCATACTGGTCACAGGGGACAGGGGGATTTACGTCCTAGTATTTGGGAATGTTAAGGACAATCAAAGGTGGCGTTAAACCACTCGTCAAGCATAACCAGAACAGGTCTGGCAAAGGAGGGAACTGGGGTGAGGGGGGGTTGGTGAGGAATAATATGGGTGATAGGTACATCTGTTAGGATAAAGGCATAAGGCAGTGGAAAATACCTTGATAAAGGAGCGCGAAGCGCTGCTGTGACTTTCAGAAGGAGAGGAAATTAATGAAATAATACAGATAATAATGCTCAGTGCGCATAAAGTAAAAGTGAGGCATGGGTGCCAAAGGGGCCGCCAGGGGCAGGCCGGAAGAGGAAGGTGTGAGGGAGGGCCGAAAGGGCAACTGCCAAAGAAGAAGATACAGTATATAAGAAATTTTATAGTCTTTTATATGTAGGGCGGACTGGGTCTGCGAGCTATTGCTAAATCAGAAACTAAGCTATAAGCCGACGGTATATAAAAGGTTAAAAATGTGAAAATACGACCTACGAAATAACGGTCAAAAATTGTATTATAAAAGGACATATACAAGTTACAAAAAGAATATTCTAGGCGGCCGAGGGGCCACGCCATTAAAAATGGATTATATTTAGTCTACAGTTAAGTGTGAAGGCCATGCGCCATGAGAGCGGGCATCAGGGCGATAGCTTAATCGGGGCGGTGGGAGCCGCGATAAGTCGAGGACATAAGACCAAGTCCAAGCAATCGGAAATCCTGCAATATACCTCAGCCGGAACACTGGCAGCAATCTGCTCTAAAAACTCCTCTCTGGCAAGGAGGACCGCCGCATTCGAAACGGAGGCCGGAGGGGTGGACGGCGGGGGGGGGGGGGGGGAGGGGGTAGGGGGGGGAGGAAGGGGGAGGGAGGGGGGGACAACCCCCCGCAACAACCCTCAAAGATCCACGATCACCCGAGGGTGGCATCGAAAGACGAGGACGGCCGAGGGAGCCCGTACCTGACCGGAGGCGACCAGTGACTGAACGGTCTCAGCCAGGGAGGATACCAATTTAGTAAGATTTTAAACTGCTTTTTCAATTCTATGGATCGCCGACCAGGGGTCAGACCCGTGATCCGGCGACGGTTTATTTGTATCAATCAAGGAGCCGATGGCTCCCATGCTAGGGCGTGCTGCAACAGACGTCTCGCCCGAATCGCGCCCAACCGCCAGACGATGGGGCGCTCCGGACGAGAGGTGAGAAACAATTGGCTGACCAACCATCCCCGGTTCCAACAGGGGCAGTTAAGCTGATTTTTAGCTAAGTGGGGGGGCCGTAGTCCAAGGCATGTAAGTCTCTGCCCGAAACCGGTTCGCCAGCGAGCGCTCAGTTGTGATTAGCCGCGGAGTGCTCGCCCCGACAGTTGAGGCTAAAGCGCCTTGCGGCCTTGCAAGAAGATCCCGTGTGGCCAGAAGAGCCACATGTGGAACAGACCTTTGATTCAAATCGACAATTTTTTTTTGCCTATGGCCCAAACGCTGACAGCGATAGCAGCGAAGGACCGGAGCAACATATGGGAAGACTGGATACTCCCGGCGATTTAACAACAAACCCGCAGGCAACACATTCGCCTCAAAGTCAACACGCACCGAGACGGACGGCTCTCCACCAGCACGGAGAGCCGCCGAAATCCCCGAACCACGCAGGGCACGACCGTGCCATCCGGCCACCATCTGCTCCACCGAAACTGCCAGCGGAACACCCCGAATAACTCCCCCGACCACAGGGACCGGGGTCGCACAGGCGATCGAGATCTGGCCCAATCTGTCAAGTTTCATAAGCTGGGCCTGTTGCCCACAGCCCACCAGGAAGCCGTCTCCAAGAGGCCTAACCCTATCAATGGCGCCGACAGCGCTCCGCAACAAGCCTGCCAACTTCCAGTCAATGGAGTTTAGTAAAACCATGGAGGGTTCTCCAATCTGTTTAATCACTACTGGAAACTGTAAAAGGCAGCGCGTGTGCTCTCTAGAAGGTCCGATGGGACTCTTGTTTTTGTTTTTGGTCCGTTTCCGAGAAACGGCGGCCCATCCGTCCGAGAGACCAGGAGGGGGAACCGCATCCGAGGGCGGTGAAGAAGCTGCCGGACAAAATCCAGCGTCAGGAATCGGGCTCAAGGAGGGGACCTGTTTCTCCATCGTCACTTCGATCATGTCATCAGAGGATGACGATGGGGAGGAGTCCGTGAGCGTCTCCCAAGTTCTCTTCCGGGAGGGGGTGGACGGCCCTGCCCTGAATGGGGCGACCACGTCAGCCCCATCGGGGACAGGGGCCACACTAGGCTCTACGATTTTGGCATGAGTTTCCTCACTGATGGTTTCCAAACATGTTGCCAATTCAATTTTAACTACTGTTGGATCATTCCTACTCTCTCCAGCCCGGCGCCAAATCGGCTCGGGAGGATTTGGCTTCCTTTCCGCTTCTTTGGCTTTTCCCACTTTCTTTTACCACAGAAATAAGATTTTATTGACCCACTGCAGTTTGCCTATAGAAGTAAGAGAAATGTTGAAGACGCTGTTCTTTTTGTCCTCAACAAAATGTACTCACATTTAGAAAATGCAAATTCTTGTGTCAGGCTTATGTTCTTTGATTTTAGTAGTGCTTTTAATACTATGCAATGCCATTCACTTGTTCAAAAACTAGCAGGCATGAATGTTGATATTAGAACTATTCTATGGATTTTTGACTATCTTACAAATAGACCTCAGTTTGTCAGAGTTCAAAACAATTCCAATTCTATTGTATACAATTCTAATATTGTGTTGACTAATACAGGAGCCCCTCAAGGAACTGTTCTAGCACCTTTTTTGTTTTCAATTCTTTTATTTAACGTCTCTTCACTTGCTGAGTGATATTAGACCAAAACACTTTCTCTCGCACAGACAAACAAACACAAAGGTCCATAAACAATAAAATAAATACATAAAATTCTATAACAATTTGTTGATCAGAGATTCACTAATAGTCGTAGCAACGTCAACTGTTACATGATGATGTAATATAGAATCTAATGGTTTGTCGTTGTCAATCACTATTTGTTTTTCCTTATATGTATTAAGCAACACAGGACACTGTCGTACAATGTGTTCCACAGATAATCTTTGCGAGCAAACACACAAATTATTCTTAGAAAACTTGGTATTCCACGAATTCACCCTCAATTTGTGAATAATCCTACTTATGTGTCTTGAACAAATAAAGTCTGGAGCTCCACAACTTAAAGCTGAACGCATGTAATTTTCAATTAAAGATATAATTTCATGAGCAGAGAGCTCAAGTTCAGGATGCTGAAAGATGCATTTAATTTTCTGTGCTCCGTTCTTGGCTAGAATGTCTACTTTTCGTTCCAGAAGATACCACAGTGGGATGGAACCCAACAGAAATAGACATCAGTTCCTCTTGTCCGCAAAATATGAATTAATGCTTTAATTTCAAATAAATAATCAGAACGATTCTTACAATGCCACGTTTGCAATGAATGAAGAACAGATTTTTTGTTTTCTTTGTACACCGCAGACCATAGACAAAAGCACGAATCCTGTCCCCTGATAAAATTTGCAGACGACACAGCACTCTCTGGTCTTATTACCAACAACATGGACAACATGTACAGAGATGAAATAGATAGCTTTGTCAACTGGTGTGATTCAAATTTTCTAGATCTTAATGTAAGCAAAACAATAGAAATGATAATTGATTTTAGGAAGGGAAACAAGTTTGATTTTAATCCTATCTTTATCAAAGGAGAAGAAGTAGAGTGCATGCATATAAGTATTTAGGTGTGGTTATCGATGATAGATTCACTTGGAAAGATAACACAAAATACATTTACAAGCGACTGCAAAGTAGAATGTTTTGTTTAAGAAAACTGAGATCCTTTAATGTAAAACAGGAAATTTTACAAATGTTTTATACAGCTGTAATAGGAAGCATCATTTCTTTTGGAATGTCATGTTGGGGTGGAAACGTATCACAAACAGAAAAACGAAGATTGGACAAACAGATAAAAAGGGCTAGTGGGGTGGTTGGGAGGGAACAGGATGACATAGCGACGATACATAGCAGACAAGTGACAAAAAAGCTGACTGCAATTTTGGCTAACAGTAACCATCCACTTTTCTTGGAATTTGACTCTCGACGGATAGACAGGAGTGGACGTTTTAGGGCACCAGCGGGAACATCAAATAGGTACAGGAACTCATTCATACCACTTGCCATTCAAGCACATAACAAACAAGTCGGTAGGTCTTACTAAACATACTCTACAACTCTCATGCAGCTTAGTTAGTTTAATTATTGTTGTTAAACTACTGTTTTTGTATATATAGTTTATATATTTACACACTAATAAGTTTTAAATTTTCATATTTATCTGTTCTTACGTTAATCCGTTTTACTGCTTAATTGAAATATCTGCATTATGAAAATATGTCCATGTGTTTGAAGATCATTAATAATGTATAAATATTTATGTGTGTGTAAAACTAAAAGAAGAATGAATGGACATGTTTAATTGACAGACAATGTAATTTCCATGCTTTTGGATTAATAAAGTAATATCTTATCTTATCTTATCTTATCTTATCTTATCTTATCTTATCTTATCTTATCTTATCTTATCAATATCGAGGGGTTAAAATAAGCGCACAGAACAAAAATAAAAAGAATACCGTCGGCAGAGTCAACCTATACGGCCTATTCAGGACCTAAAAACATGGTTAAAATCGGCTTTAAAACTTAATCCACAATTGACCAAGCCAACAGGAAATGGCTGGACAAAAGGAAATCAGAGTCAAGACTCAGAGAATGGCACAAGGCCTGGAGCCTAAGAAAATGGCGATAAGTTACAAAGCATCTGAACTAGAGCTAAAAGGTAAATTCAAAGCATCGTTTAACAATGCGGGCTTATAAAACAGCAGGATGCGGGTCCAGGACTCGCAAAATAAAAAAGGTAAAAAATACAAAAAACTAATTTAAATCTGTAAAATATATCAAGAGGGTCGTTGGCGTTAAAAGGCTCTATCAAAACACGGCATGAGTCCAGGATTCATGCATAAAAGGTTACAATAAGAACTAAAACCCAGTAGGAGGGGACCAGCACAAACGGCTATATGTCCCGCTCCTATGAGGTGAGACTTCGGTCTCTGATGGGCAAAAAGATATTATATTATATTCACCGGGTATCTGGAGTCGACAACCGTCATCCGTATTAGACTGAGGGGTGACACTCCACACAGGCGCAAGCTCATACAGTCGCTTTGTAGCACGAGGCGGCCGCAGTGGGACTGTCTCAACAATACAGCTGCAGGCAGCGTCGGGTTAGGTGCCACAGACAGTGGAGTCAAAGCCGAGGAAAAACACAATCTCCTCCCGGTAAGTAGACACAAGTGGAAGTCTTGTCCCAAACAGGTCAGAGCACCGATGTCCAACAAACATCACCCTCAGAAGTCAAACACAGAATCGTATGAATTGTATAAATTCGTATTCAAATGGAATTGGTATAACTGGTCAAAGAAACGGGCCACAGCTGAGTTGTAGGCATCAGCAATCTGTTCACACGGTGCCGCTTCATTCATCTAGAAACAGGTTCAGATAAATCATAAAATGCTTGTTCTAAACAAGTATTATTTCAAAACAATAATACAATACAATACAATTTAATACAATACAATACAAGTTAATACAATACAATACAATACAATACAATACAATACAATACAATACAATACAATACAATACAATACAATACAATACAATACAATACAATACAATGAATTGCAACACATCTTTCTTATTTCAAAGAAGGAACTGATATATATATAAGAAGAATCTTTTAACATTTTCGAGTCTCAATTGGGTTACGTTCTCATCAGAAAAGTTTAACAACTTGAAGATCTATTTGTATTGTCACAATCGCGCAATGTGCACTTAACAATCGAGTAGAATAATGGTGGAAAATGCACATGCGCTACGTTGCAAAATGGCGTATAAGAAAAATGAAGATAAACAAGCGGTGAGGGTAGGGGTGTGGAGGTGGCGGTGGCGGTAGAGGGTGTGAAGTGGGGAAGAAAGAAGAAGGGGGACGGCGAAAGAAGACTATGAGAGGAAAAAACAAGGCGAAAGAAGGAAAGAATGAAGAAGAATGCGAAGGAAGGAAAGAAGGATTGTTAAAAATAATTATTTTCTTTGATATACTCTTTCTTAATATTAATATCTCAGTGCATTTATGCAATCTTGTATAGGATCAAGGGTAATGAACTCATGAGTGTTATTTTGTCCCTCACCTCCTCTCCCCTCTACAGTTTGATCTTTTCTTAGTAGGAATCGTAACTAAGTATACTAGTACTACTTCCATTAATTTCAATTCAATAATTTATTTTAACGTCTTTTCACAAGTTTGGGATTATAGACCATAAACTCTTTAGGTACTAAGTTTACCAATGTATTGTTCACTGTTCGTGTTGTGCGTTTTGCCTTTGTTTAGAATTTAATTAAATTAATTTTATTTTAATTTAGTGTAATTTAATTAATTTAATTAAATCATTTTTATTAATTTAATTTCATTTATTATTTTTATTTTGTTTTGAGTAAATCTGTAAATACTTTATATGTGCGGCCATTGGAATTGCTCCATGCGAGATGAATAAAGTTGTATTGTATTGTATTGTATTGTATTGTAGGAAAGGATATAAGGAAGAAAGGAAGAGAGGGAGGAAGCTAAATGAAAGACATAATTTACCCATTGCCAAGTGGTGTTGGCCGCATTTTGCAGTGCTGCCCGGAACTCAGCTTCATAGACGTCCTCCTCCTATTCAAATACACACTTAAACCAATCAACAAATCAACCATCTAGCTAACCAACCAACTCACCAATTAATCAAACCTGCCCATGTTCAATGATTAAATAAATTCACCTAGCTCATATGCCTATGCAAAGTTTAAATAGTAGTTATTATTTTGAGTATTTTTCAGCCGATAGTTTTTCACGCCACAAACGATTTTTAAAAAAAAGTGCTCTTCTGTGAAAAGTTAAACATATTTTAAAATTTGTCTAGTCAACAACATTGGCAATTATTAGTTTCAATATGGTAATAATGTCAGCTGACTGATTGGTTGTCTTAATTGGTTATGATAATCTAATGAATAAAAAATGCTACAACAAAATCTTATTTGGTTCTCAATTGAATGCTTAGAATTGTAGCTGTACGATGTGTGTGTGTGTGTGTGTGCGTTTGTATGCGCGTGCGTACTTGAGTGCGAGCGTACGTAAGCTTAATTGCTTGCATGCGTGCATGCTGCCCTTCTAGAAGTTATCTGCATGTATCAACTATAAATGTCAAACGGAGTAGGCCTATTTACTCTGTTGATTACACTAGCCAAATATATTCAGAAGTGCTGGCTCTAGGTCCAACAGCTGTTGTTTAGTTTGGTTGGCGGTGACCTTGTTTTGAAGAAAAGCCATTTATGTACAGGTTGGCCTAAATATACACAATCACAACATAGACAGACAGACACAAAAGTGCAAACACACATACGCACGGACCATATAATAGTTGATCCTCCAAGCTCCAGACACAAAGACACTAGATACAAACACAGACAAAGACACAGACACCCCCCCCCCACACACACACACCACTGACCGAAACAGTTTGGTCCATCAAATTCTATAAAGAACCGTGAAGACGCATACGCCTGGAAAAAAATCTAACAATATGAAGACAGTAAGCACACTTTTCACTGAAACCGTTTCAAATATTAATTTAATTTGAGAAGACCAATATAAAGCGGGAAGTTAGTTAAAGCGGGAGTCCTGTATATTACGCTGCTTGTGTAAATTTGTATGAGCTGTATAAGCTGACATTAATTAATTCTCTCTCATAAGGACTCATCAGAAGTGAGACACAGATCGCGACTGTGACTAAAGAAATTGACTTTAAACATATATTTTAACCGTTAGGGTATACATCCATAAATGTTACGTCTGTTTCAAAGTAGTATAATATGAAATCGACAGCGACGAAGACTACAATATCCCGTTCAGAATGATAACAGCAGCAGCTACAAAAAACAACAGCGACAACAAACAACTCTCTACAACAGTCGTATTATAAGTAGACTTATTTCATTTAGTACCTACCTTAAGACCGTCCGTTTTGGTTATCTTGTCTTTGCTATCCCGTAGAGAATAAATGGCTGCCAGCAGTCGACTCTGAATCATTGTTACACTCGGTTCGATGTTGGTATTTTTCTTTATCAGTATCCGATTCAGCCCCAATGCTGAATTCCTGATAAGGTGTAACTCAGATTCGTTTATTCACGCAGCCTGCTCAAGCAGCATACAAGTCACAAAGTCGACGTATGAAGTTTTCCACTTTTATTCAGCATACATCAACAACTGCATACAATTCTCAACTCAACTCAACAACTTTCACAGCAACTCTTTTCACAACACACAAAGCATCGAATATATAATTTTTTCTATCCTTCGAGATGACGACAGGTTGTTCTAGAAATGACGCATTACAACTAACCAATCAGAATTAAAGATCGTCATCACTGACTTACGTCATACATCTCTCCACACATACCCCGAACCTTCTCTTACTTCGACAATCATCCCGAAACTTCGATCGATAGTAAACAAATAGATCCAGAGGATTCACCATCAATATCGACCAACGAAAATCATCCACGTTATACAAAGCCTCTCCTAACAACAATGCAAACTCAAAATCAAAGGTAAATAAACTCCATCATTGAATACTTTGCAAAACGAAACGATTAGATCTATCGTGCGCGCTTCCGACGTACTACCATTCGCGTTTCAACGTAACAATCATATAATAAAACAATCAAGACAGTGTTTGATAGGCTTATGTGTCCAAAAATAAAAGCTTTGTCCAATATATTCTAGCAGTAGAAGAAACAATGCAAACTCGATTTATCAGTATACCATCCAACATTCGAACTCGGAATTCGTAACGTTCACAGTGAATATTGGAAGTAGACTAATCTAATGGATAAAATACAATACAGTGAAATAATTTAACCTACCTGCAAGTGGGCGCCACCGAGGCTTTGAGCTAGATCCTGGATGGGTCAGCGCCTTGAGCGGTTCTTGAGCTGGTAAAGCGCTATATAAAAGTGAATGAATAAACAACTTTTAAAAAAACTAAATACCTTGGCAGGTTGAAATGGTCCTTCGCTAGCAATATCCGTGTCGTGGATGGTCTGTAAGTTGTCGGTAAAACTGTCCACCTCAACGTTGATGACTACACCGTTGAGCTGTGCAGACGCACTTGTTTAAAATGGCTGCTGCTACTTCAGCATGGTACATGAACAACTGTATTATCATTTATAGCATTAACAAATATTGCAGATGTGAACAGACGTTAACTTAAATAAATAAAACTAAAAATAATTAGCAACATCGTCGTCATCATCATCATCATAATCATATTTATCATCATCATCATCATCATCATCATCATCATCATCATCATCATCATCATCATCATCATCATCATCATCATCATCATCATCATCATCACCATCAATCATCATGTTGTAGAGGATGAAGTTGGAAGCGGAGTGAAGGGTAAAGGTGGAGAGCCAAGCCACAAAATCGGGAGGCACCAGGGTGGTGTCGTTGGCAAGGTCCACTCGCATCTTATCGAACAAGTGACCCATGTCCGTGAAGTGCTGGACAAGAAAAATAACATTTCAGTCACATAAAAAGCACATTATAGTCAATTTTTTAAATAGTCTGGTCATAGACATAAAGAGCAAATATATAACAAATAACAACTACATTTTAGAAAAATTCTAAGATGTTTAACTCTGAAAATAAATTATCAAGTATAACGCATACCTCTATTATATTAATATCCCTGCTAATGCTTTGACCTACTGCCTGAATGTTTAGAACGTTTTCACCTGCACGACGACAGTCAAATTAATACCCTATAAAATGTTATACCGTGCATGTGATTTATAACATATCATTTGATTGTGTCATAAAACCCTATCTAATGTTTTGGCATAATAATACTGGATGCTATATACGCGCCTTTCCCCAAAACAATCACGCTCGCCTGTCTCATCCACCCTCACACATACACAGCAAATACACATCCATTACTCAAACAGGTGGTGTAAAGGCAGAAAGATCGCTATTGGAAGACGGAAAGAAAATTTAGTTTTTATTTTTGAAATTTTATATTGACTGCGTCCAGTACCATTATTGAAGGGAGGCAGGAAACCGGAGTGCCCGGAGAAAACCCTCGGTAACCTCAACAGTCTTGTACCAAAGTCACATACGTTCGCCCCTTGCGGGAATCGAACCCGCGACCTTCGGCATAGGAAACCGGCGACTAATCCACTGCGCCACGAGGCCACATATATAACAATTTTTACCCAGGAACTATGATTTCCGGTGATCTGTATTATTCAGTGCCTATATACATCTTGTATATATTATCGGAAAACCTAGCCAAAATCAGTGTGCACTACAATACAAATGGTGTAGTCCTAGGGAAATCAGTTGAAACAGCATTAAATAAATGGGGAAATCTTATTGGTTGTCGATGAATGGGGAATTTTCTTGTGGTGTACTATGATAAACATGGCTGTTAAATATCGTAGTGATTGAAGGCTATTTCATTTTAAATTTCATGAACACATATTTTTTCAATTCAACAAATCTTTATCTTTGATGGCAGCGAGATATGTTATGTTTAATAAATTTGGTCCCGCGTCCGCATTTCATGCAAAATAGTCTATGATGTAACAAAATTTTTTAACCGTGATATGATCTCGCAGAACAGAACATGTTAGACCTACTACATGTCTGAACGACATTGCAGGGCCTTTCAGACGCGGACATGCTTCGTCATTTTTCATGGCAGGCAAAGGACATGCTTGTCGCGGACCACATTTGAACTCATTTCGATCCTTACGCGCAAACCTTTACCTCCATAGGTCCTATATTTTATTTTGCGCGCTGTCGAAGGTGTGTCCGCTATGATCACTCAGAACGCTCAAACACAAAACGTCCCCATCAGGCAGCCAATGAAAAACATTGCTGATTTGCTGATCCAGTCGGTCCATTAACTCTTTTGACTCCTCCTTTCCTTGAGATAATTGTTTCTGTAGTATTTGTGAATTAGTGAGGGTTGAGAATACATCCTTGCTGTTTTTGCGCGTTACAAGAACAACGACAACAGCAAAAGCAACAGCTGCTGCAACTAGCTCGCGTTTTCTATCAAAAACAATGGAAGCCATTTTGTTCTATGCGGCTTTGCGAACTGCAAAGGTCAAGGTCACATCGCAAGCAAATGTTCGCTTGCAAAACGATTTAAGAAGCTACACGTAAAATTCATAAACTAGAACAAAGCGCTAGCAATGCAACTCCACGTGACATAAATAATGGTCACGTACCAAACAGGCCTTTTTTTTTTACTTCATGAAACAATGTTACCTTTACAAAACCATTTTTGTAAGATAAGTCTGGAAATAGTTTGAAATAGTCGGGAATCAGAACGAACCAAATGTCCATTTGTCTGTCGGTCAGTCCGTTCCACGCATCAAGTTTATGTCAAGAACCACTGTGCAGATGTTGTTCAAACTTCATAGGAACAATGATTGGGTTAGTTGCCAGATTCTATTGCCATAGCAGTTGCCCTTCCTCAAAGATCAATGTTGCTGCAGTCACTTATTTACTAAAGACGTTTTACTCTCTGTATTTTAAAATACGGCTGAACCGATTTTGATGATTTTGTTTTTCGGTATTCAGGTGCTCATGACCACCCATTCTGTTTCAGTCTGTCGGTATTTAACCTTTCTGCTCAAAACACTTCCTTTGCATTATCTCAAATGTGAATTGACCAACGTTGATTAGATTTTTTAATATGCAGATACTTTATCTACTGCGCAGTCTTTTATGACATGAATATTTGCACGGTCTCAAAGGTCAAGGTGGATGAGGTAAATAGTTTCCTAACCACGTTTAAGCTGTGTCTCAAAACTGGCTAAACAGATATGAATAAATTTTACCTTGCAGAACGTTCAGGGAGTGGCCAACCGCTTCATGTGTTCATTTAGCTTCTTTAGGATTAAAAACGAGACAGGACAGCCCCACGAAAATTAATACGTTTGAATGCCTAACCATCTTGATTAAATCTAAAATAGATTCGCAAGCGCAAGCCTCAATAAATTTCAAAGAGTGTGACAATTTTTCAATAAGTCCTCTATACGCTTTGTGTCCGAGGACGTTAATCTACCCACGAAACGAATTTTTCAAGTAAAATTAACGCTGTGACTGGATTTCACGGATGACAGTAATTACTTTATAGTGGCACTGAGTTATCACCCACGACATTGTTCTTCAGTTCCAGCAATAACTGCTTCGCTTGAATAAGTATGATATCCATCAGGTTCACTGAAGGGAGTGGGTAACATCTTTATACCAACGCGTCGACATAAAATATCTTAAAATCAATTCTAGGCCGATGGTTTATACTTTGGATTCAGAACACTGATTCGCATCTTTGTTTTTCTTCCTGCTAAAGCTGTATGCTTAATATCGATTATAAAAATGTTGTTACATTAGGTAGTAAGCACACATTGGGGCTTTATATACATTCATTTATTCTAGAATGTAATTGTCCTTACACTGTCCTGTGCCTAGCTATGGGCATGTCAATCTACAGCTCTATGCCCACTTTCCTGTGCCAATATAGGTATGTTAGGCATGTCCTGCTCATCATTGTCCCCTCCTGAATCCTACCTGTAAATGGACGCTAGTTGTTAACGGGGCCTGCACACTAGATAAATTCGTCTACAAGCACGGCCTGTTAATAGTGTACTTGGACACAGAAATTAGTCCTTTCCATCATTGGATACTGAAACTGTCAAGCACAGTAGGCTATGTGTTTACACGAACTATGGTCTGAATTAAACATCTGGCATTTTTATTTCATTTATTTTTATTTTTAAAGAGATAAAACTATAGAAGCCAACGAAGAAGGTGTCAAAAACTTTTATTCAGCAAGACACAGTGTGTATCTGTTTATTGATTTTGTGTTTAGTTCTTCCTTTTCCCTTTAGTTATTTCTGAACCTATAGACGTCTACCAGTATAAGATACTTGGTTTAGATTTGTTTATTTTGCTTTAAAGTATTGTCCTGATATTTCATTATTCGTGTTATTTTTGTTTTCTCTGTTCGATTGTCACTTTGTCATTTGTTAGTCTACGGGGGGTCCTCCAGTTACGACGTTGATCCGTTCGTTGGACACGTCGTAACCCGATTTCATCGTAAGTCGGAACGTAAGTTGGAACTTAAAGAAAAATACCTGTACTGTACGTACAGTGCTATATATTGTAGGCCTACTGTAATTATTAATGGCATAAAAAAAAGTATTAATATTATAATGTCCATTTTAACTTCCATGGTGATGGCCTTTCTTTTCTTTGATGCACTAGCATCAGAAGAGTCTGACTTACGCTTGGGAGCCATAACCAAGGGCTAAAAACGATAAAACACGTGAGAGAGATAGACGGCGTAAACAACGAAAATGGCGTATGTACAGTGACTGAGCGAAGCGACGCCAGGGTAGGAAGCGACGCCGTCTTCCCACAACAAAGCGTATTCTTCCGCCGCTCGCCAGAAACTAGCTCCCGTTTGTTTACGTCGCTTACGACGCTAAACCGCGTAAGACGGAACGACGCGTAATATTATTTATTATATTTTTATGGGGAGGAAGGTCGTAACCACGAAACAACGTAAGTCGAGACCAGCGTAACCCGAGGACTTACTGTATGTTTTTTGTAAATTAAACTTTTGCCTTGCAACTTTTACTTTGTTTTATTTTGCATAATAGGCCTACATTTATTCTTTATCACTTGTTGAGCATTGGCTCTGGCCTAGTATTGTAGGGAAAAGAAGTGGGGGTAGAATGTAACTTTGTTTTACAACCATGAATCACTTATTACAGTTTTCCGTGGTTTTCTCGTCCCATTTTTTGGGTGACGGACTGCATTTACATTTAAAAAAATTAAACGTTTTAGTGCTCCGTGGCTATATAAATACAACTCCATACCGTTGACTGTAGGAAGCTGAAAACTTGCTGCTTTTTTAAATTCCTTGTTACTAGATACAGGGTCGACTACATTACATTATATAATTGTTGCTTTAGGTCCAGCGGACTCTTCCGAGCCAAATCAGGACCGGACAACCCCCAATCCGCATAAAAGATCTGCTGAAACAACCCTAGTGGGAAAACTGAATGCCCTCCACCAGCCAGTCACTTTACAATAAAGACATCCCACGCAGGGGACGGCTGAGGCTTTACCCCAACTAATCGAACCCCCGTTTACAAAAACAAAATAGAATACAAACATCATTATAAATTATCAACAAAACACATACATATAAAATGCCTACATTGCTAAATAATAACATCATAGGAAGCCCTAGTGACCACCTGGCAGAAAGCGTCCAACATTCCCAAGTTGATCCAACAGACCTCATACACGAACAAGGAGTCTTGTCCCGGAAGAGTTTTCAAGAAAAAAGGTAGATGACTGGTATAGCGAAGAAGACGATAGTATAGCAGATTGATAGAACAGAGCAGGAATGAGAAAGAGCAAA
>CM072511.1:96997368-97257368 GCA_036898135.1 Oncomelania hupensis | reverse complement strand
CTGCAAATATATATTCTTTTAAAAATTATTCTCGCCGTAAGAAAAATGACTTCAGCGTAAGTCCGTAAAAAACTATTTGCCACCGGAAAATAATACGGCGAAACCGTGAGGGTTGGTATCTCTGGATAATCCAGTGCTATTTCTTACGCGAGACAACTTTATTGCAGTGTTTGACTCAAACTCTTTGTCTCCCTCTGAATGTCATCAGGTCTCTTACGTCAAAAGTTTATTATTTTAGCATCATTTCATTGCAAATGCACAGCAGGTTCCCTCTGCTTGATCGTAATCTGTGCGTGCAATAGTAGTGGCCTAGCTAAGAATCTTAGGATGAGAGAGCCTGGGGGCAGTTTTATGAACGAATAAGAGATATACACCTATAAGTTATCACTAGCTATAGAGGTGTTAAAGTCTTATACCTATTCATAAAACCGCCTGTCCCCTGGTTTAGTAGCTGTCGTTGTGTAAATGTAAACACATCAAATCATGTATGAAAGACGAGTTTTACCTCAGTTTGTACCTTGCAATTATTCTAACCTTAAAAGAAAAGTACCTTTACCGTTGTTTTTTTTAAAATTAAGAAGTAAAGATATGTGGGGTGCATTTGTTCGTCATTTACAGATACGAAAGACCAGAAGAAACTCCTATTCTCTCTTGCAATTTCACATTTTTCGACGGCATAGAAGACGATGAACACAACTACAATGGTATGTCAATTTTTCCCCTCCATACTTGATTATTCAAGGTAGTACTTTTTTTTTCATGGTTAGTCAAAGTATTGTCTGTGTGAATACATGTCTTAATTTACTCTAGAACTGCATTTAACCAATTGTACAACAATGATTTTCTCTTACTGTTAGTAAATTGTAATCGATTGTAATCTGTACTTTTAAAATAAACTATACATTTATCTTTAAATATTTTCAAACCAAATAAAATATTCTTGAGAACTATTGACATAAAGGAACAGTAAAATAAATTAAAAAAAAAACAACTCATACATAATAAATAACTAATTTTTTTAAAAATCCATATCAGGCCTTTTTACTTTTATTTTTTGTTTCTCTACAGATTGGCAGGAGCTAACCAAAGGGTCCTTCAGCTTACACAAGCTTCCAGGTGGCCATTTCTATCTTAAGGAATCACACAACTACCTGAAAATCATTGACATTATTCAGTGGGACTTTCCGCTTGCTGCTGGCTGCTAGAACAAGCGTGTTTCACATGCATATTCCATTTTTATTCATTCGTTACAATTATCGAAAAACTGATTCAGTAGATGCATTTTATCGTTAACATTACTTTTCATTTTTTCCCCCAATTTCTTTCAATTTTTATGCAATTGGTGCAAAACACTCAAGCGCATTATTTTGTAGTGGCGCAAAACTTGATCATTGGTGTCAGATGTATATCTTTATATTTTCTTTTTAAAATTTTATTTAATTTCATCATCTGCTAGCTCTTACTTTCTTGACTGATGAAAAAAGCGTGTGACGAGGAATCTCAGGGTGTTGAGTGTATGGTTTTATGGGTTCAACTACAGAATGTAAGGAAACTGCCTGCTTGCACTATCCTATCCCGAATTCGAAAGTCGTTGATCGTTTAACCAGTGTACTCCATCTTTCTCTGTCACCAGCAACCCTCATGGCTTCACTAAGTGTCAAGCCAGTCCATTCTCGAATGTTGTCCTTCAACCCCTTTTTCTGTCTCCCTCTTCTTCTGCCGCATTGCAGGATGGTCTTTGGAAGGCCTGATACTCTGGTGATGTGTCCATACCATCAGAGTTTCTGTTTCTTCATCACTGTATGTCATCGTGTTGTCCAATGGCTTGTGTGATGGTCTGTTGGACGTCGTCATAAACGATCTGCCGAAACAACCCTAGTGGTAACACTGAAGGTACTCCACCAGCCGGTCGCTTTACAATAAATACTCTAATTTATCGAACCCCCATTTACAAAAACAAAATAGAATACAAACATCATTATGAAATATCTACAAAAGACATACATATAAAATGCCTACATTGCCAAATAATAACACCATAGGAAGCCCCAGTGAACATTTGGCAGAAAGTGTCCAATATTCCCAAGCTGATCCAACAGACCTCACACACAAATGAGGAGTTTTGTCCCGGAAGAGTTTTCAAGAAAAAAGGTAGGTGACTGGTCTAGAGAAGAAAATAATATAGTAGATTGATAGAACAGTAGGAATGAGAAAGAACAATGGAGAAAGACAGCGACAATGGAAATTTAAAGCACTAAATTTCCAGAAAGTGGGGATACTATTTATACTGAAACCCCCGGCACCTCCATGGGGGTAGATGCCCGTGTTGATGCTATCGGTGTTGTTGGTAACAACACATTGGAATTTTATTTGTGTATCAGAAATAGAGTCTGAAACAAGAGTTATCCCCCTCTGAAGAAGCAATTCCAAATGCATGAGAATGTGCAGGCACACACACACACACACACACACACACACACCCACACCCACAGTTGGGGGTACAGAGTATTATCATGACTTTCCTGAAACGCCACATATGTTGTGCTGACAATGGGTCACATTTCGTCCCCATTTTTAAGTACTTTTACGTGTTCGAACCCTAACCCTAACCCAGCCCTAACCCTTACGGATCATTGTTCTGACGTCAAAACAAGTAGGTATGTCAAAACAAGTTATGTAGATGTTCACTGATTTGTCCAGATAACACTGTGTAAGTGTGCCCACACAGACACAGACACACACACACACACACACACAATGTTGGGTCTCAAAAAGGTGCTATAGATAGAAGGAACAGAACATGCATGGTTTACAATCATGTATCTACATGATTTGAAAATATTCCAACCATAAAACTGTAAATCATCATCAAAGACAAACACAGTCACTGAACAAGGAATATATTTTTTTAAATTCTAAATCACAGTTCTGAAGTGTGTTAGGATACATAAAAGGGACAACGTAATGTAAGCAAAACTTTCCAAACTAATTCTTAAACATTAACGTATGAAACAGCAAAATAACTAAATGTTCTCACTTCAACAGAAAACACTGTCAAAGCAAAAAACAGCATTGAACTTGCTAACCTCAGCAAAGACACCTGATCACAGGCATCTTTCTTCTGAAATGAATGAAAAACAAATGTTCATGTCAAATTACAAGTTATTTGCAGCAAAAATGTGAATATTATGCTAAAATGCAATCAAATAGAATATTGCTCATCTAAACGATCAAAGCAATCATGGTCTGTTGCAAATTAGAGAAAATGCTGAGGTTACCCAGCATACAAAATGACACTCACACTGCATCACACATGGCACATGAAACACTAGGCAGTACAGCATCCATAGAGATCAGTATCAAGCATACTTGCCTCTTCATCAAACAGTCAGAAATCAAACCCAGACCAAGGCTCATGAACTTTAACGGCCACATTTTAGGATTCCTCTTCTTTCAGCTGTGGGTCCACAATCATTATGTCGATTATTCCGGCACCCAAAACTGGTATGTTTGTTCCCTCGCTAATCTTAGGAGTAAAAGATTGATTTATGAATTTAGAGTCACATTAGCCTACAAATAAAGTAATGTCTACCATGTTATTCTTGAACAGCAGCACCAGTGGTTGGTTTATATGTACAATGCAATTCAGAAAAGAACATACTATAAATGGGCCCAAACCACACTGCTCCACAGCACAGCAAGATCAAGACAATAGCATTACCTAACACATTTAAGCTGCAGGTTTCCAGAAAAAAAACAGATTATAGTTGCACCAATACAAAGAAATGACAATAGGAGCACCCGAAAAATTTATCAACAAATAAGTACAGATTTGACTGATCAATAATATAGCATTTTCGGACACACTTCAACTGCTGATTACCTAACACAAATTACAGTCGCACTATGTAAATGAAAATATAACAACATAAAAAATATTGATTATAAAAAATAAATGTTTGAGATAAAAGATTACAGGAATAACTGAAAACAATACAACACACACAATGTGCTAAAATAACACCAAGCGGATTACAAAAGTAAAAATTAAGTGATACAGCTGCCCTACACATTGCCCAATGCATTCATAAACCATACAAAAAATATATATATTCGGCAGAGTCAAACAGACAAGCACTGTGTTCACACACAGGCTGTGAAGTCCGTAGGCCTTGCCTCAATTACATACAATACATAGAAGGTCCTCCACTCCTAGAGACATCCGGTTTCGACTGACCCCCAAAAAACGACTTTCCTACCTTTTGTGCCCACTTCAAACTCAAACGGAGGGGCCAGACGAATCACAAACACTCATAGCAACACATTCGTTACACTTTCAACGATGTCGGCTCCAATTTTCACTGCGAATTTGGTCAAAAACGCAGTCACATAAGCTGGTTCGAATTTGGACACCACGCCGTTCGTCGATACTATATATAGCAATTCCTTTACGACCTTTCATTGGTCGCTAAGAATACGCGGTATTAGGCCTAATGAAGGGCGGACTACTCTAAAACTTTAAAACCTTTTAACGAATTCGAAAGTCGCCAACGATCTTTTGTTTATATCGCTAGAGTGGTCTGCCCTTCATTAGGCCTAATAGCGTGTATTTTTAGGCGACCAATGAAATATCTTAAAGCAATTGCTATACATGTATAGTATCGACGAACGGCGTGGTGTCCAAATTCGAACCAGCTTATGTGACTGCGTTTTTGACCAAATTCGCAGTGAAAATTGGAGCCGACATCGTTGAAAGTGTAACGAATGTGTTGCTATGAGTGTTTGTGATTCGTCTGGCCCCTCCGTTTGAGTTTGAAGTGGGCACAAAAGGTAGGAAAGTCGTTTTTTTGGGGGTCAATCGAAACCGGATGTCTCTAGGAGTGGAGGACCTTCTATGTATTGTATGTAATTGAGGCAAGGCCTACGGACTTCACAGCCTGTGGTTCACACAACCAGTTTTTTGATGAACTTACACAATTCTACATCTGCGGAGTCCAAACCAGCAAAACATAATCCCTTCCTTTGGCATTCAGACACAAATTTGTTAAAGGTCATTCAAAACAAAATAAAGTAATAGATACAGTATTCAATACTGAATTCAAATGCATTGTAACCTGCAAACATATTGCCACACATACAAATCACAGACTAGAGAGATACGTGAAGAGAAGTATGGCAAGAGAATGGGGGAAAGGATCAACATTAGGACATTCTAGTTATGCATTAAAAAATAACATTCTAAAGAAGAAACGCAAAACAATTAGGAATTGTTTAGTCACAGACTAGTAGGAAACAACATATTAAACGCACTAGATCAACATTATTCAGGAAGACTTATTAATTTCAAATGAACATTTAATTAATTTTTTTTTCTCTACAGGTTTTGAGATTGCTCTTATGTCATATAAAAACCGACAATTTCTTACAAAATCCTGATAGTTCACAATATCACTTTAACAAGTTGGTGGCTTCAATCATAACCCTGCTGTATTCTTTCTCCAGTCCACTCAACAGTTCTGCAATATCTTTCTTCCGCAATCCAATTTCTTCACCCATACTCCTGTTGAGCAAGACCAGCATCCAATACCTCAAGTCTCTTCCTCCTCCTCCAGATATTCCTGTGCTTACACTTCCTCTTCTTCCTCTTCAAGTACTGGTGCTAGGTTAGCAGTGGTGATGCTCCTGATGGAAGGACAGTTTGATCTGATCACATCCACAATGGGAGGGTGCACGTGAGTGCAGTCCAGGTTTAACATCATCAGATATGGCAGCCTCAGATTTAACAAACCTGCATTAAAAGGACAAAAACAGTGTATGGCTGAAAATAAATTGTTTTCCATGATATAGTATTTAGTTTGAATGATAATGTTTCCCTTTCCTTATAATTATTGTGAATGACTCAATAATAATTCTTTATTATATTTAGATCATCGGGGGAACTGGGCATCAGTCTGTTGGTTGCAAGTACAGCAAGGTAGAAAGATACAGAAATAATTAGAAAATAGTCAAAATAAGTAAAAAAAACCACTATACAAAATTTCAAAAAAACACAATATTAGGTAGGTTGGGTTTGGGCGTGCCACAGGCTGTGACAACGCCTTCCCCAAGGGAGGCGGTCCAGAATTTCCCCATAAAAAGGGACAATAAAGCATTACAAAAAAAGAAAAAAAAACAAAAAAACTGAAATGCAAGAATAAAACAAAAAAAAAAAATACTGAGGAAAGAAAAAGTCTTACCACTGTCACCAACACTAGTACGACTGAGGTTGAGTTTGACCAGTTCCAAGCAGTTTTCCAAGATCCCTCGCCTCAAGAATTGGTTTGTGACACTGTACACACAAGTGTAATGGCCAAGTACAAAGAAGAAACATACAGTAAAAAAAACAAACAACAACAACCACAGAGAGTATCAACACTTCAATACCAGTGTTTTGATGCTCACACTAACTGTAATATCCCTCAAAAAACATGCACCAATTTATGCATGTTCAAAACAAAAACCTAACTTCTTCTTGTCAACTTCATAATTCTAAAAAGTTAGAATGAAAGGGAGTTGTTTGGAGTTGGCCAAACTGAGATTTGGGATGATAGTAGATTGCAAATCGTGCTGAAGTGTTGGGATTGTTGGGGGTGGGTCATGTTGGATACAGAAAACCAAATCAGGAGTTACACAACATTTTAACATGATCTGAAAGGTCAAACTTACTTTGTTGTAGAAAGGCTCAGCTCTTGCAGATGCTTGAATGCTGAAAAAGATACAGCTTATTATTGCAACAATATGTTTAGCCACTAGATGTTTTAAAGCCAAAGCCCATGCTTCAATCATAAAAGAAAAACAAAACAACACCAACTACAAACATTCAGACATGTACAGCAGACAATTCAGAAGAAAAAAAACACAAACACCACAACATTATTAAATAAATTTCAAGTTCCGTTGGTAGCATGTATAGACAGGCAAAACTGCTCCTTGAGTATATTAAGTGGTGGATCTGCGCATCTGTCGGATTCGTGCACTAACCCGCAACGCTCTTCAAAATCTTCAAAGAGCGCATCATGTCAGATGCTCTTGCATATCACGAAGGCACAGGAGATGAGCAGTTGGACGAAAATTAATGATAGTGCAACTATCACTGCTGCTCTATATGTATGCTTAGTTTAAAACTGTCTAAAAGATGTGTGTAAAGCAAGGCATAATCAACACACTAGTCTACTATAACTGCCTCACAATAAAAGTGTAGAAATTCTGACTGAAAGTCTAAAAATAAGAACTTACACTTGACAACAGCAACCCCAGCGTCAGACACAGCAGTACGGTCAAGGTAGAGAATGTGGAGACTGGTAAGATTGCTCAAGTGGTGCATACCTTCATCTGTCACTTTGGTATTGCTCAGCATCAGTACCTTCAAACTGCAAACACGGAGAAGATCATGGGAAAAAGAGTTTCTATCAGAGAATGTTCCTAATATAATATTACTTCAATTGTCAGAAACAATCTAGAAATGTGGTGTGACATAAAACTCTAAAACCGTCTTCATTTTACAAAGTGAAATCCTTACTGAGACACATTTTTCTCATGGTGCTTGTAAAACCTGAGATCAACAACAGGCTTATTAACCCAAACCCATCTTCTAGAGCTGACCTCATACCATAAGCCACTTACATCTGTGAAACAAATAATTAGGCATTTCAATGTAATTTTTCTGCCTAGCCGCCAGATAATAATAGACATTTAGTTACAAAGGAAAGAAAGGTTCAGTGGTAGGAGATGCACAAGGCTGGACATACAAAAGAAAGTCCAAACAGTTCACCAAACCTTTTGCTTCGGGTCTGATCTTCACCTCCTCTCCACACCCCCTCCACCCCATTAATTATAAAGAAACTGCTACAGATTTGTTTAGAACTTCTGTTAACTCTCCTGTAGTCAGTACTGGTTAGAAATGTTTAATTGCTCAGAATGAAATCTTAGAAGACAAAAAGAAGTCACCTTAATGTTAGGATATTAGTTGTCATAATGACATTTAAACAGACAAAAGTGGTTATCTCACCTTATGATCTTCCCCACATGCTTCATGCCCTCATCACCCACGTGAATATAGTTGGTCAGATCCAACCTCTGCAAGGCAAAGCCTACAATGTAGGCCAGTCCATTATTGGTCACTGTGTGGCGGTCCGGTAGGCACAAATTCCTCAATTTCAGAGCTTTGGAACAAAACAGAAAACGTTTGGTGATAATAACATAAAATTATGCATCCTATAAAAAGTTTTAGAAAGTGTTCAAGTAGTAGTAGTATCATAGCCCTACCAAAATGTTGTATGTTCTATATAATGTAACAAAAACTGGTAGACCTAATGAAGAGAAGTGAAAGAGCAAGTACTTTCAGTGAAAAGAGATTTAAAGATTGAAAATGGTAGACACTTTTCATAGCCTGTTAATAAAACTATTTGTTTCTCATTATTGTAAAGTCTTAATGCTGGTGGTTCTCTGGCTTAGTCCTATTAATAAAAACAAGCGAAAAATAATAAAATTGTGTTTCTCATTATTGTAAAGTTTGAATGCTGGCAGTTCTCTGGTTTAGTCCTGTTAATAAAAACAAAGGAAAAATACATTGATCCTGAACATCAGCCTCTAAGACCCAGTCTCACTCTGACCAGATATTTAAAAAATAGACATTTACCGATGCAAGGGAGAGTTTCTGTATATACAAGACAATCACTCTTAATAAGTAAGAATTTTTAAGCATTATTCGTTTGCCACATATATCTAGGATATAAACTCACTTTCACTCCTGTACAATCCATAGTTGTACTAAAAGGCCCAAACAATAACTTCTAGACCATGTGCCTAGACAACATTTGACTGACACACAGAATATCCCGCAGATACGTGGTGTTATTAATAGCTTCGTGTCAGAGGCAGCAAGCACAGTCACTGTAGTATGTATAGTGGTCGTTTCTTACTTGATGCATGCGAAGACCGTGCATTTTTCGTTAGTGACTGTGCGTGGGTGGGCTTGTGTGCATGTATGTCATTTTATTCTTCCCCATGTATGTGAGAGTAGTACTGTCAACACATTTTCATCAACGTTTTATTATTAATCAATTTTAAATGTCTTTCAATTCAATTTGTTTGGTTTTTTAAAGTTTTGAACACATTCTAATTTGTGTGTATGTTGTTTGACCCTGCACACAATTCTCCTTGTGAATATTTATGAGGACAATAAAGGTTTCTGTATTCTTATCTAACAAGCTCACTACAATGACATTATGCATACAGAGAAATTCAATATTCAATAGCTTTTAGTGAGCATAAGGACCTGAAGAGGAAAGTGATGATAAAAAAAATCCTGATGAGCCGGTTTTGTCAAACCCACAAGGGGCGAACTTATGAGACTATTGAGTTCACTGAGTGTTTTCTCCGGTACTCCGGTTTCCTCCCTCCCTTCCATAATCTAAAATTTCACAAATAAAAATTAAATTTCCTTTCTGTCTTCTAATAGCGACGTTCCTTTACACCACATCTTTGAGTGATAAATGTGTGTTTGTTGTGTATGTAGGAGTGTTTGTGAAAAGTGAGCGTGTATGTTGGTTACAGATTACCGGGCTTTGAGTCTGATTTAGGTATAAAGCGCAAATCGCATCCAGTATTATTATTACACCCAAAGACATGTTAAATACAAGAACTCACTACAGATATGACTGTCCCAGATAGTAATAGCATCATATTTCTACTATTTACCACCTAAAAGGTCAGATTCTCACTTCAACTTACTTGAAATGTACTGAAGTGCCACATCGCCATCCATCTGGTCGGTGTGGTTGAGGTTGAGGTGTGTGAGAGTGGGATGGCCTACAAGGGTCAGCATACTTTCCGAAGCGATTGGGGTAGAGGCTACATTAAGTGCTGTTAGCTGCTTCAATCCCTCTATACCACTCAGGAGAGTGACCTGGACACAGTTGCCAAAGAATTAGTCAATATCAAACATAACCGCAAAAACAGGCAGACAACCAGCGTCATACTCAGCAGAACAAGCAAACAAGTAAAAACTGTAAAAACCTTTCTTGGTGTTTAAAAAGGATTCACTTAAACTTCAATGAATCAACACTGAAGTTTAACATCTACACCCACCATTGGCGATATGGCAGACGAGGGATAAACAATCTTTGGGAAGAGGGCAGTAGGGACCTAAATCAACACTGTAAAGAACGTGAATTTTCTATTTTTAATAATATTTCTATTTTTAGAATGTGATTAAGTTTCGGAATAAATAAATCTAAAGTTTCATTGGTTGAAAATGGTGAACCAATAGAATAATGAGCCGGAAGTAAGGGCAATTGGAGCTCACTTCAGGATTATGTCCCAAGGTGTGAGGTTGTGTGAAGTCAAAGTGTCAGGTGTAGAAGAAAAAAAAAAGAAAGAAAAAAAAAGATTATTGGGATTTGGGAGGTTGATTGATTGATTGATTGTTGCTTTAGGTCCAGCGGACTCCTCCGAGCCAAATCAGGACCGGACAACCCCCGATCCGCATAAAAAATCTGCTGAAACAACCCTAGTGGGAAAATTGAATGCCCTCCACCGGCCAGTCACTTTACATTAAAGACATCCCACGCAGGGGACGGCTGAGGCTTTACCCCAACTACTCGAACCCCCGGTTACAAAAACAAAATAGAATACAAACATCATTACAAATCATCAACAAAACATATACATATAAAATGCCTATATTGCTAAATAATAACATCATAGGAAGCCCTAGTGACCACCCGGCAGAAAGCGTCCAACACTCCCAAGCTGATCCAACAGACCTCATACACAAACAAGGAGTCTTGTCCAGGAAGAGTTTTCAAGAAAAAAGGTAGGTCATAGATCTAGCGAAAAAGAAGATAGTATAGCAGAGTAATAGGACAGAGCAGGAATGGGAAAGAGCAAATGAGGAAGACAGCGACAGTGGGAATTTAAAGCACTAAATTTCCATAAAGTGGGGATACTATTTATACTGAAACCCCCGGCACCCCAACAGGGGTACTGTTGCCGCAGTGAATCTGTCATGCCTATAAAGGAAAGACAGGTTTTCAACTGGGGCTTTCACTTTTCCCTTTATAGGTTAGAACAATCTACAGTGGCAAGATTGCTCATGACCCCAAGGGGTATTTGGGAGGTAGAAAGCATCGAGGACTTATCAAGGAGTATAGGTTCGGTGGACTTTCTCTCTGAAATTGGATTGTGTATTGTGTTGTAAAGATTACAGGTATTTATAATGTTTTCATGATTGTGAAATGTTGGAGAGGTATATTTTTGCATGGGATGCATTGTATTGAGAGGTGGTGAGCTGTTGTCCACTAAGATGGAATATAATTTTCATTGATGTAATAATGTATTAATTACATGGGGCTATAATTATAGAGTTGTAGATAGTGTAGAATGAATGGATGGTGTGAGTATGTTGATAGTAATTTTCATTCATGGAATAATTATACCCGGATATGGATAACATTGTGGGAGAAGGAAAGTGTAACGATGCATGTTCGACTTCTAGAACTAGTGCATGCCACGTCATAATAATTAGACGTCATTAGTTACATAAGGACGTCACAACTGGGAAGATCAAGCAACTAGCTTGCATACACCCGGTCCTGTGAGGCTGGATTCGAGAAATAATAAAACCTCAGAAATAACTCAACGTTCTAGAGTCTGGGTATTATTATTTGGTGGCAGCGGAAAGCACCGGTATTTCGGCTCAGCGTTTTGTGTGTTTTTAGCTTCCGAATACGCATCAAAATGTCGTTCAAACCTCCACCAGCCTTCGACCTTCAACGGCCAGAAGAGTGGCCGCAATGGCGTTCACGTTTCAAACGGTTTTTGCAAGCCACGAAACTCGACAGGGAAGCGGTTCCTGTCCAGATCTCGTCCCTCATCTATTCGATTGGGCCGCAAGCAGATGCGATCTACTCTACTTTCGCTCTTGACGAGGATAATGTGACTTTGGATGAAGTTATCGAGTATTTCGACGAATACTTCATGCCGAAGAGAAACATCATAAACGTCCGTTCGAAATTCCATGCCAGATCTCAACATACTGGCGAGTCCGTGGAAGAATACGTCCGTGCTCTTCATGCCCTTGCTGAACATGCATCGTTACATCTCCCTCTTTCAGTATCAAAAAATGATCAACCAGAACAAACATGTCGAACAGCAACTAATTAAATTTGGTTAGGAAAGCGAACAGGGACTTAGTTGAGAAAGCGGACAGGGGCTTTCACTGTTCTGCCACTACGGGTAGTGCGGGCGCCAGGAAGCACAGGGGAAGGCATACAGACTGGGGTTTCGCCGGACACCGGGTCAGGTCGGGACAAGGTGTAAGACAGTGACAGTGCGGGACGCACTGGATCACCAGACATATCATGACTCGCGGGCGCTTGCGCTTGAGGCGTCGGACCATCAATGGACTTTCTTGGCAAAGGGCGGTACGGACGAGGGCTAGAGCTTTGCTTGAAAGTAGCTGAGGGACGAATATGACGACGATTGCGTCTGAACACGCCAGCTGCATTCTTGATTAGGTAGGACCTCGGCGCACAGCGTTCAATCACAGTTGCTGGGTCTGACCACTGGCGCTCGTTGTCCAGCTTCTGTAGCACTTCTGTACCCGGACTGATGACGGGCAAGTCGCGCGATCACATATGGAGCAGAGTTGGAAGAGTAAAGAAACTAAGGGAGATGAGCAAGGATGAAACAAAGACGAATAATATTATTATAATAATCAGAGTATTGACGAGTGTATATCTATATATATCTATATATATATATATATATATATATTGGTTTAGCTGCCTATGGGAGGCTGGTTAGCTTCTTACACCTGGACACACAAGGTGAATCATGGAGAGTCGTAAAAACGGAGTTCTAGGGAACACAGGGTGGTTGCCGCTATCAAGGGAAGCGACCCACAACTCGACTGTCAGCAAAGCTTCTATACCTGACCAAGACACGTTTGCAACCTGTCTACATACATCAACTGCTCATCTTATGTACAGACTTCCTACAGTTACCACAGGTAACGAGTCTTTTTTGTGATTATTTTGGCTCGGGACAAGAGATTGCCAGCTTGAAACTTTGTAAATTCGTAAAATGAAACTCGTGGTGTGAAAGATTGATGTAAAATATTGTTGTTTAGTTAATTAAAGTATTGAGAGTGTGGAACTTATATTTGTGTTGGTGTTTGCCTGTGTTAGTGAGAATCTGTGAATTTGTGGGTGTGGTAGTTAACAGAGAATCTTACATGCACACTTTGTTTTGAATTAGGTGTCAGATATATTTTGCATTCAGTTAGCTATTATAAACCAGGAGTTAGCTATTATAAACCAGGCACACACCAAATATCCATCCATTACAAACACTGAACCACCAAAGCAAACATACTGAGACAGATTGTGAAAATGGACAATTTTTACTTTCCTACCACGGGATTAGGGGTGTCGAATAGCGCAGTGGTTGGAGCACTCGCTACTATGTCGCAAGTTAAGCATCGTCCAGTGCATTTAGCACTTGGTTGGGTGACCACAAAACGTGAAACGACAAATAACAACGCCCCCAGTTAACTCAACTGTGACTGAGTACCTACTCTCTTAAGGGTGGGGAAGGTAAAGCAGCGAGGGAGAGAGATGGGCATCACCATCATTACGCTGGCCCAAGATTAGTGTGATCTCCAACATCACGCTCCCCTACAGCCACAGGCTATGGGACTACCTTTACTTTTTTTTTTTTAACCACGGGATTCGAACCTGGGTCATTAGTGTGCCAGTTGAACGCTCTACCACTGATCTACGGCGATGGGACAGGATTACTTGAAAAATGACTAAACACTACCGCTTCAAATGGGGAAATAGTTAAACAACAACACATTTATTTAAAAAAAAACAAGAACACAAAACACCACCTCATGTTAGTAATTTTTTTGTTGTATTTCATCTTACACAGAACAGTAATAAACACGCGGCAGCAACTCTGATAAAATATCACATCCTCTACTAGATCTGTTCTACAATCTCTACTGCACTATAATTACTCTAATTTGCTCCACTACAGAATCGATAACTATATTATCCTCAAAGGACTAGTTAAAGATGAGGAACTGAACACATAAAATAACTATATTAAAACAGAAATGTTATCTAAAACAATAGTAGTTGCTTATTACTCACCTTAGTATCTTCTAATGATAGCTTCTGCAGGTTCTCTAATTCTGTAAAGTGAGAGAAGTGACAAATGAATTCAACAGCTTCAAACACAAAATAAAAGCATAACAAAACACAATGTATCAATTTTCACAAGTGTGTTATACGTTATAGTTTCATTGGTCAAGTGGAGTGTGACTAAAACTGATATCGCGTGGCAATTGACCAATCGCAGATGACAATGTTTCTAGCAAGCTGTGAAATATGTAAGTCATAAGAATACAGGACCTACTTTAACCCATTTACGAATCCCAGTCTCCTATTCTTTTTCAGCAAATGACTGAAAAACCAAATGGTTTACTTGTAAAAAGCAAGGTTTTATTCCCAAACCGTCGCTAATTCACTGATGCTACAGCAACAATTATTTCAAGCAAAGGAGGAGTCAAAAGAATAAATGGACCGACTGAATCAGCAAATGAATATATATATATATATATATATATATATATATATATATATATATATATATATATATATATATATATATATATATATATATATATACTGTTACCATCATTAAACTAATTACTACATGATGCTGAATACTTTCAACTCTAACATGTTTTCCCCTATACTCCATTGTATATTTGTTACTGGAAGTACAGGTCCTTGCACGTTGATGGACCCTCATTACAAAGCATTCCTGTGTTTGGGCCCATCCACCAACAAAGACCCATACTTTCAACAACGAATGCTTGTAAGAGATAGGTAAGAGATAGATGTACGTTATAAATCCCAGTGTTCTTCTCCTTCTTCCATGTACTCACGCAAGAGATGAATAAGAATGTCATTGGTGACAGCGGTGCGGCTGAGGTTGAGATTCCTGAGACAGGGTTTGGTGGCAAAGTACTTGGCAAGACCATGGTCTGTCACGCCCGTTTCCTCCAGATTCAATGTCACAAGATTGGGGAAACCTGGTTTTAACAAATGGTATTGCCGAGATAAAAGGGTTGATGGATAGAATAGCAAACCTTACAAATAATAACAGTTCATCTAAACAAACAGCAAACGACAACAAAAGACAAGAAAATGAACAAAAGTTTGTTAGATGCACACAATGCGAACAAAAGTTTCATGAAAATAAATCAACAGAGGTTCACAAAAGATGGTAGTGCTTAGTGAACAAGCAGTCTTTTTACTGTTCCTTTTTTTTAATTAACAAAAAAATAACAAAGCATGTTATGTTCCCTTAAAAATGTTTGTATTACATTGTAGAATAACAAAAAACAAGGAAGGATGAAAAAATTATATAAAAGAACAGAAAAGAAGGAGAAACACATACCGGCTATTACAAGCAAGCTTTTGTTGGTGATCTGTTTGCACTGGCCTAAGTTCAGAGCACGCAGATTTTTCAAACCTGGAAGAAAAAAACACAAAAAACAATAGAAAATATGTATAAAATAGAATATAAAATAAATACATTTTTAAAATCCACATCTCAACTACTCTTAATTTTCAAACTCCAGACATACTCTGTCTCAGAACTATCCTATCCTATCCCGACACTCGGAGGTCGTAGGGGCACCACAGATGATCGTTTAACCAGCGTACCCCATCTTTCTCTGTCCTCAGCAACCCTGATGGTTTCGCTCAGTGTCAAACCAGTCCATTCTCGAATTTTGTCCTCCCCACGGCTGAAACTTCCTTCACTGAAAGTAAACTTTCAGCCACCAGTAAGCTATTTTTAGACACGCCAGCAGGCCATGCCATGCGAAACCCATGCACAGCCAGCGTCTCGGATCTGGCTACAAGCAGTTCAGCCAGCGATAAAGGACAGCACAAGGGTTATTTTTAGCCATAGCATATGAACAGCCGTGCCCACCTCTTTTTTGGTCTCCCTCTTCTTCTACCTCCTTGCACTGTGCCTTGCAGGACGGTCTTTGCAAGACCTGATGACGTGGCCATACCATCAGAGTTTCAATTTTTTCACCACTGTGAGCAGGTCATCATGTTGTCCAATGGCTTGTGTGATGGTCTGTGAGACTTCGTCGTTGGTGATGTGCTGCGTATAGGAAATGCCCAGAAGTCTTCTGTAGCACCTCATCTTCATGCTTTGTATTTTTCCTTGGAGATCTGCTGTGAGGGTCCATGTTTTGCAAGCATATAGGAAGATGGAGATGACAAAGGAGCGCAGCAGTCTTACCTTGGAATGTAGGCTGATGATCTTGTCTTTCCAAATGAGCTTCAACCTTGCCAAGGCAGCAGTTGTTTGTGCGAACCTGGAGAGGACTTCCTATCGGGACCCATTGCCTGATACAATGGCTCCTAAATATTTGAAGCTATGCACTGTGTTGAGGGATTGGCCTTGGACTTTATGTCCGTGTTGATGCCATTGGTGTTGTTGGTCATCATTTTGGTCTTCTTCTTTCCATTCCATAGGCTCTGGTGGTGGTGTCAAGCCTCTGTACCAGCTGTTCAAGTTCTTGTTCCTCTCCAGCCAATCCATCAATGTCATCCGCAAAACAAAAGTTGGAGATTGCTCTTCCCCCTATGCTGACTGTGCCTTTGTGGCCTGCAAGAGCATCTGACATGATGCGCTCTAGGAAGATGTTGAAGAGTGTTGGAGAGAGTAGGCATCCCTGACGCACACCGATTGTTGTTCTGAACCAGTTTCTGATGGCGCTGTTGTGGAGGACTGCACTGGTAGCCTTGTCATACAGGCTTTTGATGACTTCCATAATTTTAGGGCTGATGTTGTACACTCTCATGGTTGCCCACAGAGCTGCATGCCAGACTCGGCCAAACGCCTTTTTGAAGTCTACGAACACATGATATAGATGTTGTTGGTGCTGTAGGTATTTCTCACAGAATATAGAAAATGTGTATAAAATAGTACATAAAATAAATACATTTTTAAAATCCACAACACAACTACTCTTAATTTTCATACTCTGTCTCAGAACTGTTGTAACAACAAAGTGAAAACAGATTCTGAAATAATACTCTGGGTTCCCTGGCTAAAATCTACTTTCTGAATGCTAAATACCCCAAATGATATTCACTACCCTAGAACTGATGAGTCAACAAATGGAGAATACAGGGTGGGGAACAACTCATTGAGAAAAACTCTGAAAAGGCCAGGTTCCAGGGGCCGCCTAGGCCCCGGCGGGGTCAAGGGGCAGGGCCCTTGTAGGGGGTCCAGGGGGGCAAAGCCCCCAGGAAAATGTGCACGTTTTTAAGCCATACCAAGAGTGGCATAGTAACAGTGCAGTAAATGTATAGTGAACTGAACCAACCAAATATGAAAGAAAAGTAATAATTATTAGAAAAAGATTGAACAAACACAGGAGCACACACACACACTTGTGCTTTATGACAATAAAATGTTTTCTTCACACTATTTTTTATATAAAAGATAACAAAGAAAAAAAAGATAATAAGTGTGTTCTACAAATTGCACTTGAAAACAGTGTTGTTTACAAGTCTAAACTGCTAGATCTAAAAGACCTATCATTATGCTTCTTTTAACCTACTTCAATTAGCCCTTCCCCTCCCAATCTTATACTTCTTCCGATCTATGTAACCCCATTTTAAAACAGGGAAGTCGTTCTATGCCTGCTAGATCTAGAAGTCCTATAATAGGCCTATTCTACTAACCTACTACCTCCCCTTGACCCTTCCCCTGCCAATCGTTTCTTACTCCCATCAACATCCCGTGCATAATAAATTAATTATTCAACAACCGTAAGGAAAAAGGTATGTGTATAAATTAAAAATAAAAGCCTACCTGGAAGTCGGCCCTGCTGTTTTGTGGCTTTCATTGCGTGTTGATGCATTTTGGTCAGCATGTGCTCAACCAGTGTCGACAAGCCACGATTTGCGTAGCTCAGCTCCTTGTTGCAAAAGATGCATCGAGCTGTGCCACTCCTATCTATTTTCCGAAAGCAGTCACCGATTCGCTGGTCCTCGTCCTCAATTTTTTGTTGTTTTGTTAATCCACTCCCACTTCCATTTATTGGCAATGGTCCCCTCTTCAAAAATATCCCCGCGCTGAACTATTCTGGACACACACGCCATGATAACAGCCGAAAACACGTTCAACACCATTTCGCCCGCTCTAAGCAAGTCGCGTTTATGTGGTCGTAAGAATCAACAAGAGCGGGCGGGGAGATGTTGCACGCATTCAGTTCTAGCGGGCCCGTTCTAGCAATGAGAAAGTAAAAGGTGGACACGGATGGGTACTTGTAATAATAGGTCTACTGGATTCGGAAACGGACAATTTTTTTTTCCTCTGAACTCTTTTTTTTTCATCTGAAATGGCTGCCGATTTCCTCTGAAATCAGCGGATCCGAGGAGAGTTCCCCACCCTGAGAATATATTGATAACATTACACTACTCAAGGTCCCTTTTGTCAATACTCACTTTCTAAATTTTTGATGCCCTGGTCGTTGATCAAGGGGCAAGAATGCAAACTCAGATTCTGAAGACTATGGAAAAGTCTGCAACACAAAAACCAAATGAAAAGACTTGTTAATTTCTACTGCAACACGGAAAGGTTTATTCAAACCTGCAAACACAGTAATTATTAGGCAGTTGTTCATGTACAAAATAAGATACTAAGTGACAATATTCTAAAAGAAAGAATCACCAAGAGAGCAAAAAACAAACAAAAAAACACCACCTCAATGAGTACAGGAGTTCATTTGTTGCATAGGTGTAAGCATCAAGAGACATTTTACTGAGGTAACTGCAACAGACAAATACATGTGTGTCATATATTTCATAGAGATCCAACCTGTGTTTAATGCAAATCTGGTAATAAACATGCATCAACAAAGATAATGACATTTTATCAATTAAAAAAAGCCAAATCATTCATACAAAAACTTCATGAAAATGCCACAGGACATAAGAACACTAGACCATAATAGAAGAATCATTTGATACTTAATAAAATCCTTCATGAGACCAAAACATACGCAAAATCACACAGTTTATTAAACATTTTAAAATGAAAGTATAAATTTACCAAGATAGAAAAATCTTGATGAGTTTAGGATCTAGCAGCTTGTGTTGAAGAAGGTGGTTGAGTATCTGCTCTGCTACGTCATGGGGTACTCTTCCCAGGGAACGCAAGGGGTTGACAGGGTCTGTGATCCTGGCAATGACGGCACTGAAACAAGACTCCTTGAGTGCTGGGACAGGAACATACTGCGGAGGGGTGGGAGGTCGTGGGGCTGCCGGCTGAGGGGCATCTTGTACTCTGGCTTGCCTCTGTCTTGCTGCTTCGGCTGAGGATTAACAAAGATTGCAAATGTCAAGCAATCCTCTTTATTATTAACAGCGAACATCCTACAGCAAAGCTGCAACACTGAAAGGCTGAGGATTAACAAAGATTGCAAATGTCAAGCAATCCTCTTTATTATTAACAGCGAACATCCTACAGCAAAGCTGCAACACTGAAACTGATTTCTGAGCATAATCATAAAGGAGGTCAAAGTAAACCTTTCAAAAGAAAAAACACAACACCACTTATTACTCAGGGTACTGAAAATATGTGTTTTACAAACTACTGTAGATCAAGTGAGAAACTATCTCATCTTCATTAATTCTTGATCAAATATCTTTGTGTGAATACCAATTGTATGTAAAGTGTAATATACATTTTACTATTTTGCATAGCAAAAACCTGCAAACATTCAATGATGTTCAAATATGATCCTGAGGCACTGCTGTGTTTATCAACCAACCACATCAAGATAACAATATTGTCAAAAGTACCTGCTAAATCAGCTGCCAGTCGGTTGCTATGGTTGTCAGCACCAGGCGCTCCTTCAGGGATGAGACGCTGTCCTACACCCCCAAACGGTGCATTTCGTTGGATCCACCCACCCATCCCTACAAGAAAAAAAAAAGACAAGTTAATGTATCACTTTCCAAATTGTCTTCATCCTCGGGGGAATAACAGTCAGTCCACAGTCAATCCATCCATGAGAGGTATCGTCATTCAACAGTGGATACTGTCAGCCACAGTGTGGTAGCATCCTTTGCCATAAACTGCTTTGGGGAGTTAAAGCTTTATTACTCTGCAACTTTGTAACGAATCAACATTGAAATGTGCATTTTACTACATGTAATTGTAAATATCTTGATTTTTTTTATACAATAAGCTTTAAAGCAAATCTGACATTTTAAAAAATAGATGTTTCCTTTTCCCAGTTTAGAGTCAAATTACTTCTAATAATTGTGAAGATTAATCGTCCAGAAACCTGTATTAAAATTGTCTAGGATGTCTTCATCCATTCTTTACATCATGCTAATAATTTTGGGATTTATATTGTTTTTATGTGTTGATGTTTGTTTATTTGTTTGTTTTGTTTTAAAAGATTGGTACTGTGTTCATATATAGACAAGCAAGCAGCAAATTATTTATTAAAATCAAGAAACGAACAACTAAATCAGGAAAGTAAAACTGAAATACTAACCGCCAAAGCCTTGTATTCCACCACCAAACATTCCCATTCCTTGGTGAGCATTATGTGGGGCTCCGAAGTTGAAGTCATCATCATCATCATCATCATCAAAATCATTATCATCAACATCACCACCCATCTCTTCATCTGCAACAAATAATAAAATCGTAACAACATATAGTTTACAAGCATACCAGTACACATGTTTTCCAACAAAGAGTGCCTGTACAGAAAAAAGAACAAAGATAATGTGCATACTGGACATCATGCTATTTTCCATGGGCTGTACCATTACATTTTTTCAATGATTAAAAATATATTTGTGTGAAAGTTCTGTTTTAATTAACTGCATAATAATAATTAGAATATAATGTAACAACATAGAAGAGAAATGCCTGCCATCACAATGAAACCTCCACTTGACTTCCATTTATAATCTTGAAAATCAGAAGAACAGATTTCAAACATAATCAAAACAGTGAAAGAAGTAAATACCATTGTTAATTCTTTCCAGAGGCTGTCCCCTTCCCCAATAATGTCCTTGATTACCTTGAGCACCTCTGCCAACCCCTGCTGGAATCAGTGGAGGAAAGGCCACATTGGGCATTCCAGGATCTTCTTCCTCTGCAATAGCAATGTCAATATATATATATATATATATATATATATATATATATATATATATATATATATATATATATATATATATATATATATATATATATATATATATATCACACAGTTCAGTTAGAATACAGTCTGAACATAGTCTATTAATTTTTGCAACGATTTTATGAATTTCCACCTTGAATCGTGCCAGAACGAGACAAAATGACACGGTGGCCAAACAGCAGCAAGAACTCTGGAATTAAAGTCCAAATCTAAAAAAAAGACACATAAAAAGAATCTTAACTTGCCATCATCAATGAGTTCATTGTTGTCGTCATGATTATCACCATGGAGGGCTCTTCCCCTCCCCCAAGAGTGTGCACCTTCTCCAGCGACAGGCTGCCATTGCCCTATTCCTGTATTCATATCGACGAGTCCTCCTTCATCCATATATTCTTCCTCAGCATCTTCTCTTCCCATTGCTACTGAAGGAGCAGTTGATGGTTCACCTACACCTGTTATGACATAAAACAGTTATGTTGGTAGCAAAGTCAGTGAACACAAATCCACTTTCATTTATCGTGTATCTCATCCTAACTTAGGTATGCTGCTGCCCTTCCAAAATCTTATAGTGATATGCATATCAGGACAGCCAAGATTAATTTTTCTATTCAACTAGAGAACTAGTCACAGAATCGTATTGACAGCTTACAAGAGCTGTTATAAAACGATCAGTCAAATGCACAATAACAATCTTACAGTGTCCAGCGAACTGCAAAGAGCCGAATCAGGACCACAAAATCAAGACCACAACTTGGCTGAAAGAACAGACCCCTGATCTGCATAATAGATATGCTGAAACAACCCCAGTGGTAACACTGAAGGCACTAAACCAGCCGATAACTGTACAATAAAGGCATCCCATGCAGGGTACGCTGAGGCTATACTCTAATTTATTGAACCCTCATTTACAAAAACAAAATAGAATACAAACGTCATTATAAAATATCAACAAAACACATACATATACATGTAAAATGCCTACATTGTTAAATAATAATATAGGAAGCCCTAGTGACCATTTGGCAGAAAGCATCCAATATTCTCAAACTGATACAACAGACCTCATACACAAATGAGGAGCGTTGTCCCGGAAGAGTTTTCAAGAAAAAAGGTAGTAGGCTGGTCTAGCGAAGAAGAAGATAGTATAGTAAATTGATAAAATAGAGTAGGAATGAGAAAGAACAAATGAGAAAGACAGCAACAGTCGGAATTTAAAGCACTAAATTTCCAGAAATTGGGGACACTATTTATACAGAAACCCCCGGCAAACAAGATGATAATGAAGATTATGTCTGCAAAATTTAGAACATTCAGATTCCCTTTAAATCTTTAATCTATATTTCAGCTTATCACAATACCAGTCACAGTATGCATGACTAGGGAGTTGATTTGGAAAATTGAGGGTGAACACGTGTTCTTTTTTGTTTTTGTCTGGTCATCAACCAGATCGAGGTCTTCACTCTTTCCTCAAGTCAAGCAAAATCCATTTGTTATTAACACTTGAGTTGATTTCAGCTGCAACAGCCTTGTCACCTTTCTATTTTGTCGATACATGGTGACCAAAATAGCGCACCATCTTGAAAATGCACAACCCATAAAAACAAAGAAAGCGCTCAAAAATCTTCTGTCCATTCCGGAACAACCAAAAAAAAAAACCACTTGCTCGGCAGTTTCCGACTGCATTCTTATCATCCTCTGGTTCTTCTCAGCAAATTTCGTACAAACTACATTCAGTCCAAATAAGAATACACCAAATGAAAATAAATTATCGCCATCTTCCTGTTGAAATCTGTCACGCTTACGCATGTACAATACCCCCACCCCCCTTCCCCTCTCAATTTTCTCAACGGATTTAGGCCAATCTCAAGCTGAAAACCACCATTTTGCAAATTTTAAGATTTGTGGCAATGCCGTGACTCAGTTTTATTCTAAAGAAGCAAAATAAAAGCATTAAATAATGGGCCACTATTCAAACTATTTGACCGCAAATAATTATTAAAATCGGCTACGCCAAATTTGAGATGAAGTGCAAAAAGTCTTTATAATATAATTAACCTCAGCAACCTTGACCTATTTTGAAAGAGCAAAGGTGAATGACACAAAAGACAAAGTGGTGGTTAAAGTATCTGGACAGATAAAAATAATCAAAATGGATTCACCCTTCCTTCAGACAAGGCAAAAATGTATGTGAAATGTATTTGTTTAATCACTTTTATACAGCGCTTTTCCAGTTCAAGACCTGCTCAAAGCGCTGGTCAATACAGGATCTAATTCAAGTCGTCCAAGGCGCCCACCTGTCACCTTTGGGAGCATAGTCTGAGGCCCAGACGACGAAGCACAATTATGGGTGACTGGGGATGGAAAGAAAGGACCTAGTGCATGCTGGGTGTATTTGTGTAGCTGGCACTCACCCGTCTAATACAATAGCATCAATGGAATGCGTGTGAGCACACACTAGACCTTGGTTTATACTCTCATCTGAAGGACTAGGAATGCCGCATCACAGTTTTAATTTTATGTATTTGTTACATGTATTATTATTACTATTCTACTCCAGGCTGTCCATGGGCTTTGAACCCCTGCCTGCCTTTTTTCTGACACATGAGTACATTGCATACACCACTGAGCCAACTGCACTCCCCAATAAATAAATTGAAAGTACAAATATTACCTGATTCTGGGAAAAGGTCTACAGCACTGTCCACTTCAATTTTCTTCAGCACCAGGTTTCCAGTGGGCGTCAAGCCCAGCTGCTCCAGGGTTTTAGTCATCTCAGTTGCACTGAATTCATGCCTTGGAAAGGGCTACATAAATCATGATAATAAAACCATTATTACTCTCTCATTCCAAAGTTACAGAAGCAGAAAACAAAAACTGGAAAACTCATGAAGTTTTTTTTATTATAATGTTGCCTTTTATTTTGATTCTGCTACACTTTCAATTTCCATTAAACAGATTAGTATGACATGCAACTCCATCTGTACACAGCCTCAAGCATGAACTTGAAAAGCTGAACAACACACATACACACAGATGATATATACGTAATATATACATACAAACATATATATATATATATATATATATATATATATATATATATATATATATATATATATATATATATATATATATATATATATGAACTACAGTAATGTTAATTTGTGTGACATTATGTTTTTCTCAACTGAAAAACAAACATAGAACAAAACATAACCTTTACATGCATACCTGCATAAATCCAAAATATCCAGTTGTCTCATCTCCCACTTCTTTCAGTAATTCAGTCCAGACTTGACTGAGCAATTTGGTTTTCTCCAGCTTTTTTCTCAACTGCTTGCCACTGGGTAAACGAATCTGAAGTAAACAGTATGTGCTGGCACTGGTGCTGCTGGCTACAGCGCCCTGTGTTGTGGCACTGGTGCTGGACAGAGCCGTTGGGCTGCCCACCGTTGCTGGGGCTTGTGTGACAGATGCGTGAGTTCTCATCATTTTTTTGATCTCACGATCCTCAGCAATCTCTTTCAGCGCCCTCTCTCGATCCTGACATAGAGGAAAAGGGGAAACAGAATCAGATGCAATAAATGCCAGCTGATTTATATGGATGATTCAGATGTACAGGAATAATTTTAAAGCCAGCTTGTGCAACAGAATTTGCTCATCAAATTATTAGTAAAAACAAATGTGTTAACTCCCCTTCCTCTCATCAATCAACAGCAAAGTCATAATTATTTAATGACTTCTGTGAGACCAAACACACACTAAAGAGAGATAAAAAGTGAATGTAGAACACAAGAAGTACGTTCTTACCTAAAGAGATGGGACTAGATTGTATTGATAGCATCTTGGACATGATTCATATTAGATGCTATCCTTGAAGGAATGAGGGAATGATAGGAAAGATCTATCTCCCCCTCCCCCCCTCTGCTGCCAATGGATTGCATTTGTAGATTTGTGCCATAGATACACATGGCCATTTCGCTGTGTTCTCAGGTAAACAAAACGTCCAAAGCTAATTGCAATCGCTGACGCGTTTTATGGTGCGCAACCTATCGTTTCAAGTTTACACATTACCCTTTTAGCCTGAAGCTTCTCCTGCTGAGCTTTCTTCTGAGCATCCATCCGCTCTTTCTCTTCAAACTTGTGCCTGCTCTCAATCTTATCGTCAGTCAAATGAAGGCGACTGACGACCTGCTGCTCCATGTCCATGTCAGAGGAGGAGGACTGAGGAGAAGGGGAAGAAGCCTTAGTGGGTGTAGAATTGTCAGGTATCGGCAAGGGTTTGGAAAATGGGGCTCTTCTGTCTGGGGTCAGACTAGGAATACTAGAATTTGGGGGTTGTTGCCCCTGAAACAAACATAAATACACAAAATATATTAAAAAAACAACGGCAGAAAATTACTAACAGTAACAGAGGTCCTGCTGATACTTACACTTTGAATACATGGACATTTCACCTATTAATATTATGCTGCAAAATTGCATCCATCATCAAAGAATTCATATTTTCTTTGCAATTACCATGATTCCTGCATTAATCAACATTAAAGTGCCTTGCAATGCTACTTTTATAAATTTGAAATCAAGCCAACAATTCTTTTATTCCCAAAAAAAGTGGAAGATGTGGGTAACATCAGCACATTTACAAACTAATTAATTGAAAGTAAAAACAAATACAATGCAAGATATATATATGTGTAATTGTATGTACAATAAACAAAGGAACTTAACATACAAGACTACAACCAATAAATTCATTTCACTGCACCTTCTCAGCACATACACGCTCCCACACTCACTCACACACCCTCAAACACTATCCCCATGCACGCACTCCTGTCTGCACCCGCCCTCAGCAATTCATGCATATATATATATATATATATATATATATATATATATATATATATATATATATATATATATATATATATATATATATATATATATATATATATATATATATATATATATATATATATATACACATCCGTCAACAGGGTTCATACTGAAATTGTTGTAAAAAATTCAAGGAGTTTTCAAGGAGTTTTTTCAAAAATTCAAGGAGTTTTTATAAATAGGAAACGCACATAATAATTGATAAATAGTCAAAATAAAGGATAAATCTTTTACCCAGTGATATCCATAAATTGTTTGCAGTCATGAATCTGATGGTGATACTGATGTTGATATTGATTATGAAATCTACACACATAAATATTGCATGCCGATGAAGTTGCAGTTATGATGATGATGCAGATACGGAGTCTATACACAAATAATAATTGTGAAACATGTTGTCCTTAGATACAAGTTAGAGAACTGTAAAAAGTCAGAAAGAGGTACCACCACCGGCTAAAGATAAATGAATTTTCAGTTATTTTATTTTTTCCATCCCTTCATCAATCTGATGGGAAATCTTCTCCAGCTGGATCTTTATTTCCTTAGATTTGCTCCTCAGTGCATTTGACTGGATTAAACACACAATTGCCTCCAGGCATTTTTACTGATTCATTCAGCAAACACGCGCGGAAAAACAAAGGATGTATGGAAACCGACAAATGAGCGTGCGCGCGCGACAGCAAGAGAATGAACAATTTCCAGTGGAGGTTACTTCCCTTATCATTAGCAGACGACAAAAGTTACGATCGTCGAACAGTTGACAACACAAATAATATTATAATTTTTGTTTTATAAATTTTTATTTTACAATACAATGCTTTTTTTTTGTTGAAAATTTGACAATAAAATCTCTAGGTCAAGCAATGGATAGATACACTGGTTGAAATTTCAAGGAGCTGAGGCAATTTGGCATTTTTCAAGGAGATTCAAGGGCCCTTGAACAAGACATCGAAATTCAAGGAGATTCAAGGAGCGTACGAACCCTGTTCAAGCATCTCTCTGTTGTTACACTGAGAGCACAAAAAGAATTAGCAAAAACTGCCGTCGGATCAGACCCCCGCCACAATACAATATTAGCAAAGCTAAAAGTCATAGGCCTAGGCCCTTGTATCACAGCTGCCAAGGTGAGGATTTGAGGACGGGTCACAGGTCATGAATCCAGCCCTGTGCGCAAGACCGCTGCGCAAATTAGTGCCAGGAAGTTGAGGTGGATACAAAGTGTGGATAGGTGCAGTAAATTTAAGTTGATGTAGCCATAGTAAGAGTGAAAAGCCTGGTGCATTCAAAAGGGGTTACTACAGAGTACTTAGAATGCCGACTCTGCTATGGCGGAAGTATGTAAAAAGAGTACAAAAGTGGAGCATGATGCAACAGGGAGAAGGTGTGTATTTGCATGTTTTGGGTTCATGACCAGCGACCTTGTTTGGCCAACATAAACAAAAATATTGACTACACCACCAAACACGCTAATCATTGGCTAAAACTAACATAACTAGTAAAATCCTATAAAACTACTTCTTGATTATGAAGACATACTATTACTAGTCTATAATTATAAACAATAAATTTATGTTCTCGGTATTGTCTGTGGTATATACTTAATTTATTGTAAATACTTACAAGTTTCAAAGTTGGAGAAGCACCAGCAGTGGCAACATAGCCAGGTTTCCCTTCCAAAATCCTAGAGATAAAAGAAATCAAGAATGACACATCGTTACAAAAATCACATTACACTTACTAAAAAATAATAATATAATTTATAAAAGTCAACAGAACCAAAAATAGAATACCCAATAATTAAAGTGTAATTGTTTTCTTTATAAAGTAGTTTTAACATCTAAGAAAACTTACCATTAAAATGTAATTGTTGTCTTTATAAAGTAGTTTTAACATCTAAGAAAACTTACCATTCAACTGCTTCTTCTGTTGAAATTTTTCCAAACTGGAGAGCATCCTGTGCGTCCTTGAGCTCAAACCCCATGGACATAACAGCTGCTATCATATCATCAACTGTCCCTGCCTAAAGCGAAAACAGAGTCAGCTATCAGTGATGGAGAAAGTTTTTAAGCTAGGAGTATTTATACCCTCAACCAGGGGTTTTCATACCCTCAATGCAAACATAAGGGGGTTTTTATACCCCCTTTCAGTTTTTTAGGGAGTACACCAACATACGTAATAAACACTTTGCATGGAAAGTCTTTTCATCAGTTTGAGTTTCTTCAGCCGGGCTCGGTGCGGCTTACCTTTTTCTTCTCTTACCACTCAAAGCCAAAGGCTGACAAAAATGTTTGTTTTTCTTTTCCTTCATCTTGTTTTAATTTTTTTGAGCAATTAGTTTTGTCTGCTTTATTTTTCATTTTCTTCGGCTTCCCCACAGATCGCTGCTTGTCGGCCATGTTTAATTTTTTTTTTTTTTTTGAATAAATTTACGTCCCCGGACACTAATGTTGGGTTGTTGTCAGTCTTATATAGCCAATCAAAAGCGTCGAGAAAAAAATTGATTATTATTGTGCATATGATTGGCTGTTTCTCGGAAGCGACAGAATGAATAGGAGGGGGAGAGAGGGTGGTAGGCGGTCGCGCAGGACGCACAGGCACACGATCCAAATCGAGCGAAAGCTGTACGCACGACCGAAATAGTTGTACCTGATGATACCTCCCAGCAACTTAGCTTTACGTTTTCATACCCCTTTGGCACTGACTTTGTGCGTGTTTATATACCCATTTCATTACATTTTCGTTACGTGATTTCCCAACTCAGTACGTGAAACACGTACGATTGTACGTGATCTCCATCACTGGCTATGAACTATGGAAAATGTCCATGACGGCCCACAAATAAACCGGTAACTCTGCATGATCTGAACAGTTGAAATGAAAATTACTTTCAATTTTCAAATTCAAATTCTGCACCAGACATAGATGCTTTTTACATAAAAATGCCAGTCATATCAACATTATTTGTTGAAGAGGCATGCGTGTGATAGTTATAATTCATTTTTTAGATCCAAGACCAAGTGCATGATCTAAACAAAAAATGTAAACCCAAAACCCTTGTTATTTTGCCTTTTTGCTAGTGCGCAGTGTGCTATCCTGCAAAGCAAAATATTCGGAATAAAAAGCAGAAATCCTCAACAATTTAGCAAAATTATTGCAACCGCTCGAAAAAATAAGTAGCCAGCATTCTTCTTCATTCTAAAATTCCGTGCAACCATAAATAAATAACTGAATGTTCCAACCGACAAAACATTGTTTACAAACTTTACCTGCGAAGCCATCTTGCAAAGTACGGAACGGAAGCTTGCATAGACCTACGTCCTTCACCCCGGGGTAGATAACTCGGAAGTTACTCCTTCTTCGTTTAGGCCTAGAGGTGACAGAAGGTAAACTATACATTGCGTTTCATATGAGATTAGCAAACTTGAGTAATCCTACCTGCGTGTGTGCATTCTATGTTTTAAGTCTAGTCTACATTGTGATAACTTGACCCACCACCGTAAGTTTTAACAAAAACGGTGTAAAAAGCTTCGTGGGCCTCCCCCAATCCCTCCTATCCGATCATATCCCGTAACTCGAAGGTCGCTGGGGCACCACAGATGATCGTTTAACCAGCGTACTCCATTTTTCTCTGTCACCAGAAACCCTCATGGCTTCGTTCAGTGTCAAGCCAGTCCATTCTCGAATGTTATCATCCTCTTTTTCTGTCTTCCTCTTCTTCTGGCTCCTTGCACCGTGCCTTGCAGGATGGTCTTTGCAACTGCAAGGCCTGATGCTCTGGTGATGTGGCCATACCATCCGAGTTTTCGTTTCTTCACACTGTGAGCATGTCATCGTGTAGTCCAATGGCTTGTGCGACAGGGATATCTCAGTGGTCAGAGTGCACGACTTGTGTGAGTGCGTCTTGGGCGACGTGGTTTCGAATCCTGACTTCAGCAAACTATTGTGTGATTGCTGGCTATTACGGGCGAGCGCCTTGAGAAGCTCTCTGAGCTTGTAAGTGCGCTATATATGAGAAATCTCATTCTTGTGTGATGATTTGTTAGACTTCGTTAGTAGTGATGTGCAGGGTATAGGAAATGCCCAGAAATCTTCTGTAGCACGTCATCTCCATGCTTTGTATTATTTGTTGTAGATCTGCTGTGAAGGTCCATGTTTCGCAAGAGCATAGGAAGATGGAGATGACAATGGAGCGGAGCAGCCTTACCGTGGAATGTAGACTGATGGTCTTGTCTTTTCAAATTGGGCTTCAGCCTTGCCAGGGCAGCAGTTGTTTGTGAGATCCTGGAGATGACTTCCTATCAGGACCCATTGTCTGATACAATGGCTTCTAAATATTTGAAGCTGTGCAATGTGTTGAGGGATTGGCCTTGAACTTTGATGTCCATGTTGATGCCATTGGTGGTGTTAGTCATCATTTTGGATTTATCTGCACTTATTTCCATTCCATAGGCTCTAGAGATGGTGTCAAGCCTTTGTACTAGCTGTTCAAGTTCTTGTTCCTCTCCAGCCAATACATTAATATCATCCACAAAACGGAAGTTGGAGATTGCTCTACCCCCTATGCTGACTGTGCACGTGCCTTCATGATCTGTAAGGTCATGTGACATGATGCACTCTAGGAAGATGTTGAGTGTTGGAGAGAGTGAGCATCCTTGGCGCACACCGATTGTTGTTCTGAACCAGTTCCTGGCACTGTTGTGGAGGACTGCACTGATGATGAAAAAAATCACTTCATTACCCCCATCAACAAAAAAAAAAAAAAAAAAAAAAAAGGTAAAAAAAAAGAAAGAAAGAAAATCCACTACTAGTACAACTACTACTGCTAATACTACTATATTTTTTATTACTGCTTGATCAGCTGGTTGAAGCCAGAACTACATACAACATATGGAATAAAACAGACCAAGGACTGCAAACATTCAAAATTTACAGCAATGAGAAACAAATATGTACATAAACACAAAGAATGCTAATTTAGACAATTTTTGTTGTTTTTGTTCAAATGAGCATTCTTTTGGTTTATGTACATATTTGTTTCTCATTATTATACAAATAACATAATTATGCATCACCTTCTGGCCACATTACTTTAAGTTGTTGTTTTATCAACCTTTCTTTTATTGTTGTTTTATGTATCTATTAGATTGGTGATCATTGAATGTTGGGTGATAACCATGCAGGCACTGGTTTGAAGCTGGTTGACATTCAGTAGTACTAAAAAAAAACCAACTAAATAATAACATGACCCTGATACACAGGCAAGCTTTCACTACTCCTTAGAAGGAGAGTATAAACAAAGATCTAGGCTGTGTATGCACAAATTCCATCTCACAGACTTTAAAGATCCTAATGCTCATGTCCTAGACAGATGAGTTCCAGCTACCCAAGAACACCCAGAACATCCAGCAAGCATCAGGTCCTTTTTCCCTTCATCCCCAATCACACAAGATTTGTGTTCGATCCTTTGGGTGTCAGACAATGCACCTAAGGCAGCAAGAGAGCATCTTGGGCGGCTAGAGTTAGATCCTGCATCAGCCAGTGTCTTGAGCAGCTCTTGAGTCAGATATAATATAGAAATGATTAAAGATATTTGTTTTGTTATTATTTATTTTTTATGATTTATTTTATTATTATTATTATATGGTAAAATCATTGAGGTGGTTAAAAAGGTCCAATAAAGTTATACTTGGCAGCACATGGAGTTGTAGACTCTTCAAAGGCAACTGATAAATGGTAGATTTTCAAGACTGAGTTAGAAAATAAGTGGATTATGATGAATGTTCACATATAAATTGCAGAAATTGAAGGAACAGTGATAGGAAAGTTCACAAGTAATTAAATTTGTAATTGAAGTATAATCTAAAAGGCAATTGGATTGGAAAAAGGAAAGCGGTCATCCTCCATTTGACAGAGCTTGTTCTGACTTTGAACTCATTTTGGTTTAACGATAAATATTTCAAAAAAACTAGTGGAGGGGTGATAGGTATGTGAATGGTTACTTTCTATGCATACTTGTTTGTAGGTTACTTCGAAGCACAGATCATTGCACAGTATTCAGGCTCTTTGGCTTCCTTCTCAAGCCTGTTATTAATGACTGCTTTGTCATCTCCACACTTCTAAAGATAGAGCTATTGAATTTCATCAATTATTTCAATAACTTCCATCCAGCTCTTCATTTTACATACGAGATATTTCAGTCTTGCATTCCATTTCTCAACATCAACAATATAGCTTCCAAGACAACTCGGATCGCTTGACAACATCAGTTCACTAAAAGTAAACGGAATTCCATTTGTTTCTTTAATTTATTTATCTTCCAGTCACCCTGCATCTGCCAAAGAAAATATCCCTTATTTTCAGCTCCTATGTCTGCTCGGACTCTGCAACAATGATGGAGATTTTTCAAGGCAGGCAGGCATCAAAATTGCTTGACTTCACCTCTAGAAATTACCCAGACCACATACTCCAACAAGCTCTGGCTAAAGCATCTAGTATCTCCAGATTGGAAGCTCTAACTGCTAAATCACAGCTACCAAGTGACCAGAATGACAGCACTATCTTCACCTTGAGGTTTCATCCACTCAGCCTCTCAGTCAGATCAGACACATCCTTCTAAATAACTGCTATATATTACACACTGAGTAACACCTTCAAGAAGCTTCCAAAGTCCGCCTTTAAGTGAGACACTAACCTGCGCGACCTCTTAGTGTGTGCTGCCTTCCATCCAGTGCCGTGCCCTCTGACCCCACCAGGAACCTACAGATGTAACATACCCAGTTTTATTAACAGCAACTGCACCTTCGTAGGCCTGTCTGGACAAAAAATTGAAGTATGTCGTGCCTTTATCTGTCAAACTGCTGATGTGATTTACATCATCTGCTTTAAGCTTTGTGGCATGCTGTACACTGGTGAAACTTACAAACTTTTAATGAGAGATTTAGGGAACACAGGGATAGCAACCTCTTACAAAAGTCAATCTCAGTTGCTGACTACTTTGACACGCCACCTCACACCTATCAGACCTCACTGTAGCAGTTTTGTGGCATAACAGTGGTTGTGACGGTTGGTACAGAGAATTCATGGAATCTCAAATCATTTGTCACCTGGGATTCCTTCAGCCACATAGAATAAACATTTAAAAAACTAGTCCAACCTAACTGTCCAACCTATCTTCTTGTCAGTCTTCTAACCACATATCGCCTTATCTGTCCCTTCTTCATTCCTATACTTCCTCCTCCCTCCCTTCCTCCTTCCCCATCCTTTACCTTTTAGATCACACTGCAAATACAAATTTAATTACTTGTGAGCTTTCTTATCACTGTTATTACACGTTCAGCAATTAATCTGAACATTAATCAAATTCCACTTAGTGTACATCAGTCTTCAAAACCTATCACCGATCAGTTGGCCGTTACAGAGTCTACAATTCGACGCGCTGCCAAGTTTTACTTTATTTGACCTTTTTAACCACTTCAAAGATTTTACCATTTTATTCTAACGCTCTATTTTTATAGTTGTGGATGCATATGAATGGATTCTTGAATTATCTGACATTAGCGGTCAATGTTATAAATACCGTCTTATCTGCAGACATCAATCATAGTGCATGAAATCATTACTTTGATCAGTGTGGAGAACATCATCAACACTTGTTAGTGAGATTTTACTTCATTCTCTACTATACGATTTTGTTTTTATATTAATTGTGTGTGTGTGTTTATGTGCAGCTCATTAAATCATGGAAGTCAGATCAGCTATGATACTGATCAAACGCTGGTCACAAATACTTCAACTACAAATGATCAGGACTGTGTCCCCTGGAAGACAGCCACATGTGTTGAGTTTTTATATTACCAGTGGCTCCCGTAATTTTAAGCTGTGCAGGAGTATTTCCACCCATGTTCCCTACCTTTACAATCCTGGACATTACCTTAGAAATACAACTCACAAGACATTATTAGCATGCCAGCATTCACTAAGAAATGCGCAGATCTTTTTGCCAGTATCTCTTTCTGTGGGCTCAGTGCGAGGCATGGCAGGGCACAGCAAGTGGGCAAATATCAGACACATCAAAGCAGCAAAGGATTCTGAAAAGTCAAGAACCATCACTGAATTCGTTCGCAGACTCAGAGCATTTGTTAGAGGTAATCAAATGAATCTGTGTTTTTATGTTTTGTTTGTGCAGTTCTAAGAGCTATAATACTCATTCTGATGTTGATGATTAAATTAATATAAAATTTCATTGGGTGAATCTAAACACATTATTTACAATGTTCATTACAATGCTCTATTGTTATCTTGCAGCTTTTATAAGTTTGTCATCTAGTATTAAGTATAATATATTACAGCAAACTATCCTATCTTATCCTATCCCATAACTTGACAGTCGTTGGGGCACCACAGATGATTGTTTAACCAGCGTACTCCATCTTTCTCTGTCCTCAGCAGTCCTCATGGCTTCACTCAGTGTCAAGCCAGTTCATTCTTGAATATTGTATTCCCATCTCTTTTTCTGTCTCCCTCTGTTTCTGCCTCCTTGCACTGTGACTTGCAGGATGATCTTTGCAAGGCCTGATGCTCTGGTGATGTGGCCATACCATCGGAGTTTCTGTTTCTTCACCGCTGTGAGCAAGTCATCGTGTTGTCCAATGGCTCGTGTGATGGTCTGTCGGACTTCGTCATTGATGATGTGCTGGGTATAGGAAATGACCTAAATTTTCCAGTTTTTAATTTTTTTTTATAGAACTGATTTGTATTGTTTATTGCATTTTGTTAATTTATTTAGTTAGTTATTTTACTGTGTAATATTAGATTGTATTGCATTGTACTGTTTTGTATTTATTTACCTATTATTTCCGATGTATTTATTTTCAATTTCAGAGACTGGTCAGACAGATCCTAAAACAAGTGGTCAGCTAGCAAAGATGATCTCTGAAGCCAAGGGGAAAAATATTCCTTCAGTAACTGTGGAAAGAGCTCTAGCTCAGCTGGTTAGATTTGACATTTGTGTTTGATCTGAAATAAAATTGGCTGTTGAATTTGAATCAGTGAGACTGCAAGTTACTAAATGTACTAGAATTTCAACTTGATAATTTCTTATATATTTTAAATTATTTAGTTCATTTTTTGGGTAATTCCTACATTCTTCCTTAATGTTTTTATGCACAAACATTCATTTCTGTTGTCTGAAGGTTGCATTAAAAAACTCCCCTCCAGTAACATTTGAGGCTAAAGGACCAGGAGGGAGCATCATGTTGGTAGAAGCTGTTTCAACAAAGTTGTCTCACACACGAGGTGAAATTCAGTCAATTGTTAAAAAAGCAGGGTAAGCCATGATTTTGATTAAAAACTGTGATGCTGAACCTTTCAGACTGTCAAGATTTTGGATGATTGTGTGGGTGCATTAAAAGAATGAGAAAGTTATTTTGTTTTGACTGTGAAAACGACAAAATGTTATCTACTCAATTTGACTTGCCAAATTTTCGGTTTGTAAAAACCTTCTTCAGGGCATTACAATGTCAGTGTGATAATGTACAAAGCGCTTTACCTAATAACAGAATTCTTGACTATGTTATTAGGTAAAACGCTTTGTTTATTATCACACTGACATTGTAATGCCCTGAAGAAGATTATTAAAAACTGAAAATTTGGCAAGTCAAATTGAGTGGATAACATCTTGTCGTTTTTAAAGTGTTTTATGTTATGTGTTATTCTTCTTTAACTAAAAAGACAAACATACGACTTTGTGGTGGTGTGGTGCAAGCAGCTGGGGTGATGATATACTAATTATATTTATATATATACATAATATATTATACAAAACATAAAAATTTTAATATGGGGTAGAGTATGAATGCGTGATTTAATGAAAAATTTATAAGTTTGTTTGACTACATGTATACTGAACATTAAAGAAAGTCTATAATGTTTAACCTTCGCTAACCATCGCAAGTTTGCATCTTCTATACCTGTTGAGTGTAGAAAACTACCAGTAAAAATGTGATACACTGTAAAGTTTTCTACATACAACGTGTAGCGAAGGTTAAACTGTTTTACATTAGAAAGATTTGGTTTGCTGTTGGTGTTGCAGCTTCTCAGTGTTTGATGGGGGATCCCTGGCTCGCATGGTCTTTGATGAGAAAGGTGTGGTAACGGTCCATACTGAGGAAGAAAAGCCAAACCTTGACAAATATACAGATGTGGCTATTGAAACAGGAGCAGAAGATGTACAACTGGAAGAAGATGAGGAGTATGGACATGTTTTGCAGGTAATTCTTGGGATAAGTTAATAATGTTAACCAGGCAAAATTGTGGTGAATTTTTGTATTATATTTAACAGTTGATTAAAAAAAAAAAGTTTGCCTAATGATCTTGAATTATTGAAGTCAATGTTCAGAATTCTCTTTATTGGCTATAACAAAGGCTGTTAATACCCAGTTGTGTATATACTACCTTTGACTATAGTAACAAACAATGCTGTTTGTAAAGTTATGGTCCAAGGGAAATAACTCAATAAACAGAACCTATAGTGAATTGTATTGCTAGGATGTCGCAAAAACCAGCGTAATTTAAGGATAATAATCAGACAGTACAGTATCCTTACTCATATATGCAGAGATACAATTTGCAAAAGAATGACTAGGTTTGCCTTTTTCACATAAGCATTATACAATTTTCCAATAATAAAAAATTCTTTTCAGTTTCTGTGTGGCCCGAAGGATTTATACAAAGTGAAGAAAGCACTGGAAGCCAAAGAGCTCCCTGTCAAGTCTGCAGAAGTCATCTTCATCGCCAACACACATGTTCCCATGGATGATGCTAGCTTAGAGCTTGTGGGCAAAGTCCTGGATAGGCTAGATGATCACCCAGATGTTCTCAAGGTCTACACAAACATTGTTGAAAAAGCATCTTAAGTGAGATTAGTATAGTGTTAATTGATATTAGTGGGGAAGAGAGAGTTGTGCGCCTTTATAAGCTTAGCTGAAAACCTCATATTGAGTGTGAATGTGGTTACAAATGCTAAATTTAAAAACTGTGTTTTTAGTTGCTTTTTTTACCCAGTGAATCCTGTACAAACATTGTCAATCTATTGTTTTATATGGGTGTATGCATGTGTGAGAGTAAGAGGGAGCATGATTTTAATAATACATGAGTCATTGTTATCATTGGCTGTTTGAAATAAAGCTTTTAGTAAAATTCTGGAGAGAAAGATAAAATTGCAAATTCGATGAGATTGTGTCACTATGTGTCTGTTATTGCATGTAAGTGCAGTATAGATCTTTGCAAAAAATATGCCAGAAAATATCATTGATGATAGATTACAGTATTTGTAAATACGGTGTGCTGTTAAGAATCATTTTGGTGTTTGTGATAATTGGTTTTGATGATTGTAATAAGATGACATGCAACAAGAAGTTATACTTGGAAACATTCAGTAGTATTTGTTATATCATATGAGTGTTGACTCTTTCTATTCTTTATGAGATATTTTATAGTGAGCTAGAGAGCATGGGAGAATAAAAATCAGATATATGGGGTCTGACTAGAAGGGAAGAATGTCTTTATCATCAGTATTGCTGTGTAAGATAGAAAAGACAGGATTCGTTTATAAATTTGTGTGTTGAAGTGCATTTTCTTGTGTAAATTATAACTTTTTGATTGCTTGTGTGTAGATGTTTGTTTAGAAAAGGGCACAATCAATTTGGAACTAAGCAATGGATAACTAACTAATTAATAATAATAATTATAAGTGTATTTATATAGCACAGCTTTTAATGACATCAGCTCGAAGCGCAGTTCTCATGCATTTATACTTGATGTTAACATCAAAATACGTATGAAAAGAAGTGAAACAAAAACAAGACACTAATAAACTATGCAAGGACATAATACAAACATCAAAAATAGAAATGAGTTTGGCTGTAGCATCAGATCACATGCTAGAGGACAAGGCCTATTCTGCGGAGCTGAAAGTTACATTTTTGGCAGGTTTTGCGGATTAATTTTAACATGGAGAGGGTGTTGTCAAGGATGACACAAAGGTTTTTGGCAAAATATGACATAGGAATAGTTGTTTGGCCAAGAGTGACAGTGTATACAGGGGAAGAAGACAGGTTGTGTTTGGTACCCGTGAGCTTAACTTCAGTTTTGTTAGCATTGAGCTGGAGCTTGTTGGCAGTCATCCTGTTAGAAATGTTTTGAAAGCAGTCAGAAGTTTTGGTAAGAAAAGATAGAAGGTTTAAATGAATGTCACTGTTTTTGAGCTGTGTATCGCCTGCGTAGAAATGGTGGAAAGTGTCATGGTTTTGGATGATCTGAGAGATGTGTAAAAGGTAAATAGAACAGGGTTTTGAACCGACACCTGAAGAACCGAATACAAGTCTGGGTGGTTCAGATAGGTGGTTGTTGATACAGATGGATTATAAACGATCAGAAAGGTATGAATGGAACCAGCTTAGGGCACAGTCTTTTATTTCAAAAGAGTTCTCAAGGCGGCGAAGAAGGATGGAGTGATCAATAGTGTCAAAAATGGCTGAGAGATTGAAAAGGGTCAACAAAGAGATTTTACCAGAGTCAGTGGCAGAGAGGATCGAGGAGGTTCACGATGTGAAGAAGAGGTGTCCTGTAGCTCAGTTAATAGTGAGCTGATTTCCTATGTGGAAGATCGATGGTTCAAACCCTGCATGGGATGAACTTAAGTGACTTTTCAGGACGAGAGTTTTTTCTGGGTACTCAAGTTTCCTCCCCGGTATTGGATGCAATCAACAGACCTGCCTACTGCTACGATTTTGCCGTAGCAGCTACGAAAAATAAGGCTCTGCTACGATGCTACGGCAAACATAAAATTGCTACGGGAAAAAAAAAATCCGACATTTTTTTTTTTAATCCTTTACCGGGCTTTGCCGAAGGTCTAAACAGGCAAAACGCCCAAAAGCGTCCGTATCAACCACTTTTATATTCTCGCGTTGTTTGAGATTGCGAGACTTCCTGCAATTGACTTCCGGTTTATTCTGTTGTGAAAACAGTCGACTGCATTTCCACAAGTTTTCTCTTTGATGCGTTCGTTTTTTCGTGTGTTTTTTTTTTCAATTTTTTGTGTGCAAGTGTCTAGAATGGATGGTTTGGATTCTTCGACCGATGAAGGAGAGTTTGCAGGCTTCCATTTATTAGACATTGAAGTGAGAAAATTAGACTTTAAGTCGGAGGAAGAGATCGGTCCTGACATTAGTGTCAGTAGCATGCATGCATCCGATTCAGATGGGCAGGAAAGTGAAGAAGAGGAGGAGGCTTGTTTGGACTTTTTAAAACATTTTTTTTTTCAATTTTTGTAAACACATGGAGTAATAAAAAACAAGACATGACAAGAGAAGAATAAAAAGGTATATATAATGAAAAGAGAATTTATTTCTGTTCATTTCGCATTTTATTTCATTTAAATCTATGCACTAATATCTAAGATGTGGTGCTTTTACTAACGTACTCCGAAATATCTCTAAAGTTATAAGACTTCTTGCCTAGAGCTAAAAAATAGACAAACGTGTGACCAGTAAAGGGTTAAATTTTTTTTTAGTTTGGGGTTTGTCTCAAGCCAATTGTGCGCGTAGAAAGTTGAACTTCCGCTATTTCTAAAGTCCATCGTACACGATGCAGCCAGGGGTGACCAATAAGACGGCTCCGTTTCTATTTTCCTTTGTTAAAACGTGGTGTCCATCCTCACAATTCCACACTCAAGCGTTCACTGCGAAAGAGTTTTCTCATGTGTGAGGAAGAACAGAACTAACCAAAGAGCAAGCTTGGGAGAGGACACTATGGAGGCTCTGATGGTGGAGAAGGGTCAGCCAGGTGGCATTTTAAACAGGCATCTGACCACAGAAGACCTTGTTAAACTCAAGAGCTGTTATGTTGACTCTCTGCGAAAGTAAACAGTAAACCCTGACACCAAGTATTGTATTTCTTATCATGTGTGCTGAGGCAGGTAGAGACTGATTTTGCGCTTTCTCAAAACGTTTTCAATGTTAAAATATATATTTTAAGTAAACAATTAACTTGTCGTGGCGTCCTACATCGACGGTTGTGCATGCTACTGAAAACCTGGCTTTGCTACTGAAAACTGGACCTTTTGCTACTGATTTAAAGAATTGTAGGTAGGCAGGTCTGAATCAATCTTAAATTTCAAAAATAAAAATTGAATTTCTATTCCCACGTCTGTAATAGAGATCTCTTCAGATCGCCGAACTTTGTGTGCGATAACATACTGTATGATTATTATTATTTTATTATAAGATGCAAAATTTTTTATTTTAATTACCACTTTAAATATATATAATTGTTGTGTGTGTGTGTGTGTGTATATATATATATATATATATATATATATATATATATATATATATATATATATATATATATATATATATATATATACATATATATATATATATATGTATATATATATATATATATATATATATATATATATATATATATATATATATATATATATATATATATGTATACACACACACCCACAAACACACACATACACACACATAAACAAATACACATGAACAACCTGAACGGTCTGATCACAAACAACAGGAATAGAGAAAGAAATAGCACAACACGGAAAGAAAAACAAAAGTCATGGATTTATTGAACAATAAATTACACAATATAGTGGTCACAGATTTGGATATATTGCACAGTATTTTTGAGTCTGTGTATAATGCTACCATTGCACTTAAAATACTGATCACATTCACCTAAATTGCGATTTCAAGTGCAGGTCACCCTTCTTGCTCATATGTTTGTGCACTCTTTCCACTCAAAATTTAAGAAGCAAATATTTTCGCTCTGTAACAATTCCCTGCATTCCTAGCATGTCTTTGCAACATGGAATTATGTACTACATTAGTATGATTCTTCATACTTTATTTCTAAATAATAGCAATTGTAAAATAACAGACTTTATAAGAGTATATTTCGCAATTGGGTTTAATGTAAACAATATTATAGAGGGAATATCTACTTCAGATTTATAATAGTATCTATAGTTTGCAAGTATTTTTTGTTTGTTCAGTCTTATACTGCACTATTCATGCTGACTGCCCGAAAAAACATGTTAAAAGCTACACTATAAATACATGAAATGTCGCATTCCTCTAGCTGTAAAATGAATAAGGAAACCAAACTTGCATGTTGTTTGATTTACTCGATTCCATCACAGATGTTTGAATTACATGTGTCTATAGTTTATTTCTCTTTAGAACGTAGATGAGTGGGCGTTCAACACCTAAATACGCTAGTACCTTCCATTTGTAAATAGATCAGACTGATCAATAATAAGCCTTATCTCCACACTGTTGTCACAAACATCTTTATCCCCTGATTGGTTGTTTAGGCTCTCAGATGAAGATTCCTTTTCATGTTTCACAGAGCATAGAAAAGGTATTTCAAACACTGTTATGAACACATTTTTATGATTGACATTATATGGTCGCAAGACATCAAAATAATGAAGCCAAGCTTTCTTCCATGCAGCGTACAGTCATTAAATGAAACACTAATTATGCATAGTGGTCTGTGTACTCTCCCTGTCTGCAGTGTAGACTATTATAGGCTATGTTCCCAGTCTTTGCATACATATAATAGTCAACACCCATAGTTTGTAGAGTTTGCACACCAATTTGCAGCTTAGACTATCTACCATCCCAGGCTGGAAGAACAGTGACAGCGCTGCCTGTAGCATGCGTGTGTACAGACTTGGACCCTCCTGCTGCAACTCCTTCTCCTCCTCCACCTCCCAGTTGGGAAGTGTCACTGCGCGGTCTGGTCAGTTGGGCTGCTAGCTTCGTGACCGGGAGCTTAGTTGTTGGCAACTTGGTAGAGAAGTGAAGAAGGTTGTTGCTGATGCTGCAGCTGGACTGTGAGGAATTGACGCCGCTGCTGCTCACAGATCCAGCGAGTGGCATAGGCCTGCCGCTGCTGCTGCCTGTAGATCGTGGTAGGATCGATAACTTCTCCTGCAACATCATGTAAAAACAGCAGTGCACCATTTATGAATAAATAGTTTAGAAATAATATGTATAGTCCTAATATTTAAATTATAATATTTATAGTTCTAATATTTAAATTAGACTTGACTTGTTCACCCACTGTGACTTTGCGAGCCTGTTTATTGTTGTATATTGATAAGAAAACTCCAATATAAGCTTAATTAGGCTCCTGCGTGGCTTTACCAGCATTGTCAGTCTAAACTTTTGGAAACTCAGGAGGGTTACCAGTATATATATATATATATATATATATATATATATATATAGTATTGGCAACTTCTTCCAGAGCTAACCAAGGCGGTTCTCGAAGGCATTCACTCGCCAAAGTGCTTTATAGCCTCAGATCGAGGTTACCATGCAGTAGTAATTCACTGCCAGCAGACGCTTGAAGACTCTTGACAATAGTTTTGCAAAAGAAACCGGGCTGCCTGGCACAACGGCAAACCATAAATATATTTCCATTCATTTGTACTGAAGCATAGTTTTGATTCAAGTCTTCACTCCACAGTCTCCTGAACGATTATCTGAATGCCAGTTAGCCAAATTAGGTTTGTGAGGGTTCTTTTAAGAAATTTGCAGTAGAACACAGTCAGCGGACATACAAAAATTGGCGCTATCCGTAATGGCTTACCCTATGTAACACTCATTGTACCTAATTTCAGTAAATTCACCAATGCTGGCTGGTTTTCAAACTTACCTTTGACTTGACACTTTCAGGTACCACAGCCCTGGTATCACCGATAGGTCTACCCAAGCCCCTTATTATCCAAGGATGCTGCAGCGCCTCCGTCGGGGTAATGCGCGCTGATGGGTCCCAAGCCAGTGCTTGTTGCATGAAGTCCAAGAAGGCTGCATCCTGCATGGGCAATAAAATGAGACTTGAGATGTTAAAATCATAAAATGAGACCAAACATATATACTGCCTTCTAGTCTTGCTTCTCCCTCCAACCCACCCCAACACACAGGTAACACAGATGGATTCAGGAAAGTGCACAAAGCATAAGCATTAGTTTCTTCATAATTATTATCCTTTTCTGACTATGTCATAATTACTAATTAGAACACTTCCCCCCCTCCCCCCCAGTTCAAGTCGGTCACCTATCGAGTACACATTGTTAAGCATGTCTCCTAACGCAGAAAATGGTGCTGTACGATACTTGATCTTCATCGTCAACATTAATCATTATCGTCGTTAACATCTTCGTATTCGTCGTCGTCATCATCATTGTCATATCATCATCATCAATGTCGCCCATTTCATGATTAGTTACATATTTTCCCAGGGGAGGAGAGATGGATCGAAGCAGCGAAAGTCATGAGCATCAGATACACACCGTGTAAAAGTACCAATCTTAAAGACTGGGCCATAAACAGTCCTCGAGGTTCAAATTACTAGCTAGCGTTGGCATAACTAGAAAAATAATTTTGTATTTCAAAAGTATTTGTACATACAAACGTAGACCTACCCACCTCCGTGTTCTTGAGAGTGGATGGCAACGCGATGCTTCCAGGAGCACCACGAACCTTGCGTTTGTTTATCTGGTTGAGGTAGCGAGGTGTCCGCCCGTTAAAGAACTTGTCTGCTCTTTTGCATTTGCCAATCAATGACACTGGTGGGGTGTCCAATACCTGGCAAAAATTCCATGTGATTTGGGTGAGGTTACAAAATTAAATATAAAATTGTATGGCAGACACTGCTACTGAATCTGAAATTGTGCATGGCTTAGTACGAACCGTAATTATGTCCATTGATTTAGAGTTCCTCTACATTTCATAATGAATCCGACCATAATTTGGACATATTAACATTTGTTTTACCTACACTGAAACATTAGTAAAACATAATCTATACAGTACAAATGGGACTAGATAAAGAAGGCAGGCGAAAACGTATCACTGATCGGGTATTGAAAACATTTCAATGGGAATGCAATGGGATGAACAACGACAACTAAACAACTATAAACGGTCATTTCAACTCTGTGGATGAGTGTTGAAATGAAATAGAACACGTTCTCGCCTATTTGCTCACAACTTATCCACATCAAACGTTGAAGAGGTTGTTCATGGCTAATCATTGATTAGTCCTTACCTCCATAATAGCAGCCAACTGGTCGTGCTCATCGTCGCCGGCAAAGAGTGGATGGGCAGTGAAGAGTTCTCCAATCACGCAGGCCAGGCTCCACATGTCGATAGCGCAAGTGTAACGAGCACCCATGATCACCTCCGGTGCACGGTAATAGCGAGACTGGATATAGGTATAGATCTGCTGCTGCTCGTAACAACTCGACCCAAAGTCGATCACCTGGGCAAAAGCATTTTGGCATGACTAGTGCTCGTACATTGCTAATACTGAGCCTATGCCCCACGCAGACGTGCATCAACTAGAGGTACAACACCAATAGAACACAACACACAGACACCAAATTCACACAGGCGCCCCTGCATTTATTTGTACAAAGTCTGCTGTGTAAAGAATTAACATCACTGCGGAATACCTTGATACTGTTGTCGGTGAAGGTGCCCTGTGAAGCACCGATGCCGCTGAAGGACCGGCGCAGGAGGATGTTCTCTGGCTTGATGTCGCAGTGAATGATACGGTTTTTGGACAACGACTCCAGACATCGCAAAATGCCTCTCGTCAGCCTCTGGATACGGCTCAGGCTGAAACCCTGGCCCCGTGTCTTCTTTAACAACTGCAACATTGAGGACACAAACATCATAGAAACGGTAATTATAAATCACAACGACATAAACAAAGAGGAAGGGAGGTTTTCGGGACCACCCTTTTTTCTAGGCCAAATTAATGAGGGTGGTTCCCATCTTTTTCTTTCTTGCTGGCTTAACTTCCTCGTTCGATCGGGGTGTGTTGTGCACTTGTTCCAATTCTTGTGATTGCCTTAAGTATGCCCACACTAAGTATGCTTCTGCGCCAACCAAAACGAAATAACCAATGCATTGAATCCAGAAAACCCCTGCAGGCTACATTTTGTAAGAGTCAGTCCGACCAGTCACAACTATAGGCTCAAAGTTTCAATATTGCTGGGTAACTCCTGTCCCATTTACCACTTGAGGTACAGCCACAACTAGAGGAAAAGACCCAACTTTGCACTAAGTAGACCAACAGTCGACACTACCAGTGTCACCAACCATCGTCAACATCACGGTTCACACCAACTAACCTGGTGCAAGCTGATGCCCAAAAGCTCAAAAGAAATGCAGGCATGCCCTCGCCACTTGAAGCTATCGAGAATATGTACGACGTTCAGGCCGTCCATTTTGTCCTGTTTGCGCAGAACCTCCAGGATTCGCACCTCCTCTTTTGCCTGTCGCAAGAATGGGCGTTCGTTTTTCACAATCTTCATGGCCACCAGCGAGTTGGTCTTGTGGTCCAGGGCCTTCACAACCTGCAAAACGCCGGTATAACACTGGTACAACATTTCAACAACATTTACAAAAGGCGAGGTGATACAAACCCAAGCATTTATTGGCTCCCACTACTCCCACCCTCACCCTTTTACAGAATGTTACAAATAAGGCTGAAACTTGTTATCGTGTACCTGTCCGAAGGTGCCCTTTCCAAGAAGGTCCTGGATTTCGTAGCGATAGAGAATGTGATCGTGCGGCTTACAAATGTAAAAGCCTTCCTTGTCATCGAAACCTTCATTTTGAATTCCATCCTCCAAGGCTGCTTTTTTAGCCGCCAGCTGACCCAGGAAATACACAGTTCTGCACAAAACGAAGCAGACTTCCAACTGTATGATGGAAATGACTGATCAAACTTAATGAAAAGAAACTTAGTTGAATATTAATGACAGAAAAATATATTCTCGCATATCTAATTTCCTTGCATGCGAACAATAATGAATCATGTTGTATCTTGATTTATAAGGTTGTGAATGTAAGGGAAGAATAGGAGGAGCTCACCTGAAATTTTTTATTTCTCCCTTTTCCCGTTCCGTCAGGCGAATCTCATGGTCCTTGAGAGCCACCAGGCCGGACTGCGGCGTGAAGCCTCCGGCCCCGTTTGGTCCACTGGATTTCTTGCTCGCCGCGCTGCCCTCCCGCCGAACCAACCGTGACGACAACAGCTGACGCGCACCATCCGCATCACCGACGTGCTTGCTTGTGTGCGAGGTTTGCTGGATGGAGAGAGAGGCAATGCTGGATGACTTCTTGCGCGTGACAGGGGGATCGACAGACGACGAGGAGAAGCAGGACAAAGATAACGCTTTGCTGGTTAAGCTCGACGCCACGCTCGTGATCATCGACGACGAGCCACCAGCCAGCGGCACCTGGGCAATGTCACGAGCCAAACGCCAACTTTACACGGTGACAATGCACAAGAGTTTTATTTTGTTGTTTGTGTTTTTTTAATATTAACTTTTTAATTTCTTTACATTTACTTATTAATTAATTAATTAATTTATTTATTTATTTTACGGATTACGCAGAAATAGTATGCTTATTGTAAAGAAAATTCAACTGTCCTGAGATTGTCAGTAGGAGCATACGAGAAAGAAATGTTCGCTTCAACTTGTTCAAGAATTATCTAAATAGTTTGCATGTAACCTTTGTTGACAATATTTTTTATTGAAATCAAGTTAACAAACCGCCAGTTAAATGCTAAAGGGAAATTGTAAATAACACTAATACTGATAATATTGGACGATATATTCCTAAATTAAACTCAAATGGCAGCGATCTGTAGCCAACATACACGCTCACATGTTCCAGACACTCCTATATAAGCCCTACACAACCAGCACATATTCGTCGCCATTAGATGACCGAAATCGAAAACGAATTTTATTTTTGAAATGTTAAATAAACTGCAAGCCATCCAGTAACATTATTGAAGGTTGGGAGGAAACCGGAGTACCCGGAGAAAATCCTTAGTGTCCTGAAAAGTCACGTCAAGTTGGTCCCATGCGGTGTTCGAACCCGCGACTTTAGGCGTAGGAAAGCAGCACCCTATCCACTGCGCTATCAGGCCGCCCCATTTATCTATCATGTAGTTCTATTCCCCCACTTTCATATTTGCTAAAAGCCCACTGAGAGCCTCAGTAAATGTAAAAACTTGAAAAAACAACTGTCAAATATTAATATTAATGAGTAATTTGATGGCGTCGCTGTGCTTGTAAGATGCCTGGTGTGACTGTGGTCTGCACTAATCAACGTCATTATTTTTGCATTCTCTCAATCCTACTTTAACATTCACACAATTCTATTTCACACAATCCAATCTTACCTTCATGATCGTACGCCTTTGCCCAGCAGTGGCCGCCCGCGGAGCTGGAATAGCGCGGCTTACTTTTAGCCCCAGACCTTGATGTGATGCCAGCGAGCCGCTACTTTGAATATCCCGCTGATTAGGTCCAGAAACTGGGCCTAACTGGCTGAACTGACTGCTGCTGTCGCCAGGAGGCAGCAGGTAAGTCTCCTCAAACAGCTGCTCTATGCTGACACTGTTTCCGCTCCGTGCTACAGAATCCGGGCCAGAATGAGGGACGAAACCTGTGTGTATCTTCAACATTCCTTCTTGAAGGGGTATGGCCTGTTGGACCTGCTGAGGCAAAGCGCCGTGCTGATGAAGATGCTGATGCAGATTGTGGCGGGACGGGTGGGCCGGGCATTTGGACGCGTGACTGGTTACAGGGAATGTGCTGTTGATAGACATGCCCGATGGGGTGATGAGACACTTTGTGGATTCGATGACGTTGCTGCCAACGGAGGTAGATGGGGGGATGTCGGCGATGCCGCTGTCTTTGTTGTTCTCTTTGTGATCTGTCTCTTTCTCCACCAGCGCCATGCCTGGAGAGGTTTGCATCTGCTGGCTGGGAGGCATTTCCACTCTGGGCGCTGGTCCTTCCGTCTGACTGACACTAGTGGGAACTTCGTTTTGCTGCTGCAGGTGGTGTTGCTTTTGTTGCGAGACCTGGTGCATACTGTTGCTGAAATTTCGTTGATACAAACGTACTCTCCTAGCCGACGGGATGCCGCTGCGGATGAGAAAAATAAAACAAACAACTTTATTCACAATTTGTCTAAATTTTTAATGCATACCTTTCAGCAACGAAGCGAGTATTAAACAAAATCGAGTTAACAAATTAAGTGATTTATAGTGTTTTAAAATAAATTAACTCGGCTTCATTTCTGTAAGCTGGTGATTGATCTTCAAAAACCCGATCGCCTGCCATCCTCACCCTCCACAAGTCTACGAATTCTACAATCGTAGATTGTCTGTTTCGTTGGTGACATAGCCTTCCAATGTAGCGTGTGCTTCAAAGGCTCCATTGTTGAAAATTACGACCATTAAATTTGCTTGCAATAAAATATTTTACACAGACTTGAACGGAGCAGAATATTAAAACGTTTAATGCCTATCTCCTTGCATGTAACGTACGAACTGTATCGTAATAAAATGATTAATATTCTTAAACACAGCTTTCACGCGAGTACTGTTAACAAGACAGCAAGCTATTCAAATGTATTTCCAGACACCTCCGCACACAGCCAAAACATAAGCATTTCAAAAGTGTTCAATTTCTTGGCGGTGTTGAGACTCGGTTTTATTTTAACGAAAACAAGGAATGTTAGGCCACTATCTAAACTATCTGCAAGGAACAATTATCCACATCGGCATAGCCAATTTTGGGGTACCGCGCAAAACGTGTGTAGACTAGAAGGGCAAAGCCCCTATGACTCACATGCTCCTTATGGTATTGGCAATATTGAACATGAACTTGAGTGCCCAGAAAGAACGAAATATGAAATGGAGGCATTAAAATGCAAAGTAGTACAGACTTTGATCTTTCGATGCTCTTGACCTCTGGCTCCAAGTACATTCATGCACAATATATTAAAATTTGAATTTTGCCAAACCAAAAAAAAAAAAAAACCACCAAAAAACCAACAACAACAAAACAACAAACAATAAACAACAAAAAACTAGTGACTTTGGGATGACCTTGACCTTCAGTGACCTTGAACTTGGGATGACCTTGACCTTCACCTGACTTCTGATGCTTATGTATGATTCAAATAACCCAAAATTGTTGCATAAATTGGGTTAAAAACATTCATTTTCCTGTATGAAATGTATTTGCAAGGCCTAAAATGAACTTGATCTTCAAGATCAACGCATAAACGGAAAATACATGAAAGGTAAATCTAATATCTCTAAATACAACAAGTTTGGACTTTATATCCCTCATAGTTTAGGGTCAAGGTCACTTCAAAGCACCCATACGAACCGACTCTGGACAGCTCCAGTGACCTTGACCTTAGAGCGAGGTTGACCTCTGTATGTGTGTCTCATTGATATCTATCATGCACACAAAAAAATCATAAGATCAATATATTAAAAACAAATTAGGAAAAAGGTCAAATTTTGTGAAAATTTGTCATTTTTTGACTAACATTTTTGACCATGTGACCTTGATCTTGAAGTGAAGTCATTCATTCGCTGATCATTTTCGAGGTCTCATGGATGTACACCATCTTACCAAGGTTGGTTGTGATGGTTGAAATAGGTTCTGAGATATTAAGCCACTTGCAAAACTAATGTTGCACAGTACAGACGGACGGACATTTAAAAACTATTTTTAAATGTCACTTTTGGACTATTTAAGGATCATCTCGCACAGATTTGCAAAAATCTTGATTTAATTTTTTTTTTTTTGGGGGGGGGGGAGGAGGGCTAAAAGAGGGGTAGTGGTGTTAGGGGAGGTGGGGGTAGAGGATGTTGAGTACATAGACTTACCGAATTAAAAAAATCCATGGTGGGTGGGTAGGGATTGGGGGAAGGGGGGGAGGGGAATAGATGTCGGTTCAGTTATTATTGAGATAAGGCCAAATAATGTTTTGAACAAAAGAAAAATAAGGGAAATTAGGACTGCCGGACTGACCAACTGACCCGCAGTCGGACTGTTGGCACACGATTTGAAGTATCGGGATTCCAAACCTCAACAAAATTGCTTTAGCCGTTTTTAAGATATTGGGCAAAACGTTTATAGCAATAAAATGACTCCAATGGCCTTGACCTTTGGGTAAAACAAATGTGGTGGCAGGGGAGACAGGCCATTAACCTAGGTAATGTTCCGTCCTTCGAAGTTGGGTCTTAAATTATGGCGTCCAACGGACCGACATTTGTCTCGTTCTGATTACCCCCGACTGTTTAAAAGTAGTTTCAGATAAGTCAGGAAATACACACACACACACACACACACACACACACACGCACACACACACACACACGCGCGCGCGCAGACCCACACCCACACGCACACACACACACACACAACACGATTTCAAATACGGTGCTTTCATGTCTGTTCACATTATAAAACATCGTTTGCTTTCTTTTGGGTAAATACCCCATCCACGCTCTCCCCTTCTTTAATTCTTATGTTTGAAAATGTATACACCCACTCACTAGTGACTTTCCCGTGTTCATAAAAACAGAACGCCACACATAGACAAATTAATATTATACTAATGATATATCTTTAATTAGTTTAAGTCTTTATGACTGCGCAGAAAATATCGGAATTGCGCCTAAGACAGAAAGAAAGAGGTTGCTGTTATACAGCGCACATACAAGTTCAGAGAGCTTCTCAAGGTGCTGGCCACTAATATCCAGTCATCAAATTAAAGAAGCTAATGAACTCTAACTTCTAAGTCGAAACGCAAACTAATGAATTTAAGTCGTTTTATTGGAATCATATTATCGCTTTTTTGAGTAGTATCACATTGGGTTTTTTCCCAAGTGCCTCAATACTGTTTGGTGGTCATGTATGTGTGCTTTACTGTTTTTGCATTCTTGTGATTGTTATTTTATTTTTATTATGACTGTTGTTTTTGTTTTATCTGGCATCTTTATGTGCTTGTCGTGTGTGTGTGTGTGTGTGTGTGTGTGTGTGTGTGCGTGTGTGTTTCGTTGAGTGCATATTTACGACGTATATACGAGTTAAAAATAGTTGATTTGCTGTCCTTTCATTCAGTAGCCAATATGTTATTGTTATTGTTTGCAGTTAGGTGCTAATGTCTTTTTTATGTTTATGTTGTATTAATATAGTACCGTTCCTGCTGTTTTATGCATATATTGTGTATCCCTATCCCCATTTATCCTTTGTCTGGCTATACGGCCCACCCCTGGGCTAGGAGCCTAATTTAATAATATTGACTGTTGTATTGTTTTTTCCAAATATGCACACAAGTTAGGATTCGAACCCACGACGCCTAAGTCGTGCTCTCAGGCCTAATAAACACTGTCAGTAGGAAGACGAATAATAAATGCGCCGGTGCCTGTTTTAAAAGTCAGAGATTGTTAGGCGTTTGCTTTGGTGCTGTGTTACAAACAAAAAGCTGTAATTTCATGTTAAGCAGCTCTAACCTCAGTCTAAATCTACAGATCCAGAAAACTCAGCACCGTAAAAACCTCAGAAGAGATACGTGCGTGCATTTTCAAACAGTGGCGCTCGATTAATAAACTCGCCCATGAAAAGCTAAACAAGTTTAACGACAGTCTACGTTTGAAAAGCTCCTTTGTACACGCAAAAGAATTCCTTTGTACGAAGAGAAGAAATCCCGAAAAATATTACCAGTACACCGCGTCATCCTGTCTTTGAGAAAAAAGGTTTGAGAGCATGGATCGAGTAAGCGAATAGTACCCTACAATTATAACTACAACCCTATAAATTAATCGAAGGTTCGCTAGAGTTTCAGATTTAATATAATGCATTGCGATCTTTATTGCATTCGTTTCTTTACCCCATAATTTTACAATACGACATAGGACACCGTGGCGGTACTTTATGTTGAATCCAACGCGTCACAATTTTCTGGAAAACTCGAGTACCAACTTTGGAGGTAGGTTTTATGTTATAAAATAACGTCTCGATTTTCAGAAGGGTGTACTGTAATTCCTGTATCGTAAACCACCCCCACCACCCCCCTCCTCTCCCCCCAAAGTTATTAAAAAGTTATTTTTCTTTGTTTTACAAAAACCGTATCGAACTAATTAAAAAGAAACATCCTTTTTAGTTTATTTTTTTCGGGGTGGGTGATAGGAGTTGGAGTGGGAGAGTGAGAGGGGGGCGGAAGGGGAGAAGGAAGGAGATTCTGAGACATTACTTACCTCAATTTTTCAGGGTCAGCATTTTGAGGGCATCTTTTCACCAGGCTGACGTGTCGTTCCCGATTCTAAGGCGGAGGATGGGGGAAGGGAGAAGGAAGGCGATTCTGAAGCGTTAATGACCTTTTTTTTCAGGGTCAGCGTCGTGAGGGAACCTCTTCTACCCTTCTGATATACTGTTCCCAAACCTAAGGAGGGCCAGGTACAGGGGCGGACGAGGGGGGGGGTTTCCGGGGTTTCCGGAACCCCCCCCCCCAGCCCAAAAAAAAAAAAAAAAAGGAAAAGAAAGAAGAAGAAGAAGGAGAGAAAGAGAGAGAGAGAGAATACAATTATAAAAATAAAAATAAAAATAAACATAAAATAAATACTATATATATATATATATATATATATATATATATATATATATATATATATATATATATATATATATATATATATATATATATATATATATATATATAATATATATATTAAAAAAAAAAAATAAATAAATAAAATAATATATATATATATATATATATATATATAAAATAAATAAAATAATATATATATATATATATATATATATATATATATATATATATATATATTATTTTATTTATTTATTTATTTTTTATACGAATTTTGGAAACCCCCCCCCCAAAAACTAACTGATCCGCCCCTGAGGTATTCTGATAACAGCTGGATCAGCCGGATTACTTCTAGCTCTGTTTGGTACTGCTGAGACAATAGTGCACGGTAACACTTTGAGATGACTACATAAGAGCTAAGTATCTTTTTGGCGGAATGGACAACAAAAATAGCAGACTTGAAACGAACCTTTCTTCACAATCAAAGGTTACGTGAATCCTTAAGAAAGCGGAACGGCAGCGAAATTGTTTGTTTGTGTAGTTTATTTTAGTGTAGGCTATTTCATCCGTTTCGCTGTCTTTCTACATCACGCATGCTTGCTTTAAGGAAGCTGACTTACCCCAGGAGCAAGAAGTGGTAGTAATCATAGTTCAAAGGAGTCTTCAGCAGAGAAAAGCGGGACAGGAGAGCCCTTCGTAGCCGTCCTGAAACAACAACATATTCAGCATCACCAGTAATGGAGAATGGTGTGATGAAAACGTAGATATTCAAGATTCAATAAATAGTTATTGGCCCCACACATTACAAGGACATATACATGATATAGTGTGTGGGGTGACGATTCACAAGGACAATAAATATAATACAGACAAAACAAATATACCGTACAAATCTGCATAGATCATATTATTACTGAGCAATAACATAAACGGTTTTCATGAACAGTAAAATCACGCAAACGTTAGCTTCCACAGACACATCACATTACCTCATTCGTAAGCAAGCTTCCTAGATATGTAATATTTTATGAGATTCCAACAATAAATAAAGATCTGAACTGTTAAAAAAATTCAGCAAAAATCTATTTTAAGAAAAGGGGCTACAACAGAGAATGAGAGTAACTTTTCTTATTCATCAAAATTGGATAACTGTCGCCAAATTCAACCGTAGCAAGCATTATATATATGGTGCTATATAAAAACTATAAAATAAATAAATAAGGTAAAGATAGATTGATAGATAGGTAGATAGGTAGATAGCTAGATAGATAGATAGTTAGATAGATAGATAGATAGATAGATAGATAGATAGATAGATAGATAGATAGATAGATAGATAGATAGATAGATAGATAGATAGATAGATAGATAGATAGATAGATAGATAGATAGATAGATAGATAGATAGATAGATAGATAGATAGATAGATAGATATTGCTCAAATCTAATCAAGCCAAAAAATAACTGCACAGACCAAATAGTAATGAGGGTCGATGTTTGTGTAATAGGGGTGGGGAAATGGGGTTGGAGTAAAGGCGCACAATCGTATAATCCAAACGAGTAGAATGATTCATGGAGAACTGAGAGAGAAAAGCGGGGGTGGGGGTGGGAAAGGGTGGTTGGAGGGGAACCATTCCGTCAAAAGCATTGTAAATTAAAATGCACATTCTGAGAACAGTTGGCACTAGTTATATACCCCCAACTGCATGTGTTCACACGAACGAATGGAGCTTTGATACTAGATCAACAGTGATTGAACTGCGGTGCCTGCTGATTTGTATGTACATAAACTGGCCAAAAAATCTGCAATCCGGGTAAGCTAATATTGTCCAGCGTATATCTAGCATTTGCTTTGCCCATCTGTTGAATGGATCCTATCTACGGTATTTACACACCCTCAGCACTGCACTGTTAATGTCAACTTGCTGTGGGGCTAGAAGGACAAGGGTTTAATATCAGAGAATCGCAAGCCGGCAACGGAAGGAAAAAAAGGGTTTCTGTATTGTTGATGAAAAAGCTTGGTCCAGAAGAATTGTTTCTTCAATATACTATAGTAGAACAAACGGAAGTTTTCTTTAGCATCACAATTTTACAGCTTACTGTTACAAGGAAATTGAATTACACGACCACACGAATCCAAGAATAATGCTTCTGCATGCTTCCTTAACTGGAATTTTGTTCTGAAAGACCAGGAAACAAAGTGTAATGGTAGTCATACACTTACAAATAAATGCAGCCAGTACGAGCACACACGTTTAGGTGCCGCTGCAATGTCGAAACAAAGGCGTTTTAAACAACGTACAAGAACAAAACTAGAAGGGAACACCGTTATTATATCTGAATAAGGATTACTGCAAGAGGTCCAGAAGAATTGTAAATTAAAATGCATATTCTGAGAACAGTTGGCACTAGTTATATACCCCCAACTGCATGTGTTCACACGAACGTATGGAGCTTTGATACTAGATCAACAGTGATTGAACTGCGGTGCCTGCTGTCCAACAAAGGAGCAAACTAATGCAATTTCTAAACACACGTCACGAATGGAGATCCAAAGTATTTACGAAATCAGACTTTCATTGTCAATGAGAAAACAAACGGAAACGGGGTCAGCTCGTTACTCCCCCGTATCACTACTCCCCCGGCTCGTTACTCCCCCAGCTCGTTATTTTAAGAATATAGGATTCGGAGAGTGATTTTTGTAGAGAAAAGGGTTAGGGCAGGGGTTAGGGATAGCTCTGCAACTAACCCTTACCCGAACCCTTTTCTAAAAAGTTTACCCAGTTCGTCTCCTATAGGCGACGAAATAGGTCGAACTTTGTTCAAAATAACGAGCTGGGGGAGTAACGAGCCGGGGGAGTAGTGATACGGGGGAGTAACGAGATGTTCCCAAAAACAAACAAGGCAAAGGGCATGGGACTGAGGGTGAAGGTGTGAGTGTGGGGAATCAGGAAGTAGGGTGATAAGGTGAAGCATGGCTGATTAATTTGTGACGAGTATTTATTAATTTGTCGATGGGGTGGTAGGTAGATAAGAGGTATAAATACACAACATACGCCCCTCCCGCCCCCTCCCCCTTTCCTAGGCTCCTTCACCCCTTCCATTCCCTATCACAAGGTTCCTCCACCATCATCTTCGATACGAATCATCCAACCTTATCTTGGATCCCCAGGATGAATACATTTCTTGTCTTATGTTTACAACTTAAACTCGAATCGCAGGGCTCGTCCAGAGTAAGTAGGAATAAGTAAAGCAAGAACAAGCAAAGACACATTAAACAAAAGAGACAATTTAAATAAACAAACGAACAAAACACAACAATACAAGACGAGGTTTCATATTTTGCTTACTAACCTCGAGAAGGCTGCAACACATCTCAGAGGGTCCGTACGAGTTTCTCACAAAAAAGATGAGTATTACATTAGCAACCGCAGAGACAATCTGCGTTGATCAAACGTACAGACTACTCCACAGACACGTGAATTAGCGATGTTCAATATAGTCTCTTCTAGATGTACAGTCAGTATAGTTCTTACATTAAAGTTTGAAGTAAATGTATGATTTGCAGTAGTGGCGTGTTCTTAAAATCACCATTGTATGATACAGTACTAGTACTGAACTGAACTTAGTAGTACACCATTGAAATCTTTTAAAAAAAATAAAGTGAACTGAAATAATACACATCCAACTAGCACAGACGACGCTTCGTCCCATAAGTGGATATAATAATTAATCATTGTTATGAAGCTCATGACAAAAGCTTTAAAATAGGCACATGAGCCTTAAATAAGCTTTAGAATAGGCACGTATATATGCACAAACGAGTGTTGTAAGCATGTGAAGGACTGTATCAGGAAACCGAACTATATCCAGTTGCGGCAATATGAATGAAATTTTCCGTTATGGCATAGACATTTTCCTAACGGTATACCGCTATCAAGAATCTCGTAGCAATAATCGCAAGTTACTGACCCCGGCAAGCGTTCCCTGTACGCAGTGTCGATCAACGATCATGACAGTTTAGTTACCTTATATTTAATTCTGTTTCCCTTCCCGATCATCTAAAATAACATTCTGCATGCATACTGAATATTCCAGAAATACATGAACACTACTTTTTAATGGCATATTACTTGCAAGGAATCTTCCTAATCACAGCTGCAACGACTGACCCAGTGAAATAGTTTTTGTGCAGTGTAAAGGGCTGGCCATAGTTTAGTAAAGTTATGTAGCTTATAAACTATTTATATTTGCACATGGACTGTCTTCTGTCACGATCATTCACTACAAGCGGGTACTGAATGGAGAAATACGAAAAAAAATGAACAACGCTGAAAGGTTTCATGGACAAAATAGAACAGCAAGGCGCCACTGATCGATTTTTTTCCAGTTCGGTGGTTGCTAAATGGGCCATAATGCCAGGCTCAGCTGGTATTTATTTGCGATAGTGCCGTATCTCGCGTCAAGTCCTCTATATGCCTTGTGTGTCCGGGGACGTTAATCTACTTGCCTGCCATCTCGCGTCCGTTCCGCTCATTTCATGAACTGGAGGCTTAATTCCAGTAAAATATAAATTCTTTGAAAGTTCCACTGGGCGGCGTAACTTACAACACCGCATTCGTCAATAATTCAACTAATCACTCACCCAATCAATCTTTTTTCACCGGGAAAAGTATTATCTCACGACGAAACAGTTCAACGACACAAATTGATATCGCCAATATGATGCCAACACGTTAAAATATGAACCGTAATATTACAAAAGACGGTATACTGACTATACTATTAGACCGAGGTAATGACTGACGCTATATAAAGCTGCAAATGTAAAGCAATTCCCTGAGTGGTATAATAATAATTTTTAAATAATGATAATAATAATAATAATAATAATAATAATAATAATAATAATAATAATAATAATAATAATAATAATAATAATAACAGCACTGAAGCAGCCTTATCCTCAAGTAAAAGAAAAGATTCCAAAATATTCTAAAGACCTATAATACTTTAGCGATGTTGTTTCGCTTTTAAAAAAAAAAGTAGAAGAGAAGAAGAAGAAAAAAAGTTTTTCGCATAAAGACGAACGACAGCTAAAACATGAAGGATTATAACTTTAATGATAGTTCATTCTTTCGTGGCAAGATTTATGAGCACTATACGCATGGTTGCAAATGGATGGCTGGTACTGCACAACGAATACCTGATAAATCACATTCACCAACTCTTCAATGCACCTGGTGGTATTCCAAGGTAACAGTCAGTTACAGGAACATAGGCATAGGCCTACGTAAAAAAAACCGCTCAGTCCAATATCAACAAACGCCCTTTTGAGTGTTAATTATTTGGACTACTTGTCTGCCCCCGGTCCCAGAAGAGCCGATATGCAACCAAGAAACCGAAAATCCCGTTATTGGGGGTAGTCTCAGTAGCCGAAGCCCAGATTGTTTAGAGGTGCTTTTTAGGGTATCCAAAATGAAAACAAGGCAAATGTAAAGAGTTTAGGTTGTTGAACAATCTTACCAAAATGTAAAAAAAAAAATTAGCGCAATTAGGAGATACAACGAATTAAAAATTGCTAAAACGGTATTGGCACATTTTGCCAGTCATACGCGGGAATTTCCTTGCGGGCGAAGTATAACTCCGCCCACATGCTCATTCAACACTGTCAGCGTGACTTCACAGATATGGAAGAGGATTTTGAAGATGAATTGCTGGAATATTCACCATCATTAAATCCAACCGTGTCTTTTGAGTTAAGCAAACATTTTCTTTGCTCCCCTGAGTTTGCCTTATTAAAATATAAATAATATAACGCGCAATATAATAGTTTTGCCGGTTTTCAGTTATGGCTAAATAGGTCACTAGCAGACGCTCTCCGCTTGCTGCTTGCTGTGGTCGCTGCCCTGTATGGCGTACGAACAGGGTCAAACGCGCGATGAAAAGTAGCGATGCTTTGCATAGATACTTTTTAAAAAGTATCACTACTTTGCATCGCTCCGTTACGAAAGGATCGATCCTTTTCATCGCGCATTTCCGAATTCTTCCGAATACACAGTATGCAAATTTTCCAAAAGTTTGATCGGAACTAAAGCGGAACACATTATTTATTAATTAATAGTAATTCTTAAATTTAGCTATTTGGAAAAATTATATTTATTAATTAATTTGCTCTGCAAAGAACAATAGGTGGAATGTTACGTAATACATGTATATTATTTCATTAGCTTGACCGATTTCAGTTTTGTAGAAACAGTGTGTTTCGCCTCGGTAAACTTCGGAACACTGCGATGAAACTGCTCGAGCTAAAGTATCGATGCAAAGTATCGATACTTTTCAGAAAGCATCGATACTTTCGCAATTGGCGTTCCATTTGATAAAATGTGCGATCCTTTTGAGAAAAGTAGCGATACTTTCCTAAACGGATGGATCCTTATGAGAATAGTATCGATGCAAAGCATCGCTACTTTTCATCGCGCGTTTGACCCTGTTCGTACGCTAATACAAAAAGGATGTGATTCTATTTTTAAAAAAGCTAGTAAACAGAGGAAAGTATACATACACGCAGTTCTTGGAGATCTTGTACATGCTGTTTGCAGACAAACATTCACAATCAAGCACCATGTGAAAAAAGGTATGAGCAAGCTGAATCAGTCACCATCACCTCGAAAACACAGGTTGTCTGGACTGAACATAGCTTCTGGCACCAGTGGTTTGGGTCCAAAGTGCTTGTTTTGTGACAATGGAAGCAAAGGGGAAAAAGGATCAAAGGATAATCATTATCAACTGACACCTATAAGAACATTAGAATTAAAGGGTAGGTTGCTGGAGTTTTGTAGCAAGAGAGGAACCAGTGCACCAGACCATCTTCTAAACCTTGTGCGTTGCAATTGCAGAACTGACTGTGCGTCAACCAGGTGTTCATGCCGACGACATGGATTGGTCTGCACTGTTGGATGTGGAGAATGCCGAGGTGAAATCTGCTTAAACGTCATGAAGTACACAGAAAAGGAAGAATAAGAGGAAGAAGAAGAGAAAAAGGAAGAGGAAGAAGAAATGGAAGAAGACATGAGTGACAATAGCGTTGAGATCTAACAGTCTGGCTCTATCACCAGCACTGCATTATGTTTTTGTTTTCGTGTAATGAAACGTTTTCTAGTGCTGATTCAAGCACAGCATGGCTATGGCATTCCGTTTGTAAAACAATTGATAGTTTGCATTTTAAGGCCAAAACCATAGTATTTAGGGCTATAAATAATTCTATATAAAGAATGGAAGCAAGACTGCAAACAATTAATTATTTGTATAGAGCGATTTCGATAACCTAAAGAATAGATTCTTTAGTAAAAGTCATGAACACAACACAAAATATCAAAGATACTTTTAATTATACAACAATATAAGACAAATGAATTTTCGAGCTATGCTCTTCTTCAGATTACAAACAATGCATAAGAATGTTACTTCCATCACTTAATTTATGGTATTGTACATTTTAAAAAATGTGTTTGTTTAATGTAGATCTATATACTATTATTTCTTTATTAATTACGTAGTTTTTATTATAGACTAGGAGTGTAATCAGCATGGTGGCCATCTTGAAAAATGGTCACCATATTTCTTTTTGTAATAACTACTGGGATTTTTTAAAAACACAGGTCTTAAGTCACAGGTATACCAAATTTGGTGCTTGTAAGGCAAAATCTTCGTCTAATACTTCATAGTATTGTACAAGAGTATAATCGGCATTATGGCCATCTTGAAAATGGCCGCCATATTGTTTCTTTTTAATGGCTACCGAGCTTTTCTAAAAGAAAATATTTTAAATATCAGACATACCAAATTTGGTGCTTTTAGGAGAAAATCTTCTCATACTTTATATTGTAGACCAAGAGTGTAATCAGCATGGCGGCCATCATTAAAAATGGCCGCCATATTGTTTCTGGTAATGGCTACCGGGCGTTTGTAAAAGAGTAGGTCTTAAGTAGCGTGTAGACCAAATTTGGTGATTGTAGGTCGAAATCTTGATCTCATACTCCATAATTATTGTAGAACAAAAGTGTTGTCGGCATGGCGGCCATCTTGAAAAATGTCCGCCATATTTTTTCTGTTAACGGCCACTGAGCTTTTCTAAAAGAGTAGGTCTTAAGTATCATGTATACCAAATGTGGCGCTTGTAGGTCGAAATCTTGGTCGTATACATCATATTGTAGAACAAGAGTTTAATCGGCATGGCGACCATCTTGAAAATGGCCGCCTTTTTTTTTAATGGCTACCAGGCTTTTTTGAAATAGTAGGTCTTAAATATCATGGATATCAAATTTGGTGGTGGTGGTGGGGGGGGGGGGGGAAGCTGTTTTGTCAGTAATCTGCCATACTAGTTTTTGGCCTTACAAAGCAAGCAATAACTGAACGGAATGCCATAGTACACGGCTAGATAACAAATGCTCAATAACTTTGTTTTGCGATATTTTTTTTTTTTACATTTTGGATATGTGATAGAGTACATTATTATCTTTCCGATGCAGTAAAAATTATTTTGGATACCCAAAAAAGCAAAATTAAACATTTTGCTGCATTCTGGGCTTGGACTACAGGGGCCTCACTAATGCGAGCGTTACATTGAAATTGTTCCGAACCTGTTACCGGTTGTCGTCTCGGGGATATGTGGGCAAGAGGAAACTGGGAGGATGAGGAGTCGGGGTAGCTGGGTAGTTCAATGCATTCGTCGGGTGGAGGTTGGGAGCGTGCAGGGGTGGGTCTAAATACAATATTCATAGAGTCCTTGGTTCAATATTCCCGTGGAGCATGTGGTAAAGAATAACTGGGCGGCCTCACGTTTAAAAGTACGATGTGGTCTTACGAAATCATGAGAATTTATGCTACGACGATCGACGTACGACCTACCAAGAATCCATCGTGATCCTAAATGAGTAAATAAGCGTAGGCATCAGCTAAGAGGTAGGTCTAGTGTCGAAAGCTAAAAAAGATTAAATGGGAACGATGAGTGGGTAGTCAAAAACATTGAGGGAGAGAAGAGAGGTTCCAGGTTTACCTGTAAGCGACTGTTTTAAATCATATACTGTATATATAGCTATTACGTGACGTATGCCAATGTGTTACACTCAGTTCGATGATGGTGTTTTCTATCAGTATCTGATTCAGCCCCGATGCTTGAATTCCTGATAGTTGTGTAACTCAGATTCGTTTATTCACACAGCCCGTCCAAACAGCATACAAGTCACAAAGTCGACGTATGAAGTTTTCCACTTTTATTCAGCACACAGCAACCACTGCATACAATTCTCAATTCAACTCAACAACTTTCACAGCAACTCTCCAAATCACTATCAACAACTTTTCTCTCAACAACAATCTCGGCACACGATTAAATAACCTCTCTCTCTTCCGGAAGAATTTCGAACAATGTAGAAATGACGCACTGCTACCAATCGAATAAAAGATCGTCATCACTGACTTACGTCATTACACATTTCTTCTCCTTCCGGATCGTTCCTTCAAATTTCTACAATTATCCCGAATCTTCGATCGATAGTAAACATGCCGATCCAGAAGATTCTACAACAATATCGACTAACGGAAATTATCAACGTTATACAAAGCCTCTCCTAACAACAATGCAAACTCAAATCAAAGGTAAATAAACTCTATTATTGAATACTTTGCAAATCGAAACGATTAGATCTATCGTACACGCTTTCGACATATTTTCGTACGCGTTTCAACGTAACATAACCCCCCACTCAAGAAGAAATTTACCTAATTTCTTTCAACAACGTTGAAACGTAATGCACAAACAAAGTACAGGATTAAAACTTACTTCCGTCTGTCCGAACACTGTCAATGTTCTCAGTTCATTCACACAGATTCAAAGTTTCTCATCTGCAAGTCTTTCTGGATACTGTCAATGTTCACAGATCATTCACACAAGGTCAATGTTTCTCATCTGCCAGTCTGTTTAGATATTGCCAATGTTCTCCACACAGTCAATGTTCTTTCAACCGCAAGGAAACGACGCCCTCGTCAGTTGCGGTCGTCATCGGCCCAGGGTCAAAGACGATGATCACGTGGGCTTCCCTGGAATCAGTGCGTCCTCCGTTGTCTCCTTCTTCCATCGGATGTCCGACGCAGTCGACGTTGTCATTTCCCAGAATGCATTCGCTGGGTCTCACGGTCAGGTTGGCTTCTGCGGGACGGTGGAATAGCTCCCTCAAGGTCTGCAGATGCTCCTTCCAGGTCTGGGTGTGGACTTCATGTTCGACCAAAGTCGTAGAGCCAGGGACATCGCTGAAGTTGTGGGGAAACTCGCCCATAAGGTCCTTGAGCTCCATCTTTTGACCTTCCGTCAAGCTCGGTCGTAGCTTAACATCATCGATGCCTTCTTTGCTGTGGAAGTCTCCCAGTTCCAACAGTTCTTCGCTGTCAAAGCTGTCGTCGGTCACAGCTGCTGTTGCTGCATGTACAGTCTCTGGCGGCCTCTCCACGTACAGCTTAAGGAGGTTGGCGTGGTATATTTTGGAATGCTGGCCGACCTTCACCTTGTAGTCGTTGATCCCCACCACGGTCTCCACTTCGTACGGGCCTTTCCACTGCATCAGCAACTTATTATGATCGGTAGGTAGCAGCACCAGCACTTTGTTGCCAGGTTTGAACTTCCTGTTCACAGCCCTACGATCGTAGTAGTGCTTTCCACAGTCTTGGGACTTCTTCAGGTTTTCTCTTGCTATTTCGAGAGTCTGCTCCAGCTTCTCCCGTAGCTCAAACACGTACTGGTAGCTGTTCTTCACCTCTGGGGTGTCTACTTCTTTCGTCCACAGTTCTTTTAGGATGTGCATCGGCCCTCGGATGGTTCTTCCGTACAGCAGCTCGAACGGAGAAAAGCCGGTGGACTCCTGCGGTACTTCTCTGTAGGCGAAAAGAAAGGCGTTGATGTAGCGATGCCATTGTCTGGGCTGCTCGCTGCACAGTTTCTTCAAGGTGGACTTCAGCGTAGCATTGAACTTCTCGACGAGCCCGTTGCACATTGGATGGTAGGGTGTCGTAGTCAAATGCCGGATGCTCAGCAGTCGGTTGACCTCCTTCATGCAGTCAGAGACGAACTGCGTCCCGAGGTCTGTCAGAATTTCTTCAGGCACTCCAAGCCTACTGAACATGTCCACCAGTGCCTCTGCTACAGTTTCAGTGTCAATCTTCTTCAGTGGCACTGCTTCTGGGTACCGAGTCGCATAGTCCACTAAAGTCAGTACCCATCGATGACCTTCTTCACTCGGAGGTCTTATTTCGCCGATTAAGTCTAAGGCCACCCTCTTGAAAGGTCGGTCGATCAGAGGCATCCTCTGCATATGCACTTTCGGGACCCTTCCTCGAGGTATGGTCTTCTGGCAAATGTCACATGATCGGCAGAAACGGCTGACGTCCGCATGAAGTCCTGGCCAGTAAAATACCGCCTGGATTCGGTCTGACGTCTTCTTGATACCTAGGTGACCTCCCATGATTGAGTCATGCGCTACTTCCATCACCTGGCGCCTTAGGGGTAACGGTACCAAGACTTGACGTAGTGGTTTCCCTCCGTTGACCCTCGGGTGCTGGAAGATTCGGTACAGGATCTTGGCCTTCACCTCAAAATAGACCGTACCACTGCCTTTGGTCACGTGGTCTTGGCGGTTCCTGTACTTGTTTAAAGTGCTATCAGCTTCCTGGAGCTGGATCAGCTTATCTCTGTCCACGATGGCAGCTTTGGAGTTGTCGGCGACCTTCAGTGGTGTAGACACCTTGTCTCTCTTGGCCTGGGCCCTGGTAGTAACAGCACTGACGATCTCTGGTCGGCAGGGCTGAGCCGGAGTAACCACATTGTCCCGTAGCAGCTCTGTAAGGTCTCCATCGGGAAACGGCAATGGATCCTCCTCCACAACTTCGACGCGTTGGGTTGAGGCAGGACTCCACTCTAGATCGGGGTCGTCGGGTCGTCTCGCGCCGTCGATATTCCCGATCATCAAATCATACAGCGGCTTCTTCAGGCAAACCGCTTCGACTTCGCCTATGTAGAAAGGGGTGTTGACATGAATTTTTGCAACTGGCGCTTTCACACATTTGCTGTCGGCCATGAGTGTCCATTTAGAATCGCCAGTGAACTGTTCTTTAGCGATTAGGTCTTCTCTGACGATGACCCCACTGCAGCCAGAGTCTCTTAGAACAGTCACTTCATGATTTCCGACGCGTCCCTTGGAAACAGGCATGTTCTGGACGGTCACAGCTGCGCTGGCGACGACGGGGATGGATTTTCCGTTGGCAAGGAGAAGTTGGCCATCAGTCATGCACTCTTGCACGTCCGCAGGGGTAGCTGTGCGCTTGGTCTCACTCGGAAGAATGACGCTCCCGCCGCACACTTGATGGTCAGATCTACTGGTTTGCCGTTGATTGGAGAACCGCCTCTGCCGGTTGCCCGCCGCTGCATTGTCCGTACTGCTCCGCTGTCCGCTATTTCTGCTTTGAGGGCAGCTGGCAGCTCTGTGGTCTGTAGCGTTGCAGATAAAACAGCCTCTTGAGTGCCCTTCCCTGGGAGGAGGCGTGGAGTCCGTCTGTCTCTGGCTCGTCTGGCTCCCTTGGACCTGGTTCCCATGGTTTGCAGTCTTCTGAAAATGTTTCGTCGCGCTGGGTAGCCCCAGGGTTTTCCCATGAGCGATGAGATATCTTTCAGCAGCCTCAGTCACATCTTTAAGCGTCTGCAGCTTTTGTTCTTCTAAGTAGGTCGCTAGGTCCTTGTGACAGGCATTGAGAAATTGTTCTTTCACAATCAGGTCATGGAGACTGTCGTAAGACTTCATTTCGCCTGATAACTCCACCCACTTGTGTAGATATGACGACAGGCGCTCCACAAACTGCTTTGGCGTCTCGTCTGACTTAGGCCGGCATTCACGGAAGCGTTTACGGTAGCCCTTCTCTGTAAAGTTGTAGCACTGCAACAGGGCCTCTTTCAAGACGTCGTAGTTTTTGGCGTCATCGTTCGACAGTCTGGTGTAAACTTCGAGGGCTTGCCCCGTCAGAAGTGCACTCAGTCGAATCGCCCAGTCTCGAGGTTGCCAATTGGAGCTTTCGGCGAACCTTTCGAATCTCGCCAGATAGCTGTCGATCTGGTCCTTCCCGTCGACGAAAGCTGGCAATTTTGGAGCCGTGTTGTCACTGATAACTTGTGGCGCATTCTGCTGTTGCTGGATACGCGCCATTTCTAGCTGGAACTCAAGACGCTTCAGCTCGAATTCTCTGTCTTTTTCTTGCTGCTGCTGTTCAATTTCTAGACGCTTCTGTTCTAATTCTATTTCTTTTTCTTCGCGCCATATTCTCTCTTGAGACTTGACGTACTCCGTCAGCTGTTTGCCTTTTAGATTTAGTTCAACCCCTCTCTGCCAGAAGTCAGCCATCTTGATGCTTCTGGAAAGTTCTTTTCTAGAAGGTTCTTTTCTGGAAAGTTCTTTTTCTAGAAAGTTCTTGACTGTAGAGTTCTTTTTCTGGAAAGTTCTTGACTGTAGAGTTCTTTTTCTGGAAAGTTCTTGACTGTGCTGTACCTTTCTAGACTGTTCTAGAACAGCACGCTCTCTGCAGTAGCGCTGATGCTTGTCACTAGTCGCCTTCGCTGACGCAGGCCCCGCTGTCCTCGTCGTATGCGACGCTGCACCACGCTGGTGTTGATGTATACGCTCCTGTGCTGAAGTATACGCGACGTCCGCTCGCCGCTCTCTGTAACACTGGCGATGTAGCTCCGAGACTGTCCCTCGACGTAGTCTTACGGCAGCTACGTAGTCCCGATCTGTTGTTCGCTCACGAAGCAACTCTTCAGCGACTACACGCCCTTGCAGTCAACCCGAATCTATCGGTGATGTAGTCCCAGTATGTTGGCCCCTCTCGACGCAACTCGTTGGCGGCTACCCTCGATGACTGCCTCTCGTAACGTTGACTCGCTTGTTGTAGCAGTTGAACCCTTGGCTATGGCGTGAATCGCGGCTTGACCCCCAAAATGTTACACTCAGTTCGATGATGGTGTTTTCTATCAGTATCTGATTCAGCCCCGATGCTTGAATTCCTGATAGTTGTGTAACTCAGGTTCGTTTATTCACACAGCCCGTCCAAACAGCATACAAGTCACAAAGTCGACGTATGAAGTTTTCCACTTTTATTCAGCACACATCAACCACTGCATACAATTCTCAATTCAACTCAACAACTTTCACAGCAACTCTCCAAATCACTATCAACAACTTTTCTCTCAACAACAATCTCGGCACACGATTAAATAACCTCTCTCTCTTCCGGAAGAATTTCGAACAATGTAGAAATGACGCACTGCCACCAATCGAATAAAAGATCGTCATCACTGACTTACGTCATTACACATTTCTTCTCCTTCCGGATCGTTCCTTCAAATTTCTACAATTATCCCGAATCATCGATCGATAGTAAACATGCCGATCCAGAAGATTCTACAACAATATCGACTAACGGAAATTATCAACGTTATACAAAGCCTCTCCTAACAACAATGCAAACTCAAATCAAAGGTAAATAAACTCTATTATTTAATACTTTGCAAATCGAAACGATTAGATCTATCGTACACGCTTTCGACATATTTTCGTACGCGTTTCAACGTAACACTATGTCCCTGTAATTGTGAATGTGGCTTTGCTATTGAAATGGCCATTTTTATGACGTACACACACTCTAGCATTAGCGTATTTTAATATAAGAAACATAAACATACGATTTTCTGTATGACTGAGATTCACAATTAAACACGATGACAGAATGATAGTAAAACCTAGGGTTGTACCAGTGCCAGAAAAGGTGGCAAGAGTGAAGGTTCTATGCACCAAAATACATCTCAAAATACGCACACATGCATCGCGATTGCTTTTAACAAACATTTTCGGCCCCACCCCGTTCGTCTGCTTTTTGTCAGTTCAAAGTAAATCTATCCTAGTTCACAGGGGACGTGTATTGAATTAGCTATTAACGAGGAGGGGGGGGGGAGAAAGGGGGAAGGGGGCCTTGCACTTGATCAATTCACGATTAGCTGTAACTGGGAGTGGTGGATACCCTTATTCCAAGTACCAAATCAACGCCGTAGTCAATGCGTTCTAGGCATACAGAAAAGCCTTGATTAGCTTTCCATGCTTCAGGAATATGCATGCCGATAATGAAAGCAAGCCATTGTCTTACCAGCTTAGCACTGCAGTAATCTTGAGTATGCAGGTCTGGAACTTACTAAATCGAGAATTTGGAGATTGTAGTTCACGGCTAAAACTAAACGAGTACTTAATTTGGTTTTTTAAAATCTGGGTATATTATAAAACGTACTGTTTTTAATTAGAAGAAATATTTTGGGCGATTAACCGTACACATATGATATTAAGCACTAATGTCAAAAGAAACTAACTTTATCAGAGGAACAAACTCTGGAATAGACGGCAGAAGAAGTTATTAACCGACCGACTGGGTAAAAAAACAAACACCTTGTTTTCTAGATACTGATCCACGGGTACAGAATTAATAGCCAACCCACCAAATTTATCATAATTCAATATTCTTTCACTCTGTTCCTCTCGATGCTTTCCTTCAAATATCACATTCTCCAGCGTCTCTCTTTTAACAAACTGGCCCACGTGAACGGGTACGGCTGTTGTATCCAAAGATGTAAATATTGTCAGCATCACAATTCATTCACACGCCATGCGTAATCCTACGACCGACACTTAATGCAAATCGAAATCAGACGCAGAGGACCATCAGAAACCAATCATCGAAGTGTGCATGCATGACGATTAGCGCTATCTTAATGGTTAAAGTATCGCTGAGGTTTTCTGATTCACCGTCCCTTATTTAACGGTAAGGGAGCCTACTTAACTGTTTATCTGTCTGCTACTTACACTATCTCATCTGGTTAAATTGAGAACCTAAGTTATAGTAATTATATCATAAGCTTACTTTATTAACAAAAGATGTTAACAGGGCGATTAATCTCTTTCTGCGTCTGTATATATGTCTGTCAGTTTCTCTTTCTCTCTTTGCTTTTTGCATTTGAATGTAAAAAATGAAGTCAAAGACTGAGAAAGCAAACTTGCTACAACTTGACAAGAGATGCCAACTGATGCACACTACATAAGTTAGGCAATATCGATTCGCAAACGACTCACAAGACCGGTTTCGCAATGAAGTTCGTTTGCCCTGCATAGACAGTGCAAGCTTATTGTAAGTGTGAAGAGTGCACCGCCCGCCTTCCCCTATTACCCCCAGCCTTTATTTTGATCCAAATTCAAACAACGCAACCAAAATCTTCCAAGCAATTAAATATGGAATAAAGTTTCATCTTGATTGATTAAACCCGCCAAGATACAATTAACAAGTAGATCTATATATGTACTTATTAGGCCTATAAATTTTAGCAACCAGAGCACGCCGTCTTGGTTTGAAGTTGTGCGCGCGCCGTTCAAGAGAGCTTTGGATTATAGATCGAACTCTGCCTGTATTGCCTCAGAAGTAAATATTAGACATTTGCATTATCATTGAAAAGTTTAAAGATTTGGGCTAACAGTATACAGCTGTCTTGAAAGGAACATGTATCTCAACCATTTCGTTTTTCAAAGGACCGTTTATTGTATTTTCACGTCTCATAATTCACGCCTTTTCACCAGAACACGTATCTTTCATCGTCTTGTTTTCAAAAGGACGTCTTGTCTTAACCATCTCTAGCTACTGCAAATCGATCAACTGTACTTAGAAGCATCGAGCGCTCCAGGCTTGCCTTGAATTATTGATGCCCTTGTGACTGTCAACGTCACCTTTGTCCCCGATCTCTCGAAATCAATCACCCACCGACACGCACGCTAGCACTGGTGTATTGATGAGCAGTCACATTACACGGGCCATAGATACAAAGAATGGCTTTTACAACAAAAGAATTAAACGCCTCGCAGGTAATCGAAGGAGGTGCATGTATACATATAAATGAGCCCAAGCCTCTGTTTACAACTGGGGAATGTATATAAGCGAAGGAGAGATGTTCCATGAAGCTGGTCAAGAGAAAAGATAGATCCCAAACGCCTTCCTCTCTCCAACGACAACGACCAAATGATTACGGGAACACCTTTGTCCTTGTTTTGTAATTCTAATATCTAGAAATACTTTGAAACAGTCGGGAATCAGAACAAGCCAAAATGTCGGTCTATCTATCAGTTTGTGCGTGGGTCCGTTGCACGCCATATCTCAAGAAACATTGAGCGGATTTTGAGCAACATTCATAGGAACATTACCTAAGTTAGTGGCCAGCTTCCCGTACCATCATTTTTGTTCTACCGCAAAGGTCAAGGTCGTTGGTGTAACTTTGCTGCTTAACACAATTTGCTCTATATCTCAAAAAGAGGTGGACCGATTTTTGTTGAATTTTGGCATGCCGTAATTTCAATTCATATTCAATTATATGGTTTATATGGTAGCAGTCGAACTGTCGGTCAGTAAGTTGGTTGGTCAGTCCTTCACCTCCGATACCATTTTGATGGAAACACATTTTATTTTATCTTAAGAATAATTGAACCGAATTTGACTATTTGTGAAATATATTGATACTTAACTACTGCTAAGCAATGTAGATTATGCATATTTGCACGTTCTGAACGGTCAAGGTCGCTGTGCTTCATCAGTGTTCATAAGCTTACACGTCTTGCGATTTATCTCAAAAGTGGCTCAGTCGATTTTCAAAATTGTCTCTCTTGCAAATAGTTCAGAAAGTGGCCCAGCATTCTAATTCTTCGTTTTGCTTCTTGACGATAAAGCAGTGTCAAAACATCGCCAAGAAAATGGACACATTTGAAAATGCTTATGTTTCGGCTACGTAAGCTTACGTGAGTGTCTGTAAATACATTTGAATGGCTTGTCATCTTGTTTAACATTTTTCCGGCTATATATACTGTCTTAATTAGAAGGTTCTTGGAGGTTCCAAAACTTTTTTTTCAGAGGCTCTCAGATCCAGAACTTAGGTTCCTGAACCTTTTTTTTATTTTTTATTTTTCGTCCAAAAGGTTCGGGATCTGAGAAGTTTAAAAAAAAAAAGGTTTTTGAACCTCCACGAATTTTCCAATGATGGTCTGTCTTAATTAGAAAGTTCGTGGAAGGTTCGGGGAGTTTCAAAAACTGTTTTTTCCAGGTTCTCAGATCCCGAATCTAGATTGAACCTTTTGGACAAAAAAATGTCCAGCAACCTAGGTTCTGGATCTGAGATCCTGGAAAAAAAAGTTTGTGAACCTTTCTGGACCTTCCAATTAAGACAGCCTATTATTTAAGACAGGTCATTAGCTAAACCAAACCTCTCAGTCTATAGACTCTCAAGGCACCCTCACCTTTTAGCTTAGACGACCTCCACTCATCAACGCTAAGCACGCATGCATGCCTACTCTGACATAGACAGGCACAGACGTATGCATGTACGCACTCACCGATGCGCACACACAAACACACCCAGAGGCGCGCACACACACACACACACACACACACACACACACACACACACACACACACAAACACTCCCCCTCCTTCACACCCGAACGCAAGATACAGAGAGTTCCGTCAAACGATTGACTCACCCTAGCTCAGCACGTTCACCCTCCAGCCAGAGAATCGCCCTTTCGCACGCACAGGCAAACACGCAGGGGGAAGGGGGCAACATGGCCCCATCAGTTCCAGCAGCATAAGCAAGAACAATATGCATAATATTGCGGAAACAATGGAACAAATTGCTTTTGAAACCCATGTTTATATCACTTTGACTGTAACACGCAAGTAGGATATTAAGTCAAAATGTAATGGGGAGAGAGGGAGAGGGAGAGAGAGAAAGAGAGAGAGAGAGAGAGAGGGGGGGTGGGGGTGAGAGGATACGATACGATACAATGTTTTAATGAATTGGCTTCGGGCCCATATCATACGAGAGAGAGAGAGAGAGAAAAGAGAGAGAGAAACAGAGACAGAGGGAGAAACAGAGACAGAGGGAAAAACAGACAGAGAGAAAGACAGACATAGCAATAATTAAATAAAGAATTAATCCCGACTTTAAATCATAATGGTTTAACATTAACATTATATGAGAGAGAGAGAGGGAGAGAGAGAGACAGACAGACAGACAGAGACAGACGGAGAAATAGAGACAGAGAGGGAAAGAGAGACAGACTGACAGAGATAGCGAGAGCGAGCGATAGAGAAAGCGCGCGAGAGAGAGAGAACAGACAGAAAGACAGACAGAAAATAGAGCAATAATTAAAGCACCACACTCCGGACTTTCTACAACTTGATGGGGTAGACATGATAATGATGACCGACCATGGGTCAATGGGACACAAGAACCGACTTCCCACAATGATTCACGCAGTCAACTGCTAATGACGATCGGTCCCCATTTCATATTACAAACGTTTTTATTCTAATCTACTCCGATAACTTTCTGCGTCCTTATCTCAAAGTCTGAGTAATTTATTCCCAGGGTTTATCGCGTAGTCAACGCCTGTGTCCTGATTCTTGCGTTAGAAGTGATTAGTCAAACACGTTCAAAACGTCAAGCGTCATTATAGCAATATCTGGGCTTAGTCATGCCGACTTTGCAGGGGAGTGTTTTTGTGATAATGTGCTGCAACTTACTGGAATGTGCACATTAATTATTACTACTGTAGGCCTACGTTCTATTGGAATCATAAATACATTGATTTGATATTTCTTGCAGGAAGAATGTCCATGGTAATAAAGTGAGAAAAACTAAGAAATGAAATGTTAATAACGTCCTAGTATTTTGAAACTTAAAAACAAACAAACCAAAGTTTAAAAATAAAAAGGAAAAATATGTATCGTGAACAAAATAATCTGGAAATAACACTGAAATAATGTTTATAACATATAAAATCTAATACACTAAACATATTTTTTTTCTTTATTGCCATCACACACACACACACACACACACGCACACACACACACGCACACACACACACCCACACACCCACACACACACACACTTGTTTTCACGGTGTTAATATGACTTTCCTGAAACGCCACATACGTTGTGTTGACCATGGGTCATATTACGTCCCCGTTTTTAAGAACTTTTAAGTGTTCTAACACTAGCTTTAACCCTAACCCTAACCCTTACCGTAGCACAGCCCTAACCCTAACGGATAATTGGTTTGACGTCAAGACAAGGAGGCCTTCAAAACAAGTACACACCACTCACACATGCAGTTTCATATTCAAAGTCATAAATACCTGATTTGTGAATACCACTTCAAGGAACATTCCAATACACTTATAATGGTTGATATTAATAACCAATAAAACTGAAGATAAAGTTATTTACCCCATACCCCGTCCCACTATATTTCCGTTTATTAACCTAGTTATGGCACACACTCTTTCATGAGTATCCAAGCCCGTTCACTTCACAACATTTTTTTTAAAAATTCCTTTGCGAGCCTTGGAATAGGTAAATAAAAGCGTACACGCAGTTGCACAAATAAGCGTGTTTTTGTTTTAGTAAGCTTATTCTAATATCAGATTTTAGATTCAGTACCCCAAAGGACTATATTATATATCTTTTCTTTTATTTATTTATTTATTTATTTATTTATTTATTTATTTATTTATTTATTTATTTATTTATTTAACATCTATTGACATTGGTGATATTAGACAAATATCTATCCTACAGAGGTCGGAGGATTACAAATATATGAGGGGGATAGGGGGCGAGGGGGTTGGTGGAGGCAGGGTTCTGTGGAAACAGATATATAATATAGACTTTTGCTTTCTAACATAATTATTTAGAATCTGCCAATTTAAGTATACTGTATATGTGTGAAACGTTTTGAGATTATTAGTTTATCTGTAGTTAAGTTATTCCAATCTAGACATTCGACAAATATATTTTGAAAACTGTCACTCATCTCGAGCAGTTCCCCACCCCCAATAAAACAAACGGAGGAAAACCATATTTGGCATCCTCTGTACGATTTGCAAGTGTACTTATAAGAAGCATACATTTACACTTTTTTTTTCTGCCTTGAATAATGTTATACATCACAGGGACGTTAAACATAAACGTTTTACTCGAAACTTGGCAGGTGCTGATGTTTAACAGGAAAAATATACGCCTATCAATGTATCTATTTGACAATGAGATTTTGAAACTGTCAAGTCTCACCTTTCGCGTTCAGTCATGGTGACACATTGACTGAGCATAAGATGTTGTCTCATCACAACTAAGCAACGGGGCCACACAAAGAAGCACAGCGTAGCACTAGCAAAGCGTTCTGCATTGTGCTCAGGGCACCACCTCATCAGTCTAGGCCTATGGAATTAATAATTGACGGGTCGACAAGACAGCCCCACAGGATCTTGGTGTCAGTAAAAAGGTACACATAATATGCGGATACAGCGGTCCAATGGTTTAGTTTAATACTTAGCTCCTCAGGAGAGGGGTTGAGGGGCTGGTTGTAAATATAACAAGGGGGTTATAAGTATAAGAAGAGGGTTGAAGATGAAGGGGAGCAGACATGTGTGTGGATTGTGGAAGTGGGGGGTGGTGGGTGGTGGCTGGAGTGGGGAGAGTGGAATAGAGTTAGAAGGGAATGGAAATGCAGACATAGACCACCCTGTCATCCTTCACAGAAAATAAACGGCTTACTTCATCCAGGGTGGAGAACAACTGAATCAAGAAATCTCTGAAATCCGGCCGGGGGCCCAGGGGCCAAGCCCCGGTATTCGCCCCCTGGAAGAAAATGAATTTAGGCAATTTTGAAAGTAATTTAGGGCCTCTCCTGAATTCAAAAAGCACAAAGTAAACATCAATAGAAACAACAACCAAAAAAAAAAAGAATGTTTTATGCACATGTCTTTCAAAAAAGTTAAGAATCTTGATTTGTAGGCCTAACAAAGTTTGAGGTCCACCACTGTTACACACAAACTCCACATTTCCAATTTTACTGGGCACACGTTTGTCTATTTTTTAGCTGTAAACAGGCACGAATTTTTATAATTTTAGAGATATTTAGGGGTACGTTAGTAACAACACCACATCTTAGGTATTAGTGACTAGTGTATAGATTTAAATGAAATAAAATGCAAAATGAACAGAAATAAATTCTCTTTTGATTATCTAGCTTTTTATACTTCTCTTGTCATGTCTTGTTTTTTATTACTCCATGTGTATACAAAAAAAAAAGCTTTAAAAAGTCCTAACAAGCCCCCTCCTCTTCTTCAGTGCACTTTCATGCCAGTCTGAAAGATCATATGCATGCACACTACTGACACTAATTGTCTAAATCTAATGTCAGTACCGATCTCTTCCTCCGACTCCAAGTCCATTTCTCTCACTTTAATGTCTAATAAATGGAAGCCTGTAAACTCCCCTTCATCAGTCGAAGAATCCAAACCATCCATTTTAGACACACACACAAGAAAATTTGGAAAACAAAATCGAAAAAACGAACGCATTTCACAACAGGAAAACCGGAAGTCAATTGCCGGAAGTCTCGCAATCTTTCAAACAACGCGAGAATATAACCACTTGGTTGATACGGACGCTTTTGGACGTTTTGCCTGTTTAGAACTTCGGCCGCTATGCCCAATAAAGGGTAGCCCCTCAGCTTCTCACACTCGGAACTCAATATTTTTTTCTCGGAAATGCAAATGCCTTCCGCGGAAATCCGCGGATTCGCGGAAAGTTCTCCACCCTGTTCATCAGATTAAATATTAAAAAAAAAAAATCTACCCGCCTGACAGTTGTTAGACGGGGTAAATGGTTGTGCCCTGTTTTTTTCTTTTCTTACGCTCACAACCCTGGACCAGCCGGTCTCATCGGATTACTAACCTCACCGGCTGTCTGGAAACTGGACCTTGTATCCCCTAGAGCTATAGGTATATTATATCAGCTACAATACTTTGACCTTTTGTATACATATTTATTGCATACGCTATAACTCTCAAGGTTATAAATGCTGCTACTACTACTACGACATCGCGGCTGTGAAGAAGATCCGCCGGATCCTGCAGGACGAGACTCATCCGCTCCATGCAGTGGTCTCCGCTGCTGAGTCCAAGCGCCGCCCTGGCCGCTTCCTGTCCATGCGCTGCCGCACCAGCCGCTACCTCAACTCCTTCCTACCGTCCGCCATCCGCCTCGCCACCAAAGTCAGCCCCGAATGCTGACCAGAAGAGACTTTAGAGAGAAAGAGAAAGAGAAAGAGAGAGAGAGAGAGAGAGAGAGAGAGAGAGAGAGAGAGAGAGAGAGAGAGAAGTGTGCACAAAGTCATGTGCCACAGAAAGAGAGAGAGAGAGAGAGAGAGAGAGAGAGAGAGAGAGAGAGAGAGAGAGAGAGAGAGAGAGAAGTGTGCACTAAGTCATGTGCCACAGAAAAACAGTATTATGACTGTGTGGTGTGGTGTGTTGTGTGTGTGTGTGTGCGGGTGTGTGTGTACACGAATGTGATGCACACATAGTAATGTGTATGTGAGTGGCTGTTTCTTAATTCAGTGGTTCATAATCATACGTGACCCTGATTCGTGATGCCTACCTAGTACCATGACTTTATTAGCAATGTTAAATCTAGTCTCATGTTTTTGAAGTAACAACAGTTTACTGAGGTATTCGTTGCGGAATGTCTCAAGTTGTAGCTAGTCATGTGTATAGTGTCCATGTAACATCATTAATTTTATTTTGCTCAGTAGCCTATTGGTTGTTACTTATTTTCTTATAATGTATGTAAAACCTCCACTCCCCTGTAGTTAGTGAAGGGAAACAACAATGTTGATATAGCGTTGACAGTGGAAGTGTGTAATGTGTAACCCTAGAACGACTAGCGTAACTACAGTGAGCCCCTTAAATGTATTAAGGGTATGTGTGGGATGAGTCGGTGCGTGGATAAGAATGAATGTGCAATGATTACCATGGTCATGAGAAAGCGTGAATAATTGAGAAAATGGCAATATAGTCTTAAGATTTTTTTTTTAAATGCATTAGGGTGTTCTAATATCCGCTACCGTTTCTTTATTGTATACCCCTTGGGGTCATGAGCAATCTTGCCACTGTAGATTGTTCTAACCTATAAAGGGTACAGTGAAAGCCCCAGTTGAAAACCTGTCTTGCCTTTGTAGGCATGACAAATTAACTGCGGCAACAGTTCCCCCCGTTGGAGTGCCGGGGGTTTCAGTATAAATAGTATCCCCACTTTCTGGAAATTTAGTGCTTTAAATTCCCACTGTCGCTGTCTTCCTCATTTGCTCTTTCCCATTCCCGATCTGTCCTACCACTCTGCTATACTATATTCTTCTTCGCTAGATCAATGACCTACCTTTTTTCTTGAAAACTCTTCCTGGACAAGACTCCTTGTTTGTGTATGAGGTCTGTTGGATCAGCTTGGGAATGTTGGACGCTTTCTGCCGGGTGGTCACTAGGGCTTCCTATGAATGTACTATTTAGCACTATAGGCATTTTATATGTATGTTTTTTTGTTGATGATTTATAATGATGTTTGTATTCTATTTTGTTTTTGTAATCGGGGAGTTCGCGTAGTTGAGGTCAACCCTCAGCCGTCCCTCGCGTGGGATGTCTTTATTGTAAAGTGACTGGCCGGTGGAGGGCATTCAATTTTCCCACTGGGGTTGTTTCAACAGATCTTTTATGCGGATCGGGGGTTGTCCGGTTCTGATTTGGCTCGGAAGAGTCCGCTGGACCTAAAGCAATAATAAATCAATCAATCAATCAATCAATCTTTATTGTATACATGTATGCTAACCTTTGTGTTGTCTTCTTAATATGTTAACAGTTACTGTGCATCACACACAAATATCCTTGTGCAAATGGGGACAATAAAGATTCGTTATTCGTTATACTACTACTACTACTACTACTACTACTACTACTACTACTACTACTACTACTACTACTACTACTACTACTACTACTACTACTACTACTACCACCACCACGATTACTACTACTAATATAATAATTGCGGTGCATCCTAACCACTACGCCGTCGCAGCACATGTTATACTAAAGACATCATTAAAGCTCATTATTTTCGGTGGATGAAGCTCCTGTGGTGGACTGCTGCGGTAACTGCTGTTACCTGCTGCAACTGGCCCTCAGCCAGCAGCAAAGCATGACAACTGCGGGAGGAAGAACTACTTAAAAGATGATGCGTTGAGATTCAAAGTATCAGAAGACACACAGCAGCAAAATGTCCCATCTCTCTCTTTCTCAAGATCAACAGCGTGCGAATAAAGCCTCGGTTATGAACGCAGCGAAGGAATTTGTCCCCTATACGCATTGTGTCCGGGGACGTTAAGTTAACCACTGATCTGAGCAGCGAAGGACGACATTTTGATGAGGCTCTAGAAGGCGGTCAGTCGGGCGGTCCGTCGCTCCGAATTTAACTGTTGGTCTTGTCTCAAGAATAACCGAACCATCATTTTTACTTCTTGCATTCTTTAACTACTGCTAAGCATGTTAGATCATTCATAGGCCTATTTGTACTTTGTTAAACGTCAAGGTCATTGTGCTTCAACACTTTCTAAACACGTTTTGCGTTGTATCTATAAACTAGTTGATCCGATTTTATTATTATTATTTTTTGGGGCATGCAAATATTTCAGGCCGTGGCCTAATATTCAATTTTTTCGTTTGCTTCTTTAGGATAATGCCCAGTCACAACACCGTCCCAAACATTAACACTTTTAAAAATGCATATGTACATGAGTGTCTGGAAATACATATGGATGGCTCGCCATCTTGTGTAAATATTTTTTCCTCACCTAGACTACATATTTATGAATGCTAAGTTTCCGTATGGGTTTATGAAATAATTACACAGGCCCATATTGGTTTGTTTATAATCTTTGTTTTCTTGCATATTACATAAGGAGGACACTAATTATACAAACTGCGTAGGAACTCCTAGTATGGCCTAATTAAAAGGCTCTGTATTTATAACGTAGGCTCAGGCTGTTTTGTGCCAAGCAGCTGGCAAGCTGAAGTGATGCGGCTGTTTAAATTAGTACCTTATGTTTTTGTCACACGGTATTGCAGACGCAATAATACACGAATATAGTTAGCAGTCTGTCACTCTATATATGCCTCATTCATTTTGCAGTAATGACCTTAAACAGTGGGGACGTCAGAGAGAAAGAGAGAGAGAGAGAGAGAGAGAGAGAGAGAGAGAGAGAGAGAGAGAGAGAGAGAGAGAGAGAGAGAGAGAGAGACTCACTCAGAGAGAGAGAGAGAGAGAGAGAGAGAGAGAGAGAGAGAGAGAGAGAGAGAGAGAGAGAGAGAGAGAGAGTACAAACAAATCTATAGATAAATAAATGATTATGTTATGCCTTCTTCAGCCCTTCACAGATTTATTTCTCTGTGTGTTTTGCGATCCCATTTCTGGGGCTCCCGCCTGCTTATTAATTAATTAATTAATTTGTTTGTTTGTTTGTTCGTTTATTTTACTCTACACTCTGCTGTTTTTTTTAACTGATCTATCGTTAGGAAAAGCGCTATATAAATACCCTCCTCCTCCTCCTTCTTCTTCTTTTTCTTTAAGCCCCCTTTTTGGAGGGAAATTCTTATTCACTTACTATGTTTGCGAAATAAAAAGACACTGATCCAAGCTAGATTTCTGCGCCTACTTTCATTAAAGCGGTTTGGTAACTTGGAAACTTTTACACCATTGGGGGAGAACCCATCTGAACCACACAAGCAACAGCCGCAACAGAACACCGAAACGAATGAACACAACGCAAGAATTTAACCCTCAGCATTCATGCTAATTAACGAGTTATATATGCAGTATCGCTGATGTGCAAACATTCTTTTTCCTTTCCCGCATTGATTGATTGATTGATTGATTGTTGCTTTAGGTCCAGCGGACTCTTCCGAGCCAAATCAGGACCGGACAACCCCCAATCCGCATAAAAGATCTGCCGAAACAACCCTAGTGGGAAAATTGAATGCCCTCCACCGGCCAGTCACTTTACAATAAAGACATCCCACGCAGGGGACGGCTGAGGCTTTACCCCAACTACTCGAACCCCCCGGTTACAAAAACAAAATAGAATACAAACATTATAAATCATCAACAAAACACATACATATAAAATGCCTATAGTGCTAAATAATACAATCATAGGAAGCCCTAGTGACCACCCGGCAGAAAGCGTCCAACATTCCCAAGCTGATCCAACAGACCTCATACACAAACAAGGAGTCTTGTCCAGGAAGAGTTTTCAAGAAAAAAGGTAGGTCATTGATCTAGCAAAGAAGAAGATAGTATAGCAGAGTGATAGGACAGAGCAGGAATGGGAAAGAGTAAATGAGGAAGACAGCGACAGTGGGAATTTAAAGCACTAAATTTCCATAAAGTGGGGATACTATTTATACTGAAACCCCCGGCACTCCAACGGGGGTACTGTTGCCGCAGTGAATCTGTCTTGCCTACAAAGGAAAGACAGGTTTTCAACTGGGGCTTTCACTTTTCCCTTTATAGGTTTGAACAATCTACAGTGGCAAGATTGCTTATGACCCCAAGGGGTCCTTTCCCGTATGCTAAAACTGGTGGTATCATAACGGAGCATAGTTTTTACCAATAACCTTTACTAACTATCCTATCCTATCCCGTAACTCGGAGGTCGTAGGGGGACCACAGATGATCGTTTAACCAGCGTACTCCATCTTTTCCACAAACTAACTCTATTAATTATGTGTCCCCGGCTTTATGAATTTCGGTTCCATTAAAAAAAAAAAAAATTTAAATGAACGGTAAATGTGGAACCTTCGTAAGCTTACAACTCAACATTTTATATAAAAAGGTGTTTTAGAAAGGCTTTTGAAATTAAAGAATAACACCATAACGTTTGAAACAACGCAAAAATACACAATTCCTACCGCAGCAAAGGTTTCCTACCTGTTCGGCTTCTGGTGTTCATCCTGGTGAAACTCCATTATCAACGAAACGTTCACTCATTCTTTGTCAGATCCATGTCCACAGACTGCCATAGACCGGACATCTGTGTTTTCTAGTGACGTTCCCTACTAGGGGAAAGTTGCGTCATTCTGATGTCACCTTCAGTCATAACAGGCCCAGTTCTAGAAATTGGTGCGTACACGCGAACGATGCACCGTTGTCTAAGCCTCTAGATTAGGCCTAGCTTTTGTTATTCATTGGTTGATCACAAAAGTAGAATGCCAGTAAATATGTATGATATATTGATTGGTAAGTTATGTAGAAATCTGATCCATTGTTTTGAGTAGATCATAAATATTTGTTTAGCTGATAGTTAATTACATTTCCCTTACGAAGGCAACTTACAATTTGTGTGGAATAAATTTATGTTTTGGAATCCGGATAGATCGATCGAGTTGTGAAACTCAAAGGTTCGTAACTCAGTAAAGTAACAAACAATAACGGAATAGGAATGGTTACCCCCCTTTGATAGCAAAACTGTTTCGTACTAGCGCCCAAACCCAGAGTTTGCAGTATAATGAGATACTTGAAATTTGCACGTGTTCTGTGTTATTTACAGAGATACCGGTAATTCACAGTGTTATTTAATATGCATCAGTATTTGCCACGACTTCCTAGCACCAAAATTATATACAATAACAATTGTCGGATATGACGGCCTACTAGCGCCAAAACCGAGAGTTACAATCACGAGATAATTGAAATGAACACGTGTTCTGTGTAATTTACCGAGATACCGGTAATCCACAGTGTTAATTAATAAATATCAGTATTTGCCACGCCTTCCTAGCGCCAAAACCTGATAACTACAAATATCATAATTGCAAATATTTTAGAAAAATTACAATTATCAAGGAATAAAGAAAGAAAGAAAAAGATTACTTTTATATAGCGCACTTACAAACTCAGAGAGCTTCTCAAAGCGTTGGCCACTACTATCCAGCAATCACAAAATAGTTTGCTGAAGTCAGGATTCGAACCCAAGTCGCCCGAAAAGCACGTACACAAGTCGTGCGCTCTGACGACTGAGCTATAAATTACAATTATCATTGCAATATTATAAATATCTTCGCGTGATCATATTTAATTTTCAGTTTGATAATTACAATTTTAAGGTGTTAATTGTAAATAATATGTCGTTGATATTTGTAATTATCACATGATATTTGTAATTATCACGTTTTGGCGCTAGTAAGACCTGTAAATGCAAGTTTTGGCGCTAGTAAGCCGTCTTAGTCAGAAGTAAGCATGATCACGTAAAAATTGTAATTATGAAGTGGGAATTGTAATTATAATGTGATAATTAAAATTTTTAGTTTTGGCGCATTTCCAGGCGGATTGCTATAAAACAAAAAAAGGAAAATCAAACACGGTCACGCGAAGATATATTTATAATTTTTCAATGATAATTGTAATTATCCCTTGATACTTGTAATTATCCCATGATATTTGTAATTATCCCACGATATTTGTAATTATGAGGCTTTGGCGCTAGTAGGCTGTCAAAGTCGGGATTTGCGAGGACCATCCTGCGGGGCACGATGCTGGGAGGCAAAAGGGGAGGGAGACGGGAAAAAGGGGTGGGAGGACAGCATTCGAGAATGGACTGGCTTGACACTGAGCAAAGCAATGAGGGTTGATGAGGACAGGGCGAGATGGAGTACGCTGGTTAAACGATCATCTGTGGGGTCCCAACGACCTTCGAGTTACGGAATAGGATAGGTGCGCGAGATCCTATCCTATCCTATTCTATCCCGTAAATCGATAGCCTTTGAGGCACCATAGATGATCGTTTAACCAGGGTACTCCATCTTTCTTTGTCCTCAGCTACCCTCATGGCTTAGCTCAGTGTCAAGCCAGTCCATTCTCGAATGGTGTCCTCCCACCTCTTTTTCTGTCTCCCTCTCTTCTGCCTCTTTGAACCGTGCATTGCAGGATGGTCTTTGCAAAGCTTGATGCTCTGGTGATGTGGCCATACCATCGGAGTTCCCGTTTCTTAAACCACTGTGAGCATGTCATCGTGTTGTCCAATGGCTTGTATGATGGTCTGTCGGACTTCGTCGTTGGTGATGTAGGCTTACTAATATAGGAAATGCACAGAAGTCTTGTGTAGCATCTCATCTCCATACTTTGCATTCTTCGTCGTAGGTCTGCTGTGACGGTCCATGTTTCGCAAGCGTATAAGAAGATTGAGATGAGGGAGCGCAGCAGCCTTACCTTGGAGTGTAGACTGATGGTCTTGTCTTTTGAAATGGGATTCAATCTTGTCAGGGCCGCATTTGTTTGTCCGATCCTTGAGATCCACTGACTGATGAAATGGCTCCTAAATATTTGAAGCTATGCACCATGTTGAGGGATTGGACTTGGACTTTGATGTCCGTGTTGATGCCATTGGTGTTGTTGGTCATCATTGTGATCTTCTCTGCACTTATTTCCTTTCCAAAGGCTCTGGAGGTGGTATAAAGCCTCTATACCAGCTGTTCAGGCTCTTGTTCCTCTCCAGCGAATCCATCAATGTCATCCGGAGGTTAGAGATTGCTCTATCCCCTATGCTGACTGTGCCCTCGTGATCTGCAAGGGCATCTGACATGATACGCTCTAGGAAGATGTTGAAGAGTGATGGAGAGAAAATGCATCCATGACGCATGCCAGTTGTTGCTTTGAACCAGTTCCCGATGGCGCTGTTGTGGAGGACTGCAATGGTAGCCGTTTCATACAGGCTTTTGATGATATAATGTTAGGGCTGAAGTACACTCTCATCGTTGCCCACAGAACTGCATGCCAGACTCGGTCAAACGCTTTTTTGAAGTCCACAAACACATGCAATACATGTTGTTGGTGATGTAGGTATTTCTCACAGATTATTCTGAGGTTGAAAAACTGTTCAGTGGTACTTCGCCCTGCCCTGAATTTTGTTTGTTCTTCAGGTATGATTTGTTCACCTTGGGGTTTCAACCTATTGAGTATTATTTTCAGGAGGACTTTGCAGGGATGGCTGATGATATGAGGCTGACGCACCGGTGCGTTAGTTTTCACACTCCTGAAGGTTACCCTTTTTGGGAAGAATGATGACAAGCGACTGGATCAATGGTGTAGGCCACTCCCCACTCTGTCAGATCTTGTTACTGATAATGGTGAGGGCGTCCATCATCGCTTCTCCTCCTGCCTGAAGCAATTCTGCGGGCATGTTGTCCACTCCCGCTGACTTTCCCTTCTTCAGCGATTGCACTGCTGCCTCAACTTCTTCTCGGAGAATTGGGAGGATTTCTTCTTCTTCTCTGTTCTGGGGAAATGCTAGAAATGATGGGTCTCCGTTTGGTGTGTGTTTGTAAAAGGTCAGAGCAGTACTCTGCCCATCTATCCAAGACGTCTTGTTCTTCTGTAAGGCACATGCCATACGTACTTTGGATCGTGGAGACCTTGGGCTGTTTAACACTTGTCAGCCGCTTCACAGTTTGGTAGGCCTTCTTGCTGGTGTTCTTGTTCAGTCTGTTCTATATTTCTTGGTATTGCTCTTCTATCCAGTTTTCCTTTGCTGAGCGCATGCCTATTCGGATGTCACTGTCGATTTGTCGGTAGGCTTCAGCTCCTTTTGAGGTGTTTTTTTTTCTGTTTTCATCTCTCTTCGTTTGTCACATAGGTCCAAAAGGTCAAGTGTGATCCACGGTTTCTTTTTGGGGCGGTTCTTGCCAAGAATCTCGGTGGCGGTATCTGTTACAGCTGATTTGAAGATGGTAGTCAAGGTGTTGACATCTACTTCACCAGCTCCCAAAATAAGAAGTGGTGCAAATTTCCTTCCAATTGTGGCTTAGAATATTTTTGCTACCTCCGGGTCTTGCATATTGTCCAAGTCAAACTTCAGCCTGGTGCAGCCGGAAAGACATCATCATCAGATCGTGGTCATTTCCGATGTCTGCTCCTGGAAAAGTGCGTGTTCTGCCAAAGTTGATGCTTGATCTGAAGCATTTCTTGACATGATGTAGTCAATCTGATTGTGATGCACCCCGCTGGGACTGTGCCAGGTCCATCGTCTGGATTTTTTGTGGGGACCAAGCGTGTTTGCCAGTATCAGATTGTTGTATCTGGCAACTCCCAAGAATCCCAGACCTCTGTCATTTGTTTTGTGTAGCAGTGGGATACCGTGAGATAGTTACAATAAAATGAGTTAATTACAACTATCGCTAAAAATTACAAATATTTTTGAGTGATCATGTCTAATTTTCAGTTTTGTCTCTAGCAATTCGTTTAGAAATGCGCCAAAACCAAAAATTGTAATTTTCACCTGATAATTACAATTTTTACGCGTTAATTGTAAATATTGCTGTTCCCAGGAACTTTTCGGTAGGTTTTAACGCTACTAAAGCGTAACCAAAACAAAACAAAATAGTAATTAACACTGTGAATTACCGGTATGTCTGTGAATTACACAGAACACGTGTTAATTACCATATAACTGATACCTGTTACTGCAGGTTTTGGCACGAGTAAGCTGCATTAGCTAGAATTAAGCATGAGCAAGTAAAAATTGTGATTATCAAGTGAAAATTGTATATATTATGTGATAATTACAATGTTCGGATTTCCAGGTGGATTGGTAGAGTCAGAACTAAAACTTAAACAGGATCACGCGAAGATATTTGTACTTTTTCAATGATGATTATAACTCTCCCTTGACACTTATAATTATCCCATGACACTTGTAATTATTCCATGGTATTTGTAATTATCAAGTTTTGGCACTAGTAGGCCATCATGGTTTCGGTCTGTTGTTGTAGTAGCAAGACACCATGAACATTCCTTTAAATGTAAATGTAAAACAATGGATTGGCCTACTCATTTGCTACAATCACAGATAATCACAGGCTACAGTTTATCTGCAGCTTCCTATAATTATAATTATAATTGTTGCTTGACAGTGACAATCCACAGATCCAAAATTGTCTTCCCGTGTTTGTTTGTGAGGTTTTTGTGAGGTGGGTGTTGGGGTGGGGTTGGAGGGTTGGTGTTGTCACCTTTAGTGTTTAGGGGTGGCCGTTGGTGCATCGGTAGGGGTTACGTTGGAGAGTATAAAACCCATTTGGCCTGCTTCGGCTCCCAGCTTGATCAACCAGAGAGCTAGGCCATCAGCAAAAAACTATCTGTTCCTCGTATATTTCCCACTGACACTTTTCAAAACTTCTTTTTCAATTCCACCATCTATCAAACTGTAGAACAAGTTGGCAAATAGCTCAGTGTCAGTCCCATCTCTTCCAGGTTTCAGATCCTCTCTGAAAAGATGGATGAGTCAGTACTAGACGATCTCCTTGTGGACTTGTTTTTAATGAAGTTTTTATTCGCAAACTAACTGTCCTTTTAAAGCACTTGCGAGCGCTGTTCTTTTTTTTTTTAAGTAGCAAGAAGAAGAAAAAGAAGTAGAGGAAGAAGAAGAAGAAGAAGAAGAAGAAGAAGAAGAAGAAGAAGAAGAGAATGAGGCGAAGGAGAAAGAGGATGACAAGGCGAAGGAGTACATTAGACTTTGCGACAACCTGTAGGCAAAATGGCAAAACAGTGTGATGCCATTGAAATATATAATTGTCATTGAATCGAGTGTGTCCATGTTCGAAGTATGCATGCAAGTGTGTGTGTGTGTGTATGTATGTATGTGTGTGTGTGTGTGTGTGTGGTATTATGTGTGTGGCACAGAGAGAGAGAGAGAGAGAGAGAGAGAGAGAGACAGAGACAGAGACAGAGACAGAGACAGAGAGTCTCAAAGTATCCATGAGAGTCACTCTTTATTAAAAAAAAAGATACCATTAAACTTCTATTTTAGTTTTAGATTATCCATGAGGATGACTTAAAAGCGAAGCCGTGAACACTTACTAAACTTCTAAAGTGTCGTGGAAAATCAATCATTATCGCAGCGCACAGCCTGCTAAGAGGGAGGGTTGGACCACTCAAAAACAAATCTCCAGCTGGCTGAAGGCTACTCCAAGCGGAGCCCACCCCCTCTCAGCAACATTAGTAGACCTACTCCACGTTGCGGGCATCAATTTCCCACACCCACTTCTCATTTCGTCCAGGGTTGTATCAGGTTCTCATCCCTACGGCATAGTAGAAGCTAACCCTGAGTATTTAATCAATTCAGTATAGACTTTGTATACTTGGTATCTCTATGGCATATTAGACGCTAATCCTGAGTATCAAATTCAGTATAGACTTATTTTTATACTGGGTATCCCGATGGCATATTCAAAAGACTGTGTTTTAGTAGTCCAATCCTGCAGTATAGACTAATAACGCCAAATTGCTATCTATCCCTATGGCAAATTATAGATGCTGCGCCTGAGTATCAAATCCAATCTAAGCTTATCGTGTAGACTTATAGTAGGGGTATGGTTGTAGTTGTGAATGGGATGTGAAATGCAGTATGGTTAGCGGCACCATTCATTCTCTCCTTTTCTTTTTTTTTTTAACCGTTGATTCTCTAGGACTATATACTACAGGCACCCCTATCGGAATTTTAGCGGACTCTAATACCACTACTACTACACTAGCAGTATATAGAGTCCGCTAACATTTCAATAAAGGCGACTATTTAAGAAAAAGTTGTTACATGATAATTATATTTATCGTCACCACACCCACCAAAACAAATATTGTCATTGGCTTCGACGTCATCACCGAAGTCATTGTCATCGTCCCTATCACAATCGTAGTAGGAATATTCACTAGCGGATGATGCATGCGTTCAGGAAAACATGCTGGTTGTTTCCCCTCTATAGTCTACTTACCACCATGCATCATCGCACGACTTCTTGGAATTTTACAAGTGTTTAGTATAGGAAAACGTCCAAGTACACGACGTGTTGCGTAAACTTTTGTCCCTGGAATAGTTCCAGGCTTCTCTCAATCACAGGCGGCGGAAGCGGAGGGGCAAGGGGGGCACTGGCCCCCCCTAGAAAAATATTGGGGGGGCAAACCTATACATTTGCCCCCCCAATATTCAGCCCCTCAAAAAACACTATTTGGAGGTTCAAACCAATATTTTCCCCCTTTCTCTGGACTGATGCAAGTTAACAATACCTGTGCTGAGACCATTTTTAAAGCACTGAAGGACTGCTTGATCAGATATTGACTTGCCTGTGCAAAACTGCAATGGCCAGGCCTACGACGGGGCGAGTAATTTTCAGGGTCATGTGTCAGGAGTTGCAAAAAGATTCAAAGATGAGATCCTTGCTGTGACTGAAGAGCTGGCGACAGTTCTTCAAAGAAAACAAACGACTTGTGATGACGCAGTAAACGCTGCTGACATTGGTCTGAGAACACTGGAAAGCATGCGGCATGAAGATTGTTATGAAACATTTTTTTGCTGACATCACAACGAAAGCTGCAAATTTGTGTGATGAGCCCTGCGTTCCTAGACAGAAGCAGCCTCCACGAAGACTGGACGATGGCTCACAGGGTCACAGCTACTCTTGTCCATCTGCTTACTACAGACAGCAATACTGTGAGGCCATTGACAACATCAAAGAACATTTAAAGAGCCGGTTTGATCAAATAGCTCTCGACTTATAACGGAAAATTGAAGTTCTTCTAAGTGATGGAGCAGCAGGGAAGAGACCAGAAATTCCTCAAGAAATCAAAGATACATATTCCGCTGACATCGACTTGGACAGACTCAAAACTCAGCTAGAACTCCTCCCACATGCACTGGGTGACAACAGGAAGGCGGCTAACTCTAGGATCACCATCTTCCAAGCACTGCCGGATGAACTGAAAACTTCTGACATTGTGCGACGGATGCTGAGTGAAGTGGATAAACTTCTCAGACTGTACTTCACCATCCCAACCACAACTGCAACGGCTGAACGCAGTTTTTCAGCCCTAAAGCGGCTAAAAACATACCTTCGGGCAACGATGACGCAGGAGCGTCTAAATAATTGCGCCGTCAGGCATATTTGGGAAAATTAACGGTGTAAAAAAAAATTTCCCATGCCAAATGACTTGCATGACTTTTGTTACTGTGATGGATCAACATTGTCAGGTCAGTTTCTCTCTCTTTCTCTCTACCCCCCCCCCCTCTCTCTCTCTCTCTCTCTCTCTCTCTCTCCCTCTAATATACACAGTTGTAGAAATATATGATATATCTTTTTTTCTCTCTCACATAGTGTCTATGAAAATAGTTCAAATTATTTGGAGTAAATGTCCAGGGCCGGACCCAGGGGGGGGAAGGAGGGGGAGGTACCTGGGTTCCGGACCCCCCCCCCCCCCCTCCAGATTAAAAAAAATTGAATTTTTTTTAATGCTAACAGTTTCAATTTTTTTAATTGTTTTTAAAACATTGCAATTTTTAGCCACTTTTGGTCCAAAGTACAAAGAGTTATTTATAGTCAATTCCATGGAAATCCATTTCAAGGGATCCGTTGAAACGTCCAAAGCGTTTTCCCGTTGAAACGACCAAGTAACCCAACCCCTAAGCCTAAATTAGTAAATGCAGCCATATTTTCTTGTTCTGGCCGCAAGCCTCTTCCAGCACCTTCACCTTGATACTGCCATAATCCACCAAAAACGACTTTTTAGAAATATTAATTGAGATGCTAAGTTGATAATTATGACAATTCGTTGTAACGAACATCCATTGAAACGACCATCGCTGAATCGTCCAAAAACATCGTTGAAATGGAAACCCTTGACAGTGAAGCTGCAGAAAAGGACAAAAGATGTTGTCGATGCCTACAGGGAAATCAAAGAGTTCAGTAACTGCATGTCTTCTATTAGAAGAGATGTCGACACAGCGTTCGTTGCCTGGTTTGGTGAAGTCAGCAAAATGGCAAATGCTTTGACAACTGGTGTTATTGTTCCTTGTAAAGCATCCCGACAGACTCTCCGTGACAACCAACCTGCGGCCACTCCAGAAGAATATTTCAAGATTATCATTGCCATTCCTTTCTTGGAACACCTGTCAACCGAATTGAACTCGAGGTTAAAAAATGCTGGCATAGCAGTTGGTCGTCTCTGTCTGGTGCCAAGCACTTTAATAGACAACCAGGATGGTTTCATGCAGGTTCCAGAAGGGGTGAAGAAACTGGCAATGTTGTGGGAGTCTGACCTACCAAACAATGCTACCCTTGATGCAGAATACCAACGGTGGGTTTGCAAAAGACGAAGTGCTGCTGAGAATGCAACAGCTATCATCCCATCCACGGCATCAGAAGCACTGAAACATTGTGACAGGGATTTTTATCCCAACCTGTTCATCATGCTAAAGAACCTTTGCACCCTGCCTGTCACTACTGCCGAGTGTGAGCGTTCAAACAGTCAGTTGCGCAACCTGAAAAACTACCTGCGCTCTACAATGGGGCAACTTGCTTTACTGAAAGTGCACAGGAATGTGAATATATTTACTTCAAAGAGGCAGTGAACTGTTTTGCCAGAAGATACAATTCACAAATGGTACTAATGCCGAGGAACATATAGTGCAGCAAGACTGAATTAAGTGAAAGCAGGGCGGTGATGTTCATAAACTACAAGGTAAAGCTTTATACCGATAACGATCAACAAAAAGTAGTGAATAATAATAGTATACAAAACATCTCTGCTGATAAATAAATGTTAGTGTGTGTGTGTGTGTGTTTTTTGTTTTTTTTTAAGAGAGGGGCAGAGGATAATTGTTGTACCCCAGAGTTTGTCAGTTCAATTTTTCAAAAAGCTCAAAGTCCCAGACCATCACAGATGGCTTTTTCAAGGTTCAGATTGCACCAGATGGCACCATTTTGCATCCTTGAAAAAAAAAAATTCCGGGGGAGCATGTCCCGGACCCCCCAAGAAGGCTCGGCGCTTCGCGCCTTCGCTGAATCTGTAACCCCCGCCCCTATCCCCCCCTCGACTTTCCCAGGTCCGGCCCTGATGTCAGTGAATAAAATGTGTGTGTGCCCCCCCAATCCTGAGCAGCTTCCGCCGCCTGTGTCAATGTCTGAGTTCCAGAGTTCAAGTCAAGTCAAGTCAACAATCCTTTATTCCGAAAAGACCAAAGATGTAGATGACCTCAGTATATTTACAAAGTGATAAATAAATATTAATTAAAAATAAAACAATAAAACGCAAGACACATAATTGCATACTGTGAACAATGAACAAATAAAAGCCACACGTAAAATAACAACGCACAAGGCCACGACCTATGTATCCATTCACTGCTCTTCACCAACACACCCCTGATCATAAAAAATGTTTTCATTGTCTCAGATGTAGACTTTTCATGCATTTTGTCTGCCTTAAGCATCTTGCATGCAGGAGTCAACCGGAGGAAGTAGCAGACCTACCATAGCTATGCATAGCACACGAAAGGCGTACATGTAAATGATATAGATTGGCTGGAAGCAGTGTGCAGTGTCACCCATGACGATTGCAGAACCACCAATTAACAGCAGCAGCTTCAGGCTTTTCCCCACAGCGGAGGTCGTTGCCTAGAGAATAGTGGATATGCAGTGGCCAGGGAATGTGACACTACTACAGTTAGCAATACGAGCAAATATATCCATTGAGAGAGCCGTGGCAGCTTACTTGCCAGTGTGGTTAGCTTATATTGACTGCCAAGTCTGAGGATTAACTTATAACCATATTTTTCCTTCTTGTTCTTCTTGAGCGTGTTGCTGCTGCTGCTGCTGATTTTGTTGTTGTTGTTGTTGTTGTTATTGTTGTTGTTGTTGTTATTGTTCTTCTTCTTCTTATTATTTTTCTTTCAGTATTATGAGGGACTCTTCCCCAAGTACCTTTTGCGATGAACGTGACTAATACATTTTATGTTGACTTTTTTGTTTGTTTTGATTTTTGACAATTTATTGTCCCTTTTTATCGGGAAGGCGTAGTCGCAGCCCGCGGTGCGCCCAAACCCAACCTACCTAATATTAGACGTCTTTTTAAAATGTTACTGGGGGAACAAACCAGAGTACCCGCAGAAAACTCCGAGACGTTGCCCGAGTCGAAAGTTTAAAAAATTCCGAGAAACACAACGACGAGATGCTGGATCGATCGCACACCTGGTTTATGGCCTGTGGACTATTTGTCATCTCCATTTTCCTATACGCTTGCAAAACATGGACCCTCACAGCGGACCTACAATGAAGAATACAAAGCATGGAGTTGAGGTGCTACAGAAGACTTCTGGGAATTAATTTCCTATATCCAGCACATCCCCAATGACGAAGTCCGACAGACCATCACACATAAGCCATTGGACAACACGATGACCTGCTCACAGTGGTGAAGAAACGGAAACTCCGATGGTATGGCAACACCACCAGAGCATCAGGCCTTGCAAAGACCATCCTGCAAGGCACAGTGCAAGGAGGCAGAAACAGAGGGATACAGAAAAAGAGGTGGGCGGACAACATTCGAGAATGGACTGGTTTGACACTGAGCGAAGTCTTGAGGGTTGCTGTGGACAGAGAAAGATGGAGTGCGCTAGTTAAACGATCATCTGTGGTGCCCCAACGACTTTCGATTTACGGGATAGGATAGGATAGAATAGGACAAGGCCCACTCGGTCACAACGCTCCCTTGGTATAATAGAATCTATTCCTGTCTCTCTGTCTTTCTGTCCCTGTCTTTCTCTGTCTTTTTGTTTCTGTTTCTGTATCTGCCTCTATCTGTCTGTCTGTCTGTCTCTGTCTCTGTCTCTGTCTCTGTCTCTGTCTCTGTCTCTCTCTCTCTCTCTCTCTCTCTCTCTCTCTCTCTCTCTCTCTCTCTCTCTGTCGCTGTCTGTTTTTTTCCTATCTTTCCCTACCCCCTCTCTTTCTATCAGTTTGTATGTCAAGCCCTCTGTCTGTCTGTCAGTTTGTCTGTCCGTCTGTCTCTCTATGGACCAGCTCTCCCTCATTTTTTATTCAGTCTCACTCTGTAGGCTAGATACTAAGTGTAACGCCGTACAAAGTAATTACTCAGGGTCTGAGTTGGGATTGAAGTTCTAACCAAATCAAATGACGGATGAAGGAATTTGTACAGCCTGCCCGTGGTATAGACTTAAGAAACTATCTGCAGGTCAAAGGAAGCAAACGGTCTTAACAAGAAGAAACTGTCTTCTAGAAGTTGAAACTTTCTACGATTAACACGATTGAAAAGTCGGCAGAAGCACCAGCAGAAGAAGGAGGAGGAGGAGGACGAAGAGGGAAAAAAAGGGAGGAAGAAAGAAAGAGAAAGAAAGAAAATGTTGATGATGATGATGATGATGATGATGACAATACAAGAAATAAAGAAAGAAACAAAGAAACAAAAAAGAAAAGAAAATAGAACAAAGACAGGCAGACACACGGACAGGCTGAAGGACACAAATCAGAAAGGCAATAAAATAATGTGCGTCCATGAACGGCGTTAAACCTACATTACTGGCCTTAATTGTCCAAGCTAACAGAAAAAGGGAGACGCGGAGAAATTGTACTGTCGCAAAAGAACAGATTGGCAAGTCTCAAAATCCAACGCAAATCTCGTTTTGGTTCTCGCGAGACGTAAAAAGCCGGAAGTGCACTGATGTTTTTTTTAAAGTTGTAAACTTCCACTCTCTAGGGGAAAAGAGTTGCCTAAAATCGAGTAGGACTTTGCTTGTAGTGTGCAAGTATTCCAGTGTCCCCCTTCCCCTAACCCTACTCCACCCCAGGCGTTTGGACCGTAAAGAGTGCTATTTCCCACCAAAACACAAAGCGCTTATTTGAAGTGCTCTACCACCCATTCGTTCCTCATATCCCTAAATACAACAGAAGTTATACTGTTCACTTCTTTACTACTGACCATTGTTGCAAATTGAAAAGGCTGATCGCTTGGCGTGATCTTCGGCGGGCGCAAATGTACAATTGCCAGTGTTCCACCCCTCCTTTCATTCTTAAGACTCTACAGACTGTTTTCTCACACACCCACACAAAAAACAGTAAGAGAAGCAGCTACTCGCTTTCCTCCTAAAAGAGAAAAGATCAGATTTCTTTTCACTTCACTTCTGGGCAATGTTGTAAAAGTGGCGGCTGGTTGGATCTCACTCTTTCTAGAACTCACAACTGCCCGAGAAAGGGGGAAAAAGTCACCGGGAGAAAATATCCGGGTGAAAGAATTCAGGGGAGGGGGGGGGGGGGGGTAAAGTCAGATGACTAACATTAAATACCATTATTGAAGGGATAGAGGAAACCGCAGTACCCGGTGAAAACCCTCGGTGACCTCAGTAGTCTCGTAAATAAGTCACATAACTTCGCCCTTTGCAGGAATCGAACCCGCGACCTTCGGCACAGGCAACCGGGCGACTAATCCACGTCACGAGTCCAGCCCGTAGATCCTGTATCGGCCAGCGCCTTGAGCAGCTCTTGAGCTGTAAAATGCTCTACAAGAACGAAAAAAATAAAAAAATATAAATAAATTGCCCCTGAGCAAATGGCCTAACGGCAGTTCGCATACATAGGTATTTACAACAGGCCTAAGACCTCTCGCTCGCGCACACAAGTAACTTCTGAGCTAAAGATCGCACTCGCGTCCAAGCCGCACGCCTGCTGCATGCCTGTGCATTAGTACTATATCACGCCATTGATCACTGAGGCACTTTACCATTAGATGGTGTCTTAAAGGGAATACGAACTACAACGAATGCATTTCTGTCCAAACCTCCCCTCAATTAGTCTAAAGAGCTGAAAGGGTAGTTATGGTCGTTGTTGTCAAAACGGTGAGACACTTAGCTTAGCTTGCAGTAATGTAATAGCTGGGTTTTTTTTATCATGTGTGATTTTGGACCAGATTTTGTTACTAGAAGTTACTAGAAGTGAAATTTTACTTGGGATGCAAAATCCCACGTTCTCAGCCAAGGTTGTGAGTTCCCAAACTTTACGACAATGAACGAGTAGGTTATATCTTCTATGGTATTGTGGGTGCTTCCTTCATGATAGCAGCTGCTGTCTTCAGGCGGTGGTATTACTTTTCATTGACCAAGGGATTTCTTTACAAGAAGAAACAGCAATTTTCAGAACTGTCTACGAACAGACCACTGTCTGGTTCGAAGAAATATCTTGTTTCTTGATAGATACCGAGCATTGTGTGTTTTCAATCGAAAGTTGCTTTTTTTCATATTCCAAATTGATTTTTCTAGAAAGGTTAGACTCAACAATTGTACATCCAATATGGAATCCTTTGAGCTAACTTTTTGGTTTCCGATGGGAATAACAGACACCAAGACAAGATTAGAAGGTACCTAAAAGGCAAGCTTCGGATAAGTCTGGTTCAATAAACTGAGAAAGAACTAGAGAAACAAGAAGAGGGAGAGACAACAAATTCACAAAAGAAGATCTGGAACCTTTCTGTACAGTATTTATGTTGAACGTCTTTGTGGACACAGAACAGGACACGAATACTCAGCCTGAGAAAAGAGACATCCCAAAGAGAGAAAAAAATGTAAACCGAATAACCAAAAATGACCGTGACACCTCCCTGCCTCCGTTTCCGATAAGGGGAAGCATTCACGTGGTCTTGTTTTCCCGCTTGCACTTGACTTAGCGGTGTGACTTCATAAATCAGAATAGACGTCTCTTGTCGCCCTGTTCTCCACCAGAGCGACTTAATAGTCAGAATTGGGTGTGGAAACGGAAAATACAACTTCGTGTAGAAACAGAAAATACATTAAGAAAGAAGCCTTCGCAGGAGATGGTTGTGAAAGAAACAAATATAGCGGCGTTGTAAAGTTGTATTGCTATTCGTACTTTCAGATTGCTGGGAAGTTATATTACTACGTTGCCCACTACGGAACGTACAGTACGCGCATTTTATTTTGCAGTGGAATGCTGTGCGTTGAGATACCACCTCTTTCTGTCGTTCGTGGGTGCCAGAAATTCTATCGTGGTCAGTCCAGTTTTAATAATGGACAGCGTGAAGATATTTGGAAGTGGGGTGGGCGGGGGGTGAGGGTAGCCAGATATTTTCGGACGGTGAGAGGAAGGGGAGTACGGGGGTAGAGAGTGAGCAGTGGGAGGGGAAATTATTTCATAAAATATTGTTGTGCATGTTATTTGCACAAGTTCTGCTGACAATGTTTGTGTGAGTGAGAGAGAGAGAGAGAGAGAGAGAGAGAGAGAGAGAGAGAGAGAGAGAGAGTGTGTGTGTGTGTGTTTTAATGAAGAAGTTCATTAGATAATTCTGTTTTTTTCTCTAAGCTTCCAATCATGGTGTAATTAAAGTAATCCAGCACACATTTGAGCTCGTTCGTACTTTATTTTGTTTTAAAATTATTATTAAAGGGGCATTTCAATGCTATTTCACTGACGGCTTCTATATATGGCTTCAGAATCATGACCTTTCAAAATGTTTGTGACCCGATATTTGTTTCCCGAAAGTCCCGTACGAAGTCAGGGATGGAAATGAAGCTATCAGACGACGCGTGCCTTACGCTGTGACTACTGAATAAATACAGTTGTAAAAAATACTTTAACAAAGCTCGTTCTTAAAAACCACCGGAATGCCCGAGGTTAACTGCAACAATTCTGAAGTATCACTTGCAGCCAGTTTGTGTGTGTGCGTGTGTGTGGGTGGGTGTTTGTGTGTAAGTGTGTGAGTGTGTGTGTAAGAGAGAGACAGAGAGAGAGAAAGAGAGAGAGAGATAAAGTATCCCATGCCCATCGAAATCAGATTGTTTGATTGTTATTCATTGCTTACAGGATCCAGCGGACTGCAAAGAGCCGCATCAGGACCACAAAATCAAGACCAAACTTCGCTGAAAGAGGACTCACCCCTAATGCGCATAAAAGAACTGCCGAAACAACCCAAGTGGTAACACTGAAGGCAATCCACCAGCCGGTCACTTTACAATAAATACATCCCACGCAGGGGACGCTGAGGCTATACTCTAATTTATCGAACCTCCGTTTACAAAAACAAAATAGAGCACAAACGTCGTTATAAAATATCAACAAAACACATACATATAAAATGCCTACATTGCCAAATAATAACTTCACAGGAAGCCCCAATGACCACTTGGCAGAAAGCGTCCAATATTCTCAAGCTGATCCAACTGACCTCACATACAAATGAGGAGTTTTGTCCCGGAAGAGTTTTCAAGAAAAAAGGTAGGTGATTGGTCTAACGAAGAAGAAGATATTATAGTAGATTGATAGAACAGACTAGGAATGAGAAAGAACAAAGAAGAAAGACAGCGACAGTGAGAATATAAAGCATTAAATTTCCAGATAGAGGGGATACTATTTATACTGAAACCCCCGGCACCCCCACGGGGAATCGAAATCAGATCCGTGTCACAAACATGATTGATCTTGAAAAAAAAAACACCTGTTTATTTTGAAGAAAAATCATTATTACAACTCAAATTAGGCCGCGGTGAACTTTCGCATCATTGAGGGGTAATAACAGTCTCAGCTACAGTTTATATTCCTTTCTGGCGACGTCATCACAGTGAAGGCGACAGCATTGGGGACGCCATTGCTCTGGTTGCAAATAGGATCAGCAGAAGCTCGAATAAGTTATCTCAGACGTAAGGAGGCGATAAATCTTGGAAAACATGATTTACGAAAGGAAAGGAGGAGAAAAAGAAGAGGTATAATGTTATCTTATTTGAACTACTTTCACCGCCACAAACACGAGTGAGCGATATCTAACATAGCCGGTGGTACTGATACTGCTATTTCACGAAGGATGATTAATACCACAGGGCAATGCATGCTTAAACGAGGACTTTTCTTCTTTTGTCTACGGTGCAGTAAGGAACAAAATTAAAGATAATCATCGTGTTCTTGCGCTGACAACATGACAGATAGGTGTACATAGTGGTCACAGTGTTCGCTGAGTGCGAGGCCAAAGTAGAAATATGACCGGGTCGCCGCAGCCCTTTGGGGTATGAGCTTCAGCAACACGGAGCCCTGCAGAGGTATAATTATGGAAAGCGGAAAGCGTCAAATGCGCGTGCAATTTCACGTGCATTTAGTAGCTGATGGGTCGAAAAATTACACTCCAAACTGTGCAAGCGCAATTGCACGCGCATTTACCTACCAGTCACATTAAGACTAGGAATGGAAAATGTGTGATAGCTATTCACAACTTTCCGCTCGGATACAGCTAAATTCTCAAATGGTGAAATTTTCTAGATAGCTTGAATCCTAAACAGGCGCGATTTCCGGTTTCATTCTCTGTGAAACTAAGTTGTTTTTTATCTCGAGATTTTACGTAGCATTTCATGAGTATTTGTCAAGATGGAGAAACAAACGAAACGTTGGCGTCATAATGACTGCTTTTTGGTGAACCCTGATAAAAAGAAATTTCCCATTCCACTGAAAATTTCCACATGAAGCGTTGACCGCCGGTCGATTACCGTGCCATTTTTAACTGACTGAACAAATTGTGCGAATGTGAATGTGAGGGATATTATTGTCATCCTCAAAGCATTAGCTGATTTGTTGCAAATTTTACAAGAAACAAAATTGATGCTGGTTTAAGGCTTTCTAAGTTGCCAAGATTGATGGACATGACACGACATTTCAACAACGTGTGTTGCTTTCCATTAATTTGATTAAATTAACGAATGACCAATGTTCACTGATGCATTCTAATGAAAACAGCACAGATTTTTTGCCAGTTTTGTGACAAGTATGTGTTGATATGTGCTGCATTATAGTCACAGTACACTTTGGGGTGGTTTTATTGTACAGTAGTCATAAAAATTGATATTGGCAGTGTGTGGATGCAGAGGATGTTCTTCACAGTATAATGAATGCACAAGAAATGAAAATCTGAAGTGCAGTGCTTACATAACAAAAACTTAAATGTTCGCCTTGTGTGTGTGTGTGTGTGTGTGTGTGTGCGCGCGCGTGCGTGTGTGTGTGCACGTGCGTGTGTGTGTGTGTGCACGCGCGTGTGCGTGTATGTGTGTGTCTGTGAAACGTATTGACTAAAATTCGCATTCATGCTTTCCTTTCAAACAAGAAAAGGTATAACAATAGATGAGGATTCAATCAGAGTTTAGCAGAGCAGAGTATTTGACTCTCGCCTCTCGGCCACGACCTTGAGAACACGGCCCAACCCGAACTGTTATTTTCATACATCCCTCGAAAGAAAGACATTAAAAATATTTAAGGCGATAATGCAAGGCGGTGAAGCGTGTTGAAAGTAAACCGGGTTGCAGGCTATTAGTGCCACGACACTCTCTGCAGGTCACTGCCACTAACCTGCATAAAATGACTGCCAACAATGTAGTCCTGCTCACCACCAAAAGCATAAGACGAATGGTCAGGCGGGGAGAACATATATCGTGTCGCCTTGTCCTGCATAACCCAATGGCCACTCCAAAGTATTCTGCACAGCAGGAGACAAACCAATGCGAGACTAACCAACATATGGACGGTAGACAATCTCTCCCAAACGAGAACAGTTACCTCATATTCCGCCACAAATCCCACAGCTCAAATCGATTCATGTCCTCATGGTTTCCCATTCGAAAAGGTATGTCTGCAACCGCCACTGATTACGCCCAGTCATTCTCCATTCACTGACTTAACAGTTACCACGATCCAGCATCATCCTATTCCCGGTCGATGCACCTCTTGTAGCCGAGCGGAGTATTTGACTTCCGCTTCTCGGCCACGACCTTGAGAACACGGCCCAACTCGAACTGTTATTTGTATTTATCCCTCGAGAGAGGGACATTAAAAAATTTTCCCCTGCAAGGCGGTGAAGCGTGGTAAAAGTAAACCGAATTGCCGGCTATTAGTGCCACGACACTCTCTGCAGGTCATTGTCACTAATCTGCATAAAATGCCTGCAGACAATGTAGTCCTGCTCACCACCAAAAGCAGAAGACGAATGGGCAGGCGGGGAGAACATATGTCATCAAAGGATTCTGCATAGCAGGAGCCACCCAAGGCGTGGTAGACAATCTCTCCCAAGCGAGAACAGTCGCCTTCCATTCCGCCACAAGTGTAATAACCTTTGCTCACATCACCAAGTGTCAACTGTCAATGACAATTTAAAACTAGTCATCTTCCAAAGATTTGCAGTTTTACTACAACAAATTTACCTTTATGAAACTAGTAAAAGAGCTTCGAAAACTACTTTAAACGATAACAAATTACCCAAATCAACTCGTTTTTGTTTCACAGCAGGTTTGTAAACATTTTTGTTGTCAACTTTCTACTTGATTTCCAGCCAATAGATATCCCACAAGCTTCAATTGATCATGACTGCCTACATTTGCTAAATACTTTATTTGTCATTCTCGCTACGCATTTGGCTAAAAAAATCACACATTCAACGACTTCATCTATCACTTTAAATACTGCCTCAGCATCACTACCCAATAACTTTCCAACTGATTATAGATAATTTACCACAATGCAACAAATAACTGTAGCTAACTTCTCTACCACACAAGTGAGCACAAATACCACAGCTGGAGATAACAGAATACTAACAATTCAGATGGTCAGTCAAGCAACGTCAAATAAATCACACTATTTCTGTTCATTCCTCAACATAACATGATAATGGCAACACAACACACATGTCTTTCCCACCACCCTCATACAAGTCCTTTGATCAATTGATAAATCCTTCCAACAATAAATAACATCAAAGATTCTGAAGGATTCTATGACCTTGACCTCCCCCTCCCCTTGATAAGGTCAGAGTCCAAGTTCACCAGTGCCAAATCACCTAGCAGCAAGTTCAGTTTCAACTTCATTAGAGTCATCAGATTATGGTCACACGCAGACATCCGCTCTTTTCTGTGCGAAAGGTGTCACGCAATCTGCACGTGTCCAAAAACATGTGGCTGTCACTCCAGTGTACAACTTGGCGTCGGTATCAGTCTTGATCAGCCTTTCAGTTTCAGCAACACTGATTTCTTCTGCCAGCTTGCAATGTATACCCACCTCTCCATTCCTCTCTGTATTTTTTGAGTGTAGTCTTCATTTTGGAGTAGGTTGATCCACTGAGCACCTATATCTGTAAAAACACAAAAGAAAACAGAAGGTAGTTATTGATAACTGCACCTGTTGGTTTAATATATGTCCACTGGGTCAAATGGTGTGCCATCTACTTCAAGGACTTCTGAGGAACAGAACACACCAAAAATAAACAAATCACAAATTCTACTTTCTCTTTGCCAAACATCGTTTTGGATAGTAAGCTTATTCTGGTATAGATTGGAGTCAGTGTTATTTACCACATTCATAGAAGCATACCGATGTTGTCAACACTTTAAAACCAAAAATTTAATGATTAAGACTGTTTAGCATTGTTAATCATAAATTACCTGCATATTGCATGATCCATAGCAACAGTTCAAATCTCCCTTGCTTTCTCGGTGCAATGACTTGATGCCAGATCTTCTTTTTCTTGGGGATGTTGTGTGAGCAGTGTCACCTTTGTCAGTGTGAGAAGTATTTGTCTTGTGTTTTCCTTGTCAGTATGCATCAGGATGACTGTTGTTTAATTCTACCCCCCCCCCTCACCCCCATCCCACCCTAAAAAAGGAAAAGCACATATGACTCACATGCTTCTTATGGAACTCGCAATATTTAAAATAAAAATGAGTGCACCTTCCCACCCCCCACTTTCCCACCCCACACCCAAAATAAAAATGGTGGCATTAAAATGCAAAATAAAACAGATTTTGATCTTTTTACTCTCTTGACCTTGAGATGACATTGACCTCTGGCTCCAAATACAATCATGTACTATCAAATAAAATACAGCAAAAGTTGTATTATGCAACACAAAAATGTGATCTTCGGATGACCTTGACCTTCACATGAACTCTCATGCGTGTCTGATAAAATAACCCAATGTTGTTGCATACTATGGGTTAAATAAACAGCCATTTCAATGTAGAGTGGTGTGCATAAGTTTGGAACCACTTGCAACTTTTGCATTTTTTCAACATTCTGATCTTTAATTTGAATTTTTTATTTTGCCCTCTGCATGTAATGTTACAAGGGATATATTTTGACTATAAAATTAACATTGTTATGCACCATTGGACATAATATTTTAATTTTGTTTGTTAAGGTTTGCATTTTAATAATTTTCTGCATAAATCACATAATGTACAACATTGTTTAATGATGTCAAAAAATTTAGCATAATTTAAAATATCGTGATATATTCTTTATATTTCTTTGTATTTGCATAGATGGCCTTTTAAAAAAAAGCCGTTTTGTGTATCGGTGATGGCTCAATATTTGGTGGGCCAGCCCTTGCTCTTGATCACGAGACGGCATCGAGTCGGCATTGAGTGCACCAGTTTGATGAGGTAATCATGGGTGACAACGTGGTTCCAGGCTGCAATCAGTGACTCAATCAACTCACGCTTTGATGTTGGGTGTCTCTTTGATATCTCCAGTGCCACCCTGTACCACAAATTCTCAATGGGATTGAGATCACAAACTGGGCGGGCTATTCCATTGACTCGATGTTGTGCATGCATCCGCTTCCAGTTGATCACCATTTTCGACCGATGGCAGGGCGCATTGTCATCCTGGCAAATGAACTGACCTGGAAACAGTTGCTGATTTGATGGCAGTATGCATGCATTTGTCGAGTATGGTGATGTTCTTGGCCCCATTGACCATTCCATCAACGATGTGGAGACGTCCAACGCCACTGGCAGCCATGCAACCCCAGACCTTGACCTTGAGAAGATGCTTCACTGTGAGGTTAAGACACTCGGGTTTAAACTCCTCTCCAGGAAATCTCTTCACGTAGGGTCGGGCTTGGTTTCCGAACAGGCAGAAGGTGCTTTCGTTGCTAAAAAGCACCGTTTGGCACGTTGCACAGGTCCAGGTTGAGTGCTTCCGTGCCAACTCAATTCGGTTGCGCCTTTGTAAATCAGTCATCAATGCCTATATATATGAATATAGACAAATATCGATGAATATATATATATATATATATATATATATATATATATATATATATATATATATATATATATATATATATATATATATATATATATATATATATATATATATAATAGCTAAAATAAACACAGGGAGAAGTAATTAATAATATACACCTTCTCCGGTACAGCCACTGGTCTGCAATAATATCAATAGGAGAAACAACAGTTTGTCAGTAGGGGGCTACCTCCTGGTGTCGAAAACCGGTCGATTGGGTCAGCCACGTGGTCAAGCAAAGTTTTACCAACACTCACAATTATAAAACATGTCAAGACTTCACAAGCATAATCCAATAATAATATCAATAAATCGCGGTGAAACAAAAAAATCGATCATTTACTTTTTTGACAATGTCAGGCTAAGGCAATATTGGGATGAACGGATTTCACCCGTCACCTGAGTAGTCTTCTGAGAGAGAACTTTCAGCGCGTCCGTCCCTCTCAGGTGAGGTTTAAGCAAAGACTGACGTACCTTAACGATGTGGCAAGCTAAAGCCCGCGATATCCCATAAGTTTTAGCGCCCTCGTGTGGGCTGAAGGATATAGGTCAGCTGGATTATGTCACGGCATACCTAGCGACAATTTTCCCAACACAGACTTAGAACAAACCTAACTTTTGTTAGGCCTCGAATTTAAGTTACAAAGGCCAAAGAAGGATGAAACTGCCCTACTGCAGTGTCCAAACTAGCCTCTTGTGACACGCACCAAGAAATGTTTCATTAAGCAACATTGAGCCCGGTTAGTACTTGGATGGGTGACCATGCTTTGAAGGCAACCACCAAAGGACACAAAGAATGAATCGAGTGTACAACACACCCCAGTCCCCTAGCTGTGAATGGGTACCTGACTCTTTTTGTAACTGGCGAAAGTATAGTAGCTAGGGAGAGGAGAGCAGATGGGCACAATCCTCATTAAGCTGGTCCAAATAAAAGAGGTCCCAAACGTCTCTCCCAACAATCGAAAGGTTACCGGAACACCTTTACCACCAATGAATAATATAGGCATTACATTATTGCAATGTCTGCTATCCCTTGTTGGGTTTGGCTATGTGGTATAAATGAGTGAGGATAAACATATTTAAGGTCAAGTGAGAAAGTTTAAGTGGTTTTTTTTCAGCTAACGAACTTGCAGAAGTACCTTTTCTGCTTCACCATTGTGAAGTGTGTTATTGTGATTAATGGTACCTAATTTTCACATGATCTGTTTCTATCATCTCATGATGAGTTTTATCAATGAATATCATTGAATTTCCGGTCTGAAAGAAGTTGTCTTGTTTCATTGTTTCACTGTTTGTGAGTACGTACATTATAGTAGTATAGTATAGTATAGTATAGTATAGTATAGTATAGTATAGTATAGTATAGTATAGTATAGTATAGTATAGTATAGTACGTACATTATAGTAGTATAGTATAGTATAGTATAGTATAGTATAGTATAGTATAGTATAGTATACTATACTATACTATACTATACTATACTATACTATACTATACTATAGTAAATAGAGGCTTAATTTTAGACCTCGCGTCCTCTTCCACGCCTCTTCATTCATTGATTTACATACGTGCATCAAGCTATTGTATTTTTAAAAAAAATTAAAAAAAACTAATCGTGATATTCTTTAAACTTAGCTATAAATTTAGGATTGTTGTACAGAAGTTTCATAAAAGCGTGTACACTTTTTGCAAATTTTGTGTTAACCGGGAGATCATTCCAATTCTTCACGACCCTATTTGCATAAGAAAAATTTCGATTATTACACATGTGGCATTTGTTCCACACCAAGTAGTTGACAGCACAGCTGATAAATTAATAATTTTAATTTAACAACTCTTTGAATTTGTTAAAATACCACAAACACACACAACCAATGTTTTGGCATGAAAAGGTAACATTGACTCGTACAGTTTCTCTTTCTAACATGCACCAAAAATCTTGAGTACATTCTTCACATTAAACAAGACTTTCATACCAATAAAATACCAAACTGCGCATTCACTCCATAATAATAATCATTTTTTTTATATAGCGCAATTCCAAACAATAGTCTGCTCAAAGCGCACGCACGCATGCACACTCACACACTTTCAAGTAAGCTTACTCAAAAACACTTTCCACAGTAAGCGCCGCCATAGTTTTGACTACCCAGTGCCTAAGGGACTTAACTTTTGACAACACTTCCTGCCCTCTGCGGAGCACAGCGCGAAATTCCGCTATAGCGAGTGGAGGAAAGTGTTCAAGACACACAAACAAAAAAAGGTTATCATCACCTAACCACAAAGGTTGATAAAGAAAATTGATACTGTCAAATTCAATGGGAAATCTTCGTTGTAAATACTGAATAACAGTTTCTTTCATTCTGCGTTGTAGCATCATGGACGTAAACCCACGATTATTGTGCTTTATCGTTTGTCCCGATCTAGACCACATCCTGCATCTCCTCTATTGCCTTCCCGTGCTAGTTGCTACTCATTCCCTTACACTTCTTGTGTTTATCGTCGCCATGCGGCTTTATCTCGTTTTCTCCTCCTTTACTTCCCTGCAAGCTCTGCTCTACCAGTTGGCCTACTTTTTGTGGCCCTTGAGGATACGGTTTTCTCTGTGACTAGTCACTGCTTCTTAGCTAGGCACTGTCAGGGCGCGCTGATTCTTGTGGTCAAGGGACCTGTCTTGGAGCGGACACGTCCCTTAGTGCTAGCCTTGGTAATTGGGTTCATTCCACTTCTTTGGGTTCCCGTCTTCGTTAGTGAATTCAGCCAGACCCTTTTCCAATCAACTCTCCTCCACCTACTCTATCATTCTTATTATCCCGTGCGTCGATTTTCTCGTTCGGCCTACTCTCCCCACATTTACTATTCTAGGCGCACATATTCCTTGGTCTACCCCCCTTTCCCAATCCATTTGTCTGAATCTATTATTGAACCCTTTCGTTTGCCCGTCTCGTGGCTAATTTGTGTTGTAGTAAGCCGTAAGGTACTTGTTCTTGTGCGGGGTTAATTTGAATGAAATTAGCCTGGATCTTTATTTGACTTGGGTTCCTTCTTTCTTGTCCCCCAATCTCCTCACCTAGCATGGTATGAGGTTAGCGATGCAGTTCGTCCTTGAACACAAACCTCTTGAGAAGGTCATAAGATAATGTAGTTGGCACGAATATAACAAATAATTTCCTGGAACGCATTCTGAAAAAGCGCATTTCTTAAATTCAATCTTATGCAAGGAGAGAGAGAGAGAGAGAGAGAGAGAGAGAGAGAGAGAGAGAGCGAGAGAGAGAGAGAGAGAGACAGAGACAGAGACAGAGACAGAGACAGAGACAGAGAGACAGAGAGAGACAGACAGACAGACAGACAGAGACAGACAGAGAGAGAAGGGTAAGTTTATATTGCGTTGTTCTTATACAGCGCTTTACCAGCTTAAGAACAGCTCAAGGCGCTGGCCGAAACAGGATCTCATTCAAGCACGCCAGGCGTCAACTTACTGCTTGACGCCCTGTGTCATATCTTGGACCACTGGGCTACTCTGGCCGTGTGCACACAATGTTTTTTAATTTATTTATTGCAGACAATTATTACCCGCTGTTCTATAATCCTAATTCTCAGTTCCACCACAAATATTGTTTCCTCTGGGTTTTTTTCCACAAATGGGGGGAGGGAGGGGAGTGGGATAAGGACATCGAAATCCACCCAGTGCGAGGCCCAGTTATTCCTAGGAGAGGACCCACCATTAGATTGTATTTATACTTCAAAAAAATTGCTTGCGTGTCACTATGTGTGAATAATTCTCCTTCTTATTGTTATCGAGAAGCCCAGAGAGACTGGGACAAAATGTTGATCTACCGATAATGTAGTCTCGATGTCTAACGCTTTAGTCAAACGTTCCAGCCAATGAATTGATGATGATCTAATGAGGAGGTAAAAGTCACCGCGGAATCAAGCAGGCTCTTTTGAAAGGGACGATTTACAATTTTTTTAAAATATAAAATTGAATCGTTGCCAAGCACTTTTTTTTTCTCCAAGCGCACCTACAATACCTCATCAGTATTTTGATGTGTAAACTAATACTGTATTATTACATAAGCTTAATCCATCCGTGGAGACTAGAATGATGAAGCCCTTATCGCTCGGCGCTCTGTAAGAACGTCGAGAAATGTGACACAATAAAAAGTGTACAATGTTCATCCGCACGAGACTCTGATCTCTCTGTAATCTGATTTTAAAGGGGGGTGAAGTATTTTATGACGCGTTTCTAGACAGACTACACTTCATCTAGCGCTCCCAGATCGTCCCCAGGCAGTAGTTGGAGGCGCTTTACGATCGGTCTCTTTCACACGTTTGGATCGCAGAGGCAGAGAGGATGAGAGTAAAATAAAAACCATCAGATGAGACAGGCTTAGCGAGAGCGCGGGGAAATAGAGCTAAACAAGGTGGCAAGCCATTCAAATTTCCAGCGAGTATTGCCATTCACAAACATATAGCAGAACAATAAGTCTTTTCAAAAGTGTTAATATTCTTGGCGGGCGTCGTGACGAGGCTTTATCAATACTAAGCAAAATAAAACGTGAAATCAGAGACCGCTGTCACAACAATCTGCAAGTAAAAACATTATCAAAACCGGCTTGACCAATTTTTTAGATACACCGCAAAAGGCGTTTACAAAATAGTGAAGAGCAATGACCTTGACCTTTGAGAAAGTACAAATACTAATAATATAACATACTTAGCAGTACATGAAGTATCCACAAAGTAAAACAGATTCGGTTTAGTTATTCTGGGGATAAGGCACAAAGTGTGTGTTGAGCAAAATTGTAGAATTGGGAAGAACAGCCCGACAGACAACCGGACAGCTACCGAAGGATTTCCCATTATTTGAAGTACCTGTATACTAAAAAGTCTACAAAATCGCTCCAGCCGTTTTTGAGATATTAAGCAGACCTGATAGTTATCCGCGAAATCGCGGAAATCCGCGAAAACGAAAACGGAAAAAAAATAGAAATGCGAAACAAACCGCGGACACTTAAATTTTTTTTTGTTGTTGTTTTGTTTTGTATCGGAAGACGAAAGTTGCTTTACTCGCTTCCGGTTTTGCGGCGCCATACTTTGTTTTGGAATAGTGGTGCAGCGTTGACTGGTTCTGTGTATATATTTTCGCCGTTCAAGTTGTGGATTTGTGGACGTCATCAGACTCATTGGACTTCAAAATGTCTGTCACAAGGCGTGACATAGTCGCACGTTCCGCGGAAACCTCTCTTAGATCACTATCAGGTCTGTTAAGTAAAACGTGTTTAACAACAAAATGACACCAATGACCTTGACCTCTACGGTAGAACAAATGTGATGGGATAGGAGGCAGGCCACTAACCTAAGATATGTTCCTTTGAAGTTTGGTCAAAATCCGTTCCGTGGTTCTTGAGACATGGCTTGCAACGGAGCGACCGATCGACCGACTTTGGTTCGTTCTGATCCCCCCGCCCGTTCCCCTATTGTTTCAAATTATGTCCAGATAAAGCCGGGAAATACAAAAATAAGAAAACTCGTATCACATGCACACAGGAGCACACACATTCACGTGCAGACAGACACACACACTCATTTACACACGAAGAGAAAGAGAAACAAAGGAATGAGAGAGAGAGAGAGAGAGAGAGAGAGAGAGAGAGAGAGAGAGAGAGAGAGAGAGAGAAGAAAGAGTGAAACTTTTAGAAACGTTTTTTTTTAGATTAGGGATATAGAGTTTAGACTAATTAAGAAGTCTAGTCTTTCAATCTGTTTCTTTCCAAATTAACATAATAAAGAACCTTTAAAATTAACTTGAAAAATCATATAACTCAAACATGCACACGCACAAACCATCATCTTCGTCATTATCATTAAATCCTTTTAGACAACCACCCCACTTCCCATCCATAACCATTACTACTACTACTACTACTACTACTACTACTACTACTACTACTACTACTACTACTACTACTACTAAATAAATAAATAAATAAATAAATAAATAAATTAATAAATAATAAATAAATAAACACAATAATTATACGAAAGATTGTGTTATCATATATGTTATTATACATCGCTTTTACAATTAACTTCGCAGAGGACTACATATTTTATCTTGTAAAGAAAATTCTGTGTCGCAATGTATACACTCCAAAGGGAGAGAGTTCCATACAGCAGCTCCACTAAATGATAGGCTTTTTTTGTATAAATCAATGCAAGGAAGGGTAGTATATAAACATAAAATCTATGCCCATCAACTGGTTTGGTAAAAATGTATCAAGATATGTAGATTTTTCTCCGCGTGTGATTTTGAACATAAGGATAGCTGTATTAAATATACATTGTTTTTTAATATTCGGAATTCTTTATTTTTCTTATTAGTTGTAATATCCGTATTTATATTATAAGACTAATAAAGTATCTTGATTGCTTTTTAAAAAAAAAAAAAAAAGACTATTTAGCTGTTTAATTTGCGCGTCACTGGCGTTACACCAAATAGTCGATGCATAATTAAAATGGGACATACAGTAGGCATTTTAATGCATCAACCGTAGCAATATGCCTAAGTTTATTTAGAATGAAAAGGTTTTTATAATTTTTTTTACAGATGTAATTAATGTGTAAACGCCAGTTAAAATCAGAATCAACGATTATGCCTAGTACATTATGTTCATGAACTTGCTCAATATTGTACGACCATAAGTTTTGATTAAGGTAAAAAGATCCATTTTGAAGTTTGTGTCTTGTAGTGAGAAGCATACTTTTGCTTTTATTAGGATTTAATTTCATTCTATTGATGCCACACCAGTTATCAATTTTATGTATGCTTATTTTAAAATTTGTTGTACTTGTTGTAGATTTTTATTTTGAGTATGAAGGGATGAATGATCAGCAAGTAGGTCAAGGTTAACATTTTGTGTGAGAAAATTGGGCATGCATTGATAATTATACAGAATAAAATATGAAGGATCGATCCTTGAGGAACTCCACATCTCCAGAAGACGAAAGGGATCCATTAGTGTATACTGATTGCTGCCTGTTCGATAAATATGATTTTAAAAAAATACAGATGCAGAATTTTGAAAATAGAAGTTTTGCTTTTTTATTTAGATATATGGTTAACTAGGTCAAATGATTTTTACTGTCAAGAAAAACGGTCTCTACAATGTCTTGCTTGTTTATAGCATCAAGTCAAACATCACATAGATGAGCAAGAGCTGTTTAACAAGATTTGTTTTTTTAAGTCTGAAGCCAGATTGAAAAGGATTAAAAAAAAGGGCGTAATGTTCTGTATTTCATAAGGTTAATGTGAATATGCCTTTCCAAGCGTATAGCTATAACAGGCAGAACGGAAATTGGTCGAAAGTTCTCAAGAACTGAAGTATCATTTAGGTAAAGGTATCACTTTAGCTTCTTTAATTATTGATGGAAACTGACTTATCAATGCATAGATTATAGATGTAGGTTAAAGGTTCAATAATACATGGAAGAGACAATTGTATAAGGAACGCATTTAAGTGATAAATGTCCATAGATTTTTTATTTTTTATTTTAAATATTAGAGAAGCTACATCATGCTCTGTTAAATGAGGCAGATTCGTAAAGTTTGTTTTTTGAAAACTGGTTAATCCTATCATGTAGATGTGCTTGTGCTTGCTGTATTAGATTTAATAATAGTCATACAATGCAAGAAAATATTTATTAAATTCGTCATTAGAAAAATTTACTTGATTTGTTTTTCTTGTTCTAGTTTTTTTGCAAAATGCGTTCATTGCTTGCCAAATACAAATTAAGTGATATTAGTATTTTCAGTTGATAATAAAGTTTGAAAATATTTGTTATTTGTATTTCTAACGAGGGCAAGGACTTTTATTACGTAGCTTTTTATACAGACAAAAAAAAACATGTTTTAAGTCTGTCACGCAAGGACGTACATGCCAGCTTTAATTTAAGTTGTCATACAGGCGGGAACTGATGCATGTTTTACCCTCTTCCTCCAGAGTGGAGCATTTCATGCACTTAAAGTGTTGAAATCAATCAAACTCAAATTCTGTAAATATGCGGCCTTAACAAAATTCTAAAGGTTTCTATACATAATGTAGGTAATAATGTCCTTTAAACTGTGGTTTTGGAAGCTGGCATGAACATTTGCAAATAATGGCACCAGACTTGAAAGCAGCAAAAATTAATTATTATTGTTACTGTATATGAGTATGAAGAGTTGACTTTGTTTATGTTACTATTGTCTGTTCTTGAATAAACTCAATTATTCCAAGCAAGTTTATATTTTGTTCCAGTGTGACCGAGACTGTACAAGATTAATGTTGTTGTTGCATCAGTTTTTATTCATGAGATTAACATAAGTTGTAACACAAGATTAATGTTAAAGTCACGTAATATTAGTAAGTTTAAATTGCAGGCATTGACTTTGTCCATCATTTGTAAGAAATTACTGAACCAATCGCTGTTGCTGGCAGGATTTCTAACATAAATCATACAAGAATAGGCATAGTGGCATATGGGCTGACTGCAAGCCAAGTGCATTCAATACATTTGAGATCAAGGTCATTTCTCCGTTTGACAAATTTATTTCAATTATTATGAACATGGACACCAATTCCAGTATGTCCAGGAAAATTAGCATCATGTCTGATAAAATTATAACGTGAACTCGAAACCAATTTAGAAGTGTGTTTCGAGTCACCGTATTTAGGCATCCATGACGCTGCAAAAGAGAACAATTTCAAGAAGTTTGTTGTAGAGATGGTAGACGTTGACGTGGCCACATAAAATGTTAGATTCAATTTAACCTTCACCGGGCTGTAACAGCATAAATATTGACGACAAACATGTAGGAAATTAGCTTAGCGAAACAGAGATACCAGCGAAACGAAACTGGACATTAATACAACAGTTAGCTAACAAGCAGCACACACATGGCAAATTAACTTCCTTGAAACAGTCACACCGCCGCCAGCTATTGATACCATCAACAGGCTTGGCGACCAAGAATGTTAAATAGCATACTTTAGTCAAAAACTAACCATAGCGTTGTCTTCGATTAACTAACTTACTGCACCATGAGACACTAAGTAGCTCACTCCAGCCAAAAGTTACCAAGATGATGTCACCCGTAGTGGGCAGACACCGCTTATCGTTATGGCATCTGTTCTTCACTCTATCCCTGATACTCCACTTGAAAAGTGATTATGCGTGTCCAGTGACAAGAGAGAAGGGGAGGAACTATTCAAATTAGAACCATAATTCTGTAGAGGCGAGATTAACGAAAACGAGAAATAAAACGATTGGTCAGAAGACTCCTAGGGACGTTTGCATACCCTTGGGGACCAAAAATCAGCTAGTCAGTCGCAAAAGAACTGTTAAGCAGCTGTGAGGGTCGACCAAGGGAACAAACTGCAGTGTTCGTCTATCTCCATCTCATCAAGAGGGTGCTAGAGACGTAAAAGACGATTTCACGAGTCCCAGAGTCTACAAGTAAGATAACACTAATAGTTTTGATATGTGTATGTTTATTATATATTGATTGCCATGTATAAATAATATGTTCTTGATATATATAGTTGCAGAAACAGATTATTGTTTCTGAGACAGTATGCATGTGGTTTGATGTACCTTAGCCTTAAGATTCGAATTGAATTGTGCATATGGGAACCCTGCAGGTGTCTGATGCTATAGACACTTTGCAGAGGAGACCGCACCCTTATAGCTAACGAGAATACTGTAGCCAGAGCTCCGACTTTTACAGGTCGGGCCTGGGATCATCAAAGTTTGTGGAGACGAACGCCTGACCGTCGCTCCCGTGGAACCAAGGAGAACTACCACGATTCTACCTGACCACGTCCAAACCCCACAGCTTCAAGAGCGACCCGACTTACCTTAGCTAAGTCACCCACAACAACTGAGTCATACCCTCGAGAAACTAGAACCCTTGAAACTTACGAACAGTGAAAATCGTAACCGCAGGTAGCAAATGACGAAAGAAACCTGTTAAGACATTTTCCCAGCACTTGGAACTATATTACTTATTAATTTACCGATTAATGCAGAAATGTTAAAGTTTGTGTTGAATATATAAAAAGTGAAATTACATACATACGACTGGTGTCATTCTATTTGTATTGTTGTGTAGTTATTAGTTTTCTTCTCTTGAGACATAATAATCTAGTCTTTTGATTAGTCATCACCGGTTCTCAAGTTGAGCCAAATGATACTAAAATTCCCGAGAACAAATATAAATTTTATGTGACCAAAGTACCGTGATCTGTCTCTCACACCACTTTAGGACTTCTGGTAAAAGAACGATCGATAGTGGTAGCGCATCGCCCCTCTATCAATAAGTCTTACCCCCTAGTAAGATAAACGTATCTTCCCCAGAATATCATCACACGGGCTATGGGAGTCATTTAGGACCCAGAAGGGTGTTTAATTGTGAATATCTCCTGAACTATTGAGAATTTTTCTGTCAAACTTTAAGTTATTCCTAAAACTCATCAAAGAGCATTATTTCCTCAAAATTGAGTGCTTGTTGGTGAAAAAATAAACAAAAAGCAATGTCTGATTTTCAACTACACACAAACTACCATATGGGTCGTTTAAGACCCAGACATTTTAAAGAGAAAAAAGTCAATATTCCTGTAAGAACGATGTAGGTCTTTTAGGACCCATACCTTTCAGTGGTTGCAGTTTTCTCCATAGTGGCGTGAAAAAAAAAAGTATATTAGTGTGTACAGGATGATCTAGACCTACTTGCTATTGTCGCAACTATATTTGGTGGAGTTTGGACTTAGCAAATGCATTCCAGCCACAGCAAGCAGAGGCATGGGTACCAGCGCCTGCACAGCCTAATGCTATCAGGCTCACAAATCGCTGCATCAGCACATTTAATAAGTGAAATAAATAAGAATGTTGATGTTTATAAGTGACAACGCGAGAACGACGGCGACGACGACGACGATGATGATGATGGTGACGACGATGATGATGGTGATGATGATGATGACTATTATTATTATTATTATTATTATTATTATTATTATTATTATTATTATTATTATTATTATTATTATTATTATTATATTTGATTTGGTTTCTTGTTCATTGGGTACAGTGAACCTTTAGTAGTCATAAGTGGACCACGATGATGATAATGATGATGATGATGATGATGATGATGATGATGATGATGACGACGACGATTACTAATGATAGATAATGATAGTGACAACAACGCATAACGACGACGACGTTGTCGAGGAGACTAACGACAAAGATTACGACAACTTGGGTTGTGGATGTCTATCTTAATAGGCTTATATCTATAATCTGTTTATTTTATTTTATTTTATTTATTTATTTAATTGTTTTTATATAGCGCTTTTTCGGCTCAAGAATTGCTCAAGGCGCTGGCCGATACAGGATCTAGTTCAAGCCGCCGATTTAGATAGTCTACCACTCTATTTATATATTCCCAAGAGAATCGGGGAATCTGCATTTCCTCTGGTTTTTTTATGAGCTCTCCTGCCTTATTCCTCATTTCCATTTTCTCATCTTTCGTTTTATTTCATCTTTCTTTCGTATAAAGTGATTTTATGGTCCGCAATGGCGGCATCATAAAGGATACAAAAACCGAACTTTACAGACTGCCAGAAAATGACACAAGGCATCAACAAGTCTCCTCTCTGAAAATCCTTACCGGGAAGAGAGGGGACTATAAACTGATTAAATAAATAAATAAATGACACAAGTTTTTTTCCGTCAATGATAAGGTGGAAGAATAAAATCTCTTTGCGTTTCTCCACTTTCTGAATTTCTCTTTTCAAATATCTGCTGTTCGTGATCACTTCGAAAATAAATGGAAGAACGCAAGAAAGACAGACAGACAGACAGACAGACAGAAAGAGAGGAAGAAGAAGAAGAAGAAGAAGAAGAAGAAGAAGAAGAAGAAGAAGAAGAAGAAGAAGAAGAAGAGGAAGTGGAGGAGAAGGAGTAAAAAAAAATCAAATGTGACCAATGTGCATCCATTATTTTTTTTTTTAGAGAATTAGAAAATTAGATGTACTTTTCATATTTAACAAAATGTTTTGAATCTTAAAATGAAAACGGAAAGGAGGAGAAGACGAAGACGAAGAAGAAGAAGAAGAAGAAGAAGAAGAAGAAGAAGAAGAAGAAGAAGAAGAAGAAGAAGAAGAAGAAGAAGAAGACGCACGGTAAAGAATGTGATTATGTATTGCATTGAAGTTTAGGATAAAAGATTACACTTATTCTTAAATTTAAAACATCTTTTTAATTAATTCAAGCGAAAATCTGGAAAACTAGAAGGAACAAGATGGCAAGCCATTCAAATGTATTTACACACGCACACACATACACAAAACATATAAAACAAGCATTTTCAAAAGTGTTCATTTGGTTGGCGGTGTTGTGACACGGCCCTATCCTAACGCAGCTAAAGAAAACCCTGGAATGATAGGCCACGATCTGCAAGCCCCCAAACTTATAAAATCCGGTTCACCCAACTTTTAGATACAACGAAAAACATATGTAGAAAATGGTGAAGCAGAATGATCCTGACCTTTGAGAAAGTACAAATATATGAATGATCAAACATGCTTATAGCAGCAGTAAAAGTATTCACAATGTAAAAACGATGGATTTCGGTTCACTTATTCTTGTAAAAGAATTTTTTTCAGTCTATATTCCAAAGTAAGGCTGCTGCGCTCCCTTGTCATTTTCATCTTCCTATACGTTTGCGAGAAATGGACCCTCACAGCAGATCAACAACGAAGAATACAAAGCATGGAGATGAGGTGCTACAGAAGACTTCCGGGCATTTCCTATACCCAGCACATCACCAACGACGAAGTCCGACAAAACGTCACACAATCCATTGGACAACACGATGACCTGCTCACAGTGGTGAAGAAACGGAAACTCCGATGGTATGGCCACGTCACCAGATCACAGGGCAAGGAGGTAGGAAAAGAGGGAGACCGAAAAAGAGGTGGGAGGACAACATTCGAGAATTGACTGTCTTGACACTGAGCGAAGCCATCAGGGTTGCTGAGGACAGAGAAAGATGGAGTATGCTGGTTAAACGATCATCTGTGGTGCCCAAACGACCTCAGAGTTACGGGATAGGATAGGATAGGATATTCTTGCAAGTTCAAAAGCTTGTTTTGAACACACGCAAATCAGTACTATGTTAATCTGATGAATAAAACTTGATGCAATAACAACAACAACACACGCAAATCAGTACAACTTATGTTAATTTGATGAATAAAACTTGATGCAATAACAACAACGCACACACAAATGAAATTGGGAGCTACGGACTTTAATAAAAACCTACACATAACTGCTAATGACCTTTTCGCCAGCAATCTTTCTATGAGTTCAATGAAACTTAAAATGCCTACTACATGTAGAACAATGTGCCTAAATGCAGGCCCTACTTGTTCGTTTCTAAGTACGTCATTTAAAGTAGACCTATTAAAGTACTACACATTCCCTTCTCGGCACGAATAACCGAGACAGAATCAGCATAATTAAACATGTTATTGTCACACAAAAATGTCACAAACATCATTGATAACCTGACCCTTTACATTGAATAAACAGCAACACAAAAATATATCGTACTGCCTGACGATCAGAAATAATGCAATCTACTTCGCCTTTCTGGTCGTTACTGTTCGACGAGGTCCAACCATACGTCTATCCAAATCCAGGAATTTGCGCAAAATGGGCAATAGTCGTGGAAAACTTGATAGTCTGAAATCCTCAGAACATCTGGTAATATAATAATTGTTAAGGATGTTGAAGGTACGTTCAGTGCCTTTGCTTGTGAAGAAGTGACTGCTAACAGGCGCTGCAGATACAGTATGCCATCCTTGTTTGTCCTGAGGTTTCTAGGTGAGCTGAGTGCTTAATCAAGGACTGCATCTTTTTAAAAATAAACGTAAAGCCTCTGTTATATAATCGACAGAACACACGTAGCTGATTGACTTGACACAATTGATGGTGATGATGATGATGATGATGATGATGATGATGATGATGATGATGGTGATGATGATGTTTGATGATGATAAAGTGCGCGCTAGCATTAAGAGAGAGTGGTGTGGTTAGGGTTAGAGGAGGGTGCACGACGAAATGATCCTAACTCACATCGACGAAATAATATGAAATGATCCTAACTCACATCAACGAAATAATATGAAATGATCCTAACTCACAACGACGAAGTGATAGGAAATTATCCTAACTCACAGTTGTGGGTACTCAACACGTTACATATAGTCGGACGTTTGCCGATTTGATTCTAGAGTCTACAAAACAAAATAATCCGACGACAATGACCCATTCGGTGAACCTTAACATTACGGACACGAATCTTCTTTCCTCTTTTTCTACGTTTGAAGTGACGGGTATCGTCTGACCCAGCAATAAAGCATTCGAAGGATCGCATAATCAAAGGATTTGTGAGGCGTCGGCTAAGAGTTCCTAAAACTCAACCATATTGAAAGATGTCTGAAAGTCAGCAACAGTGAAATGTGTCTATGGTAGATCCTGTTTTCCCTAACGCTACAATTCTTAGTGTCCGTCTGGTATTTGGACTCTTTGTAGCTGGAGATTCGACAGGCTGAGAAATAGGATCACTTTACTTACTGATAGCTTTTTTTGTAAGGCAATGTAGATACTCCTACGGTAGAAACCTTTTGAAACCTTGGCGATCAAAGAAGTTGAGAGAGAGAGAGAGAGAGAGAGAGAGAGAGAGAGAGAGAGAGAGAGAGAGAGAGAGAGAGAGAGAGAGAGAGAGAGAGAGATGAATCGAAAGCAATGTGCCCAGAGCCAAGACCATGATAAGTCAGTGTTTCCACAAGCACTAGGCGGTCTTTCTTTCACGCTCTCACTTGATACCAAAGCTTTGCCTCCGGGCTATGCCTACAATGAAAGGTATCGAGCTACGAAATCCAGGAGCAATCTACGAGGTCCAGGCGCCTTGGAAATGGACTTAACGAGCAAAGCCCCCATAACTCCAGAGTACCATGAAAGAAAACTCTGTTGGCCACAATCAGCCATTTGTATTCCGTTCCATGATCTACAGACTCTCGTCTGCTTGTAAAGCGGAGTGGTTTCCCTTTTTTGCTTGTGCCTCCTTCCAGTGTCGAGTCTTCCGCTAAGTCCCGTTTTCTTATAAATATGCATGAAATAGGTAGGAAGTGTTGGGCTTTCTATTAAAAAAAAAAACAACAGTACTAACTGACGCGGTCTTGTTCCCGCTTTGTAGAGAACGGGATTTTCCCGTTTTTTTTTTAAAATTAAAATTAATTAATGATTTTTGATTGGCTAAAAGCCTGGAGCCAATGAATGAAGAGATAGTTTGAATTAGAGGGGAAATTAGTCAGTCGACTGGTTGGTGTTATACCGTGAGGTCGAGTGTGTATGTAGGCCAAGGATAGAACAGAAAAGTTGAAAGAAAAGAAAAGAAAAGAACATTAACTGAAAGGAGGTAGAAAGCGTGAAAGCCTATCAAGGTGTATAGGTGCTACGGACTTTCTCTCTGGAAGTGGATTGTTATTGTGTGCTGTAAAAATTACAGCGGCCTACTTGGAGCCGAGAGACCAACTGGAGATTGGGAGCCTGTTGGGGTTACTGGCCTACTGGGAGCAGAATTGGCTCTATCTTGGCCCGAGGCGAGGACAGGGCGATTTCCAAGGCATCGGAGGGGAATCGACGCCGTTTCCACACTTGATCAAGACAACGTTTTCTCCGAGCGGACTGGGGCAGTAGGATAGTCCCTCCGCTCGTCGACATTCATCGTTCGGCGACAGTTGGCACTTGTCGACATATCTTTGGCATCGTGTGCCAGATAGTTCGAAACCGTGACCCTCGGTGATAAAAAGGTACTGTGATCTGTTTATATTTGTTGTGTTGGCCAGGACAAGAAATTGCCGGTCTCGATTAACCGTCCCGAGTGTTCAGGCTCGTCGACGTCACGTTTTTATGAAACATTGGGATAAGCCCAAACGTGTTAGATTAATTTAATTGTATGAAAGGATTGGAGTGAAAGTATGATATAAAATTGTTGATTATTTATATAAATTTTGAGAACGTTTTGAGAACGTGGAACGGATATCTGGTGTTGGTGTTTGTCTGTGTTGGGAAGAATCCGTACGTTTGTGGGTGTGTCCGTAAACAGAGAACGTGCACGCACGCATAATTTACTTTAGGAGTCATATATATATACTTTGCACTTACACTAAATATCCATTCATTACACGCTTTATTGTCCATTTGCATTGTTCTGCAGCGAAGATATACGACCTGCAATGGAAAAGAGGGTGAATTTTGAGCTGTTAAAAATAGGCATAATGATCAAACAAGGACTCGACGCCCTTCACGGTCCAAAGACTGTGCTATTCATGCGAACTGAAACAGGCCGCGGAACGAATTTATCTTCCTCGATTTCTGCTTGCATGCTGCATCAGCTCATGACAATTGCTATTTAAAACACACACCCACACAAATAAACACAGACACACACACGCACGTGTGGTTGGAATCAACACTACAATGTCCTTTTCTCGCATGGTTGATGAGAGGGAAGACAGTTTCGTGCAATACATGGTTGAACAGTCAGAAAGCAAAAACAGAAAAAGAGATGGAGAGAGAGAGAGAGACAGACAGAGAGACATAGACAGAGAGAGACATAGACTAAGAGACAGAGAGAGACAGTTAGGGACAGACAGATAGAGACAGACATAGACCGAAGTTGGTTTTACAGTCCTTTATTTTTTACTATCATATGGCAACAAGAAACAAGCATTGCAGATATCGACATCTTATCGTAGGTTGGGAGAGGGTAGAAACAAACAACAAAACGTCCCTTTAAAGGTACGGCAGACTATAACTGCCATAATTATGCTAGCAGACATTTTAAATGCGCAGATACATTTTATATTCATGTAACCGTGAACATGTTTCGTACTCATGAAATGTAATGTCATTGGTCTATAGCAACATTCCAAATGCTCGCAGACACATTCAGAAAAATAATCACAGAGTTCACAGACTTAATGTTCTTTAGCAATTTTTAAAACTATATGCTCGCAGACACATTTTACATTCATATGATTTTGATTATGTGAATGTTTCGTAGCTCATGAAGTGTTAATGTTCATTACAGCTTTTGTTATTGTATCAATTTTTATTCATCAGATTAACGTAAGTTGGTAATTACAGAAACATTTCAAAGTCTCACAGGCGCACTTTATATTCATATGACTAAGAGACCATTTCGTAGCCCATGAGATGTCAAGGTCCTGGAGCAACAATGCAAATGTTCGCAATGGTAGACACATTTTTTTTTAAAATCATAGGAAGTTAACTATTATTATGGCAATGTTTTTGTGTGTTTAAATCATAATATAGTAATGTTCCATAGCAACAACAACAAAAATCCCGTAGACCACATTTTATATTCTTATATAAAGACTATGAGATGTCTTCATAGTCCAAGAAGTGGCAATGTTCTATTGCAAAATGACAGCAGGAGACCCTTAAACGCCGATCTTTCTGCTGTTGCGTAATGCTTTTCTTTTATCTTTGTTTAAAGTAAGTCTGAAGTCGTGATCAAAATTGCGCACAAAATTATAAAATGTTTAATTCACAATTTACAGATGACTTTTTGCTTATATTACACTCATACATTTCTTTTTAAAATTTTATATTTGTATTGTGTTCGACCATTCAAAAGGTCGTTTGCTATATCACAAAATGGCTTCTACTTTTCTTAGTATAGAGGCCCTGGCGACCAACAGACCAATGCAGCGGCGACAAACATTCAAATGAAGTAGTTTGACCGTTAAAATTTATTTTTGTTTTCATTTAAAATCCTTACATTATAGTGTACACATAGTGTAAAAAACAAACAACGGAAATTGTCAGAAACAAAAATCCTACTTGGCTGCACTCACGGCAGGAAATTCAATTGTAGTGATATATTACCGAACAACACCTATAATGTAAGAGGTTATAGTTAGTCCGCTGGACCCTATAAGCAACGATTAATTAATTACAATTACTCTACAGTGTAATTAGTATTTAAGAGATTGATTAAACTGTGAAATACGCACAGCCCTTCAACATGAACATTTAATATTGCACGTTTACCGTATATAAGAGTGTTATTGTGCATAACTTCGTACTATTTCATAGATCATAGTAGCATACTGATTCGCACATAAAATAACTCCATAGATCACAAAACGATCGTGTAGAGCTAGTTGAAGGGTATTGTGACCCGTCAGAAAACACCCTTTGTGGGTTCAAGTGTATACCAAACTATAGTCTAAACGCCTACCTCATTTCTTTAGAACCGCACTCGGGCCAGTGTACACCCCAAGCAAAGTTCATATTTCCGGAGATTGGCGAGTGCGATTGAAAATGCAAGGAAAATCCCGAGAATCCACTCCTACGTCACAAACTCTGAGTCACTGGCGGTCTTGCTATAAATTGATCCATTGCCTTTTGTAACAGCTGTCAGTGCAGGCTAATACCATGTGTTGTGACTAGATGGAAATCCACACCCAGAGACAACACACATTTGACCTGTCTTGTACTCCTTCTCTACGTCACAAACGGGAAAGCCCGTTTTACCGTTTGACTTTCTTAATCCGTTTTTCACCACAGGTTCTTATATTTGGATCTCACTAACGGATGGTTGTCCGTCGTCATTACCGTAAAAAATACTTTCACTAACAGGTACCCCAAAGGTTGACTACGGTTAAATTTGCTTCAAAAATATAGTTGAGGTCCACTTTAAATAGGCAACAACCATCATTATGATTATTTCACACACTGCACACTAACAGTACCTTAAAATACCATAGAATAACTTCATAGGTCAGAATAGGTTAGAGTATTCCTATACATATTTCAAGGATTACATCATCTTTGTTATTGGTTTTCAACAGCAATATACGTCTGCACACAGGACATTGTCTTTGAAGTAAGAATTTTAAGTTTTGTTCACGGAACAAAAATAATTATCAATTTATACACAATCACAGTGCGCAAGTCACGTATTTATCGTAATACAAAACGACAAGGTACTCCTTGCTTGTTACGATAAAACATAATACTGACAAACTTAAATATGACTATTTCGGTTTAAAAGCACCGCAGCGGACCATTTAATTATTTAGATTAAAATAATCACTGCAGCTGGCAATCGCGATTCCCAAATAAAAATGATGATATCAAGATGGCATGACATACAAAATATATTTTAAAAGTGTTAATTTTGTTGGCGGTGTTGTCACTTAGCTTTATCCTAACGAAGCAAACGGAAAATATGGAAAGGTAGGCCACGATCTGACTATCTGCCACAACAAAATTACCCAAATAGGATCAGCCAATTTTTTTTAAGGTACAGCGCAAACATATTTAGAAAATGGTGATGCCCAATGAGCTTGACCTTTTGAGAAACAAAAAAGTGAAATTTGGAGTGACTGGCCGACTCATCCACAACCGGATTGCTATTGAAGAATGAATGGCCCATAATTTGAAAAACCTATATACCAACACTCAACAAAAATAGCCTCAGCCGTTTAAGAGATATTGAGCAAAACGTGTTTAGCAACAACATGACTCCAGTGACCTTAACCACTGAGGTAGAGAAAATCTGATGGCACGTCACTAGCCTAGGTAATGTTTCTAGAGCCTATGCATATGAAGTTTGGTCAAAATCCATTCAATGCTTCTCGAGACGTTGCTTTCAACGGGCCGACCGATAGACCGATATCTGGCTCGTTCTGATTCCCCCCAACTCCTCCCCGACTATATCAAAGTATTTCCAGATAAGTTTGGGAATTAAAAAAGACATTCATTTAAAGTTATAAATAAATAACATTCACCGCAGTCTGCACGCTTGTAGCAACCCAAAAAATTGAATGTGTAGGTAAAACTAAATCAGCAAATCCTGCATGAAAATAAATTTAACAAGAGCTTCCTTGTAAACCTCCTTCTCGTCTGTCAACTTATTTCGGATGGACTCGGTCTGTTACACTCGTTGTTGGTTAAAATCAGTAGTTGATTCAGCCCCAATGCTTGAATCCTGATAAGTGTAACTCGGATTTGTTTATCCACGCAACCTGTTCACTCAGCAACAAGGCAGGAGTCGTCGTATGAAGTTTTCCAACTTTATTCAGCGTACATCAACTGCATACAATCGCTTTTCCCACTTTCTCTCTTCTCAACTGAAACAGTGCGGTACATAATAGTTTTCTAATACTCGAGAGAACGTTCGAATGTTCCAGGGTGACGCATTTATAACCAATCACTATGAAATTCGTCATCAATGTCTTATGTCATACAACTTTCTTCAACCTAAAAGATTCTCTCAGCTTCTAGTGGATCTATTCTCCAATAATATCGACCAACGAAAATTGTCAACATTATAGCAAGCGTCTTCTAACTACAATGCAAAATCAAATCAAAGGTAAACACACTCTGTTATTGAATGCTTTGCAAAACAAAATGATCGGATCTATCGTGCGCGTCTCACACGTACTCTCGTGCGTGTTTCAACCTAACACAGCCCAATACGATTTACTGTTCCCGTCATTTTATCATGATAGTATCATGATGACATAATCATGAAATATTGCCTACTTTCGCTTACAAAACTGTGCGTGTAGTCACACTTTTCTGCTATCCTATTTATTTATTTAATCGTTCTTATATAGCGCTTTTCTATCCTATGCACCAACGGGAATCCCCTCAATGAAACATACTTCCGGTTTCTTTCTCCGCGTGTTTTAGAGAGTTATTTCCAAATATTCAAGAATAATAACATGTGTCACTGGCCACCAGTATCGTACCCTCACACACACATATATATATATATATATATTTTGCTGCAGTTTATTATCCCTTTCTATCGCCAGTGGCGCGCCTAAACCCTACCTACCTAACATTATTTGTGAATTTTTGAAATATATTCGGAGAAACATAACGCCCAGATGCTGGCTCGAACCCACACCTGTCATGCAGGCGCCATTGGTTTCTGGCTTGTGGACACGGCAAGTTAGTCTCGCCTTAGCCCACTTGGCCACAACACTCGCCTAACATAGTCAACTACTTCGTGTTTTGTGAAGGTTGCGACGGCGAAGCTATGGAAAACTACAAGAGTCTTCAGGTCCTGTTTCACTTTCTGTCGATGATCGACGCACCTCCGAAGTCGCCACAAATACAGGCCTCTACGATTGTTTTTTGCATCCTTTCACTGAGCATGTACTTCCTCCACCGTTTTTATACTTATCCCACTCGTTTTCTGGCTCTAACAATCGTCGTTTTCGGCAATTTGCCATATTTAAAAGTCACGCATCAAGCTTTGATAAAAGCAAAACAAGCAAGACCGGAACTTGGTTTCATTCTAACCTCGTTTTAATTTATAATGGCGATACCCAAGAGTTTTTATGAGAGGTGCCGGAAAGTTGTGAAGACCTGCGCCTAGTAGAGCAGTTGGTGGGGCGTTGGTTTCCTATGCTGAAATCACGAGTACGAACCCGGCATAGACTTAAAGATTCGAGACTTTACAGGTCATCAAGGGTTTCTTCCGAGTAATACGATTTCTTCCCTCCCTTCAATAATGGTGCTGTATGGAGCCCATTTAGTTCAAGACACTTCAAGTTCAAGTTCAATTTAACAACAAAGCAAAACATATATATTCTTACAATTAAATTTATTTTCCGCTTTCTAAAAGATGGAGTACGCTGGTTAAACGATCATCTGTGGTGCCCCAACGACTTTCGAGTTACGGGCTGGGGCAGGATATGATTTTCCGCTTTCTATAATAGCGACATCGAGTTCGATTGAAGAAAGGCGCGTCGTAACATCCTGTCTCTTCTTCTTCTTCTTCTTCTTCTTCTTCTTCTTCTTCTTCTTCTTCTTCTTCTTCTTCTTCGTAGTTGTAGCAGTAGTAAGGCATCTCAGCTCACTCCATTAGTACAGCCTGGCTGACCAGGAAACATATTTTGTTTAAAAACAAGATGGTACGTCATTCAAATGTATTTTTTACACACACACACACACACAAAGCTGAAAATCGGCATTTTAAAAAGTGTGAATTCTTTTGGCGGTGACGTGATACGTCTTTATAGGGGAAAAAAAAAGCAAATTGAAAACATGGAATGATGGAACACAATCTGAACTATTTGTACGCAAACAATCAAAATCGGTGTAGCCAATGCTGAGAGACAGCACGCAACTGTGTTTAGAAAATGATGAACCACAGCGACCTTGACTTCTGAGAAAGTGCAAGTATGAATGACACAAAATGCTCAGTAGTAATTAAAGTATCGGCATCGTAAACATAATCTCAATCGGTGCAGTCATTCTTGAGATAAGGCCTCCAAAAAGTGTTTTGAACAGAAATGTTAATGTGGGAGCGACGGACCGACCGACAACAAACATGCAACTAAAAGATTGGCCATTAGTTTATGTACCTGTATACGAAAAATCAACTAAATCGGTTCAACCAAAACGTGTTTTTAGAACTGACCCCAACAACCTTGACGTTTGAGGTGAAAATGATGGCACGGGAAGCTGGTCACTAACTCAGGTTATTTCTTTGTAGTTAGGTCAAAATTCATTTAGAGGTTCTTGACCGACCGACAGACAGACAGATAATATTTCAAGATATTATCTGGATATTCAAGAACCTAAAACTGGATTTTTGCAACAATTTTGTCGTACCCTTTATTAGTAACCTACGGGATGAGTAAAAAAGACGGAGACTAAATAAAATCCCTACGCTGGAAAAATGCTCTGTCGACGGTAAAAACAAAAAGTGAATTAAGTTCAATGCTGTTAATAGCATAGAAAGCCACCATAATGCGCTAATTAATATTATATATTCTATCTCTCAACTCACAATTTTATATCTTAACTATTTGCTATAACTACTTAGTGTATTTTTTTTCTCTTTTTGCATTCTTTTATGTACTTTCTTATCTGTATTTTTATTATTCCATGTTTTAATTTACTGTGCAGTCTCTTAGTTATTCGAGTGCTTGGGCGAGAGTGCGCGTGTGAGCGCTTTGAGCAGACGTTTTAGTTTGGAATATATTATTATTATTATTATTATTATTATTATTATTATTATTATTATTATTATTATTATTATTATTATTATTATTACATTAGTTACTTAGATATTCATTGCTAAAAGGGTCCAGCGGACCATAAAATCAAGACCACAACTTGGTTGAAAGAGGATTCACTCCTGATCCGTATACAAGATCTGCTGAAACAATTATATCCTAGTGGTAACACTGAAGGCACTCCACCAGCCGGTCACTTTACAATAATGACATCCCACGCAGGGGACGCTGAGGCTATACTCTAATTTATGGAATCCCCCGATTAAAAAAAAAAGAATATAAACATCATTATAAAATATGAACAAAACATTACATATAAAATGCCTACATTGCTAAATAATAATATTTATGAAGCCCTAGTGAACACTTGGCAGAGAGAGTCCAATATTCCCAAGCTGATCCAACAGACCTCACACACAAATGAGGACTTTTGTCACGGAAGAGTTTTTAAGAAAAAAGGTAGGTGACTGGTCAAGCGAAAAAGACAGTATAGTAGATTGGTAGAACAGAGTAGGAATGAAAAAGAACAAAGGAAAAAGACAGCCACAGTGGGAATTTAAAGCAATAAATTTCCAGAAAGTTGGGATACTATTTATACAGAAACCACCGGCCCCTCTCCCCTCCCCGGTTTAATCCAATGACTAGAATGTTGAAGCAATAAAGTTAACAGTAATTCTATTAAGCAAAGGTAATCCCAAATCGCATAAGTCAATAATAAAATAATAAAATAAATGTAAACTATTGTAAACATTTTTTAAACGTACATATTTGTAAACAGTCTATTTAAACGCAATCAGTATTGATACAATTATATACAAACGCACCAGGAACATTTTAAACCCAACGTAATTTACATTATGTACTGCAATTACAATCTTATTGGTTATATAAAGAGCAAAGATGGTCTACGGGGAAAATCGCCTCGTATAAAATTTAACATACATTTTGAAAAGAATTCAGCATATTGCACATACAACTGCATAAAAATGCGTGAAGCATCGACACGCTTATATTTACATAAATATTCAAATTTGTACAAATTAGTCATCAACAAATAGCGAGTCTGTTGCACATTTCTTCACAAAACAAATGCTTAAGAGGTCAAAGGCAAAGCACACACTTAACAGCAAAGAAGTGGTCAAAGTACTTTTGATTTTGACAAAGCAAAACCAAAATACAGACAACACTCTTATTATCGGGAGAAAATGACATACATCGAGATCGTCGTCGTCATCATCATCATCATCATCATTCCTCGTTAACATTAACTATAACAAATAATACCAGGCGTAATTATTTAAGATAATACAGAGTTACCATCATCACCGTACATCGGTAAAATACTACTACAATCATAATCGTGACCAACATCCCAGAGACAATTTCAAAGATTCTGAAGTTTTTTGAAGAAAAAAAAAGACAAACAATATGATCGTAATCAAATTCGGCATAAACAAACTATAGAGACACATTGCCCTTAATACCAATATAGGCAGAGTCTTTTTTCCAGTTATTCTTGCAGTCAAATATTCAAAAGATTCTTGTAAACTGTAAACCAAAGAAAAAAAGTATTGATACGTAGGTATACTGTTGTCATTGTTTCGGCTTATTATCCAAATCAAATATATTCAAATAACATGAATTTCAAGTTTATTCTTATGCTCTTTTGTGAAAACTAACGGACGCACGTCGGCAACTGACGATGAGAATATTTATTGTAATGAATGGTAATAAGAGTGGGAGAACGCTTATTGCCTGGTATGACTTCAGATTTATATATACAATTGCACATTGTGTTTTTCTTTGGCCCTTTCACTTCTCTTTGCATTACATGGGGTCAGATTGCTAGTTTGAATTTTTACGGATCTTGAAGCGTGCACAAACACTAATGTGCGTATGCGTACATCATAGATTTGGACCATGTGAAAGAGTTCACTGTGCTGAAGATTTCAAATATGGGATTTTGGCATTAAACGACCGCCCTAGCACAATCCTTCATTGTCGGAATCCATTGATTTCCATGAAAGTTCAGCTTAAAAGGAGCGACAATGTGCAATGTTACGGACATCGAAAGTGTGTAGTCTCACTGTTGAAGTCAAATGTGCAGCACGATAGCGATCAGGTGCCATTAGTATAAATTGCTAATGCTGCCATTAATGTTAACGTTAACGACATGCTTCTACACAAACAGCCGCCGAAGTTACGTTATCATGACACGCGGGTGACAACAGTCATGAAGTTGACGCTGCCTGTCATGGCGTCATCGTCGATGCGGCAGCTATTGGCTGTGAGCTTATCTTCAGCGTCGCAACCGCTCACTCCTGCCCCTCCCCCTCCACATCCGTCCCCGCAGCCGTCCAAACCACCAAAGCCGGTGCAGCTGCCGTTGTGGGCAGCCTTGGTGAGCGTGATGGAGGGGACTCCGGGCTTGCCGCCCCCACTGCCGCAGCAGCGGCCCCGCTTCCCTCCCTGCTTACAGCAGCAGCAACACATCAGTTTGTGAATTCTGCTGCCGAGGGCCGCTCTTAACTGCTTGCAGCACGGGCAGCACAGGATCTTGAGAAACTCGGACTTGAAGTTGTCATTGAACCAGCCGTAGACTACGGGGTTTACGCAGGCGGAGCAGAGCACGAGCAGATGACAGATGGCGTAGGCCAGGTCAATGTTCATGGACTTACTGCCGCCCAGCGCACCGCCGCCGCCAACTGTGGCCACGGTCCCTGCGCAGAAAAACAAAATAAAAGAAGTTAGTGCAGGCAAAAGAAAAAGCCACAACCACTGCTACCTTAAGCTCGCGCATAGTATGAATTTGTAAGTAGAACAAGTCCTCTATAGAACGAAATCATAAGAAAATCCGCGAACAAAAAACAACAACAAATGAGCTCTGCCTAAGCGAAAGACGATGTGCAAAGCCCTCGGGGGCACAACGTACCATCAGCGGACGTTCTGTTGACGCCGCTTTGGAAGAGCTCACGGTGGAACTCAGACAAAAGATTGAAGATGTTGAGCGGTAGCCAGCTGAAGGCGAACACCAGCGCGATGGTCGCCAACAGCAAGTTAGTTTTTCTCTTGCGCCTGCTACGGCGTTCCTGCTGGCTATTACGTTGCTGTTGTTGGTTGCGGGCTTTGAGTTGTTGTTGCTGCTGCTGCTGCATCTGCTGGTTGACCATCCGATAGCGCAGCTTGTTGCAGATGCGGAGATGCGCGACGGTGAGGATGATGAAGGGCAGGATGTACTGCACTACCATCTGCGCCACCGTGTAGGCCCGTTTCTCCACCTGCATGTCCTCATCCTGAAAGCAGAATCAAAGCAATATAAAAATAAACTATGTGCGACAGTATAACATCGGATTTACTATGCGGCAAAACTTACCGACAATACGTAAAACTCATGACAAGCATAGTGAACAGAGCTGAGCTGAGCTGGCCATATTAACGCAGCACCAACCTACACAAAATGCGCATCTATACACGTATCTCCAAGTTATTTGTTTTTATCAGGGACAATAAGATGTTCTTTTTCCATTCCATTTATGTCCGTTAATGTCCGATGCTGATGTTGTTATCCTCTTTCTCTCGCCCTCCCCCCATCCTCCACCTAAACGACATCGTTCCAGACAATGCATCACTCGGAACATCTTAAAATATATTTCTTTTCTTTTTATACGACATGCAATTACGCACACACACAAATCTCCCAACATTCTCTTGGAATGGCGTTGTTGTTTGAATGCCATATCTTCATGGCTTGACTTTATTGTGCAGACTATAAAAAAGGGCTGCAGCCGTTCTAGAAGTGATCAGAAAATGCATCCTGAAATAATGAGTTTCTTACGCCTTCAATGGCATGTCTCAGACTCTCGTTCCTTCTGACTCCTCGCCTATCAAATGCACTAAATAAATAAATGAATAAATAAATAAATAAATAAATAAATAAATAAATAAATAAATAAATAAATAATTGATGCTGCTGAAAATTGAAAACCACACATTGTTGTGATCCATGAAGGCGAGTAAAATCAGTTGCTTGAAATTATTTCGGTTAAAAGAGGCGAAACCACGAAAGCAAGGCCATTAACCAATGAATGAATTAAAAAAAAAACGGACTTCAGATTCGGACGATCCTGTCTGCCAAGGCGACAAAAAAAAAACGTGTTCAAATTATTTTTGTAAAATGCATCTGCCAATGGTATATGGACCCCTAATTTTTTTATATATAATTCGGCGATGAGAAATAACAGAAACAAAATAAAACAAATAATAGGCAAATAAAATAATAAAAATGAATAAATAAATAAATTAAAAAAATTAAAAAACTAAATAAATAAATAAATAAAATAAACAAAAAAGTCTGACGATCACGTCAACTCAAAGAGACGAAAGCATCTTGGGCAGGCTTTTTGGGATTCCTAAGTCGTTCGCATTGTGTTATAGACAGTGTAATTTGGGACTGTCCATCTTGGTGTGCTTTGTGGAAGTGCTAAGCACAATATTTCATTCAACGTCTAATGTCAAAGGCAAGAGCTATTCAGGAAATATTCGGGCCATCATTAGGGTACAAGGGGGTGGGTGGTTGGTTGGTTGAGGAATATTGTCTTCTTTTCACATGCTGTTTATGGGTATTTGTTCTTAAATATCGTCATCAACATCGTTGTTATCATCATCATCATCATCATCATCATCATCATCATCATCATCATCATCATCATCATCGTCGTCGTCGTCGTCGCTAAATCATCATCAACAACTCCATTTCATCTTCATTTCTATCTTTGTCTCCTCCTCCTTCTCCTCTATCTTCTTTTCCGCCTTCTTCTATCTTCATTTTCCTCCTCGCCCTCTCCCCTCCGACGTTAGTCTTCTTCTTTCTTCATCTTCATTCCATGTTTTCCTCCTCCCCTTCCTCCTCATTTTCTCTCTTCTTCTCCTCTTTTCCCCACTTCTTCTTCTTGTTCTTCCTCTTCTATGTCGTGGTGATTTGTGATCTGCATACTGTGCTGCAAATCATGCAAAGTGGTCCATTAGCTCAAATTGACAAACAAGTTCGATTTATGCTTTCATTATTGCTATCTCTTTATTTCTCTCTCCCTCCTACAAACACGCACACCAACACACAGAAAGCAAGCTACCCCTCCCTCTCTCGCTCACAGGTACACTCAGTCAATCACTCCCTCCACAACACCGTAAGAGTGTCAGGGGATTCAGTATAAATAGTATCCCCCCTTTCTCATACATGTCAAGCTCTTGGAGCTTCTGACCATAATTTTTGGCCCGAGAGACCATAATTTTCTATCGAAAACCATAAGAAATGCGTAAAACGGTAAACACGCACATACAAATTAAAAACAAACAAACAATAATAATAAGTTTAGCAAACACATCCAAATTCACCTGCATTTTTTAAAATAACAAACATTGTACCATACAAACAGGCAACTAAATAAGATATTTTAAAAAAAAACTTTCATAACTGTGCTTTATCCACTGCAGAAAATAAAAAAACACCCCTCTCCCTCCCCCCCCCCCCCCCTCCAAAAAAAAATCCAAATTACTTAATAGAAAAAAGAATCTAAAATACACTGCGTTGCCGAAATGAATACGCGCTTTTTTCGCTAGTGGTTTCGCCATTTTCAATAAGCTGAATGAAAGGAAATCTTTCCTCCAAGACGGAAACAGTGTATAGAAATGCTATGGGCATGCGCAAGGCCCGTACTTCCTCCGAGATCACGATCGCGAGCGAGCGTGACTCAGAATTGTTCTCTAGGCTGTATTTCGGATTAAAATAAAATAAAAAAATTTCTGATTAAAAATAAGGGTTGGGAAAAAGAAAAAATACGTAAGATTTTCATCTTACGCCGTAAGGTGAAAAAAACACGTGAAAATACGTAAGAATTACGAAACAAAACGTAAGACTTGACATGTATGCTGTCTGGAAATTTAGTGCTTTAAATTCCCACTGTCGCTGTCTTTTTCCTTTGTTCTTTCTCATTCCTAATCTATTCTATCAAACTACTATACTATCTTCTTCTTCGGTTGACCAGTAACCTACTTTTTTTTTCTTGAAAACTCTTCCGGGACAAAACTCCTCATTTGTGTGTGAGGTCTGTTGGATCAGCTTGGGAATATTGGACGCTTTCTGCCAAATGGTCACTGGGGTTTCCTATGATGTTATTATTTGGCAATGTAGGCATTTTCTATGTATGTGTTTTGTTGATATTTTATAATGATGTTTATATTCTATTTTGTTTTTGTACAGGGGAGGGGGGGGGGGGGGGTCGATAAATTGGAGTATAGCCTCAGAGTCCCCTGCGTGGGATGTCTTTATTGTAAAGTGACCGGCTGGTGGAGTGCCTTCAGTGTTACCACTAGGATTGTTTCAGCAGATCTTTTGTGCGGATCAGGGACGAGTCCTCTTTCAGCGAAGTTGTGGTCTTGATTTTGTGGTCCTGATTCGGCTCTCTGCAGTCCGCTGGACCCTGTAAGCAATGAATAACTAATAACTCCCTCCCCAACCCTCACTCTCCCCCCCAAAAAAAAAACCTTTCTCCACACAGCCACTCAACTCACACACGCCCGATCCCGCGAAAAGGCACTAACACGAACAGAACCGGAATCAGAAGACACTGCTTTCAAGACAACCTTTTCTGATTACACAGATGAGATACTCTTACACTTAAAGAGATCATAAATCAATCGCACTGATTTTATTGTTGTACGCCGTGAAGCTTTCTCACACTTTCTGATTAAAATAGCCGCTAAAAACGACCAGACTCATTCAAGCACAAAACTTAAATTAACGTTCTCCTAACCTTACACTGAACTTGCCAGTTTATGACACAGAACCCGTTTCAAAATTTTCGCTTGGGTGGCAATAATGTCTTTCTCCTACTGCAAACGAGCAATAATAAGATAAGATAAGATAAGATAAGATAAGATAAGATAAGATAAGATAAGATAAGATAAGATAAGATAAGATAAGATAAGATAAGATAAGATAAGATAAGATAAGATTTATTAGCCATATGTCAAATCAATACAATTTGTACACTAGGAATTTGCCTTGGTCAGCGAGCATGCAAACAGTATTGGCACATTCACACATCTATTCTCAACACACATCACATTGTAACATTAAAACCAGAAATGTTTACATGAAATAGATAAGTTAACAGTCCTATCCTATCCTGTCCCGTAACCCGGAGGTCGTAGGGACACCACAGATGATCGTTTAACCAGCATACTCCATCTTTCTCTGTCCTCAGCAGACCTGATGGCTTCGCTCAGTGTCAAACCAGTCCATTCTCGAATGTTGTACTCCCACCTCTTTTTCGGTCTCCCTCTTCTTCTACCTCCTTGCACTGTGCCTTGACAGAATAGTCCTTGCAAGGCCTGATGATCTGGTGACGTGGCCATACCATCGGAGTTTCCGTAAGTTAACAGTAAACAGCAAAATTCACAGCCGGTATGCATGCACTATAAAAGATGTAAAACAGTTTAGTCCGATGACTGTGCAACTCCAGTTATTCCATTTACACTTAGCACTCAACTCCAGTCATTCCATTTACATTTAGCACTCTTATTGCACTTGGAAAGAAGCTGCTATTCATTCTTTTTGTCCTTGCTTTAAGTGATCAAAGTCTCCTACCAGAGGGCAGGAGGTCAAACAGATGGTTACCCTGGTGCAAGGGGTCTTTGATTATGGCCGTGGCCTTGCGAATTATTCGCTCTTCAAAAAGTTTGTCTAATTTTGGGAGCTTACACCCTGTAATTTTGGCAGCAGTCTTGACTACCTTTTTTTAACTCCTCCCTCTCCTCCTCAGTAGCACTGCCATACCAGTTCGTGAATGAAAATGTCAGTAAACTTTCAATGATACTTCTATAGAATTTAACAAGAATTATGTCATTGATTCTGAATCTTTTAAGTTGCCTCAAGAAATATAAGCGCTGCTGAGCTTTCTTTTTTGTGAGCGTCACGTGGGGCCCCCATTTAAAGTCTTCAGATATTGTTGTCCCCAAGAATGTAAAGGACTTAACTTGCTTTACAATCTCGTTGTTGATGATAATGAATAATATACCTCAATGCCTACTTCAAGCAAGCAGTTATGAATAATAAACTGCAATATTAGTCGAGTTGAATTCATTGTGACGCCTATACTATGCAGTGATCGTCCTAGGGATTTGCAAAACCGGTACGACGTCACAGTAAACAAACCCACTCGAACGCAAACCGGTAGGCCAGTCACGGAAACCGGTATGACCCATTGCAAAGCTTAATAATGCGTCACTATTTTTGCCAACGAAAATCTGCCGACGAATGCAGTGATTAATGTATTGCTCACCGTAAAGCCTGCTAACTATAACTAAAACGATGTTTGCCAAAAATAAAAGTGAAAAAAGAGATTTTTGCTTCTTCATTATTACTAGCCTATCTGCCACTGTCGCAATACATACTGACGAGCATGAGGAAAGAAAAAATAAAAAAGTGCGCGAGTTTAATTTATCCCTATTCACGATAGCCTTGCACCGCCAATGTTAAACCATCATTCTGTATTAATTACCTCAAAGAATATGGCAAGGCTACTGAACGCATTCGCAGGCCTCTCGTCTACTAACACATAATCAGCGTGGCTGGCTGGCTCTCTCTCTCTCTCTCTCTCTCTCTCTCTCTCTCTCTCTCTCTCTCTCTCTCTCTCTCTCTCTCTCTCTCTTCATTTCTCTTGTTTTTCTTTCTGTTTTTCTTTATTTTTGAAACCAGTCAAACAAAATAAGAACCGGTAGGCTCTACCAGCTACTGATTTTTCAACCGGTATTTTTATTCTCAAACCGGTAAAATACCGGTAATTTCCGGTTAAATCCATCCCTGACTATGCCACTGCCAATTAAAAAAAAAATACTGATTCATTAGTAGAGATGAATTTACCTTAAACCTCTTCTCTGCCATTGCAAATGAAAAACGAACTTTGATATTGGTAAAATGATGAATTGACATGACAGTCATACCAACATCAGTACAACTTATGTTAATCTGATGAATAAAAATTGATGCAACAACAACAACAACCAACATGGAAACATCAACAGTATAATTTATTATACTTATTTCATCTTCGATTCTCTCGCTTTTAACATGAGAGAGTCAAAAGCCAAGAGAGTTAAAAGCGTTTTATTCCAGACCCTCCGCCTCCCACTCAGGATTTACGAAACATAAAATTTTCTACACAGGTTAATAAATATGTACTGTACAACACTTTCGTGGAGAGAAATTACAACCAACTCTTACACTTTGGGCATTCACCAATTGTTTCAGTCACTGTAAGTATTTCTCTCTTATATCAAAATCTACACACACATCTATTCTTGTCTTCAAATCTTCATAGCAATAGGAAATTTACCGAGAAACATGTCAGCCATCAAATTCACATATCCTTTGTGCTCAGTGTTAACCCAAATTGCGTTGGTGCAGTTGCACCAAGCAACACATCATTTGTCAACGGAAACAATGATCAATGGCATCTAGAAATGACATGGTTGTAACGTCTAGATTTCAAGTTTCTTTGCATGTTAGAAATCCTTGCGAGAAAAACCACCGACTGACAGTTAGAATGAAAACACTCACATAATATACAAATAGCTCGTAGTGGCGTAGTATCCCTGATCCAAGTCGCCGTTTGGTAGAGTTTATGATGTCGCCTAGTTGGGATATATGTTGTATTTTTTAATTAGTGTGATTACCTGCTTATGTTGAATTGTTACATTTAATATCACGCAGGTCTATGAAGAGGCAAATAAGAGACAGAGTGATTAGTATGAGTGAGAAAAGAAGGATTCGACTTCAAATTTAGCACGTACCTCTACGCAGTTGTACATAATGAATTCGGGGTATTCCTTCTCCAAGGGTCGGTGAACGTCCTGCCGCTGGAAGAGGAGAGCTGGGCTGGCCATGAGGAAAGAGATAACCCACACGCTCAAGAGGCCTATGGCAGCCCCAACCTGCTTCATACTTTCCCGTGTGGGGTACACGATCACCTGAGACGGAAGTAACGATGTAAAATCTACTAATGTGAACAAAGCAGCAGTGGCCAAAATCATACTATTGCGCTTATTAATAACACAAATTCAAAAGCGCAATTTAAAAATACATAGGCCAACAAAAATATACGTCTGTTTACGGTATCCCGACCGACCCTGATTTTTTTACCCAACCCTAAACTTTTTGGGGGGGATCGTCTGGAAAAAAAATTGAAAAACTTTCACCCAAGGTGGAAAAGTGTTGTTTTTTTTAAAAGCCGACCTACCGACCCTATTCTTTTTTCCTATGTTACAGTAAACAGACATATTATTTTATTTTGGCCTAAAGGAGCCCTTGAAATGCTTAAACTCGTGTTTATCTTCACAGATGGGGGGAGGGGGGGGCATTTGAATAGTAGGGCAATACAGGAATAGCTAGAATGAGAGAATTGTCGGGCATTGTTTCGTTAGTTTGTTCGTTCTTACAGCTTAAATGAGCTCTCAATAATGCTCTAGCGTGAAACTTTTCAACGCAATGTAATAATGAATATCAACAACACGCACAATCGCAATCAATTGTCAAGTCTAAGGGCGCGTCCACATGACAAGCTTCGAGCGAAGCTTTGAGCTGCGCTTCAGCTGCGCTGCGAAAAGTCTAACTAGAATTACTGTAGAAGCGTCCACACCACGAGCGGTAGCCGCGCGGCTATTGCTAGCTTCGAGCGGCGGTAATATTCTCGGCATTTATCGACGCTCGAAGCTCAAGCGGTGGTTTTGGGTCCTTGACCTTGATTGGTTTTGTGTCCTTGGCCTTGAATCAGTCTTCTTACCACCCTTCGCTTACGGAATCAGAGAACTACAAAATAAGAGATTGTGGCAGAAAAAACAAAAAGATTTTCGAACAGGGAGGTTTGAGCAAAGCTGTTTCAGGAGGTGCCTAAAATGGCAAGGCACTCAAGTTAGTGATTGAGTGAAGATGGTTATAAATTTTATAATAAAATGACCAATTGCTCTTTTCGTATAGTATAGGCCTTAATTGACAAAATTGCAGCTTTATCATTTGTGCCATCGCCATTGAACAATAATAGTACCCAGTAAGTGCTTTTTTTTTCTTTATTATGTTTTAACACTATTTGTTGCAAATAAAATACAGATCTAGATCTATTAAGCGAATTCACATTTGATGTTTTCACTCAGATTTAGAACTGTGCTTATAGTCCCAAATTCAACCTAGATTTAGATCTGGATTTTATAAATAAAAAATAAATAAAAAGGGCTAGGATGGTAAATTATCAATGAACACTTATGATGTAGGTATTGTGTGTTTGATGGCAGCCAATTTACAAAAATATATAGTTAACGTTTTAACTTGGGTTTATTTCTTTGTAGGGGTGGGGGGAGGGGGGGGGGAAACAAGAGAGAGAAAAGGGGAAGGCTGAACAGTAAATGACCAACATTTGGGTGGAGTGCATGATTGCAGGTCCATCTTTTTTAAATCTGCACCCTTTGTTTTATTTTTTTTAAAATAGTACATTCCATGTTGATCTTAAAAGAAAAGTGACCAACTTTAGATTTAAAATCACAAGCTTTGTGACGTATATGAACATTGTGGGAAAACTAAAGTAACGAGTCTCATCCTTCATTATCACTGCCGTCAGTTAGTTCAGCAAAGTTATATTAACTGTAGTTTTCCTGCCAGTTCACTGCACCTACCCTGACAAAATACTCAACCAGCTGTTCTCTCACCCTTGCTAAGTATTGTCCAGTACGACCTGAGTAACATACCATCCATCCGTCTGTCCTGTTCGCCACGGACTTGAGTATCATCCCAGATCTCCGTGTCCTTTTTTATATCAGCGACCTCATGATGGATGACTGCATTGCGCAAGGCAACAGTGCTAGCACAATGTTGTCAGCAGTGGTCACGTTGTGCAGATTGCTGTTTTCAGCACTTACCATTTTCCAGCAAGCACTACAAACCCGCATTCTACACAACGGCTTGCCATAGAATGGCGATAATTGAAGATGATATCGACTGTGTTGATGTGTGTTATTAGGTTTGGCTTTTGCGATAGGCTGGGTTACCTACCCAAAAAATAGGAAAGGTGAATGTTGGAATTTGGTAGTGGGACATATTTACTGTATTCCTTTCAAGGCAGAGTTTCATCTGAAACCTGGAAAATATTTCATCACTCTCTTTCCCGTAGGCTCCAACTTCAACAGAAATAAATTTTAGTTGCGGGTCTGCGACGCCTTGCAAAACCACAGATAATAAACTTCTGAACGACAGCTAGCATCACGCTCGCAGGCAGCTAGCTGTAACAGCTTGTCATGTGGCCACCCAAGCTGTCACCGAGCTTACAGCCAGCTCTGCAGTTAGCGAGCTGCTAGCTTTTTGACGCTTTTGGTGTGGCCACCCACAGCTCAAAGCTCAAAGCTCGTCCAACGCTACGCCACCGCTAGCTCAAAGCGCAGCTCGTCATGTGGACGCGCCCTAAGACTGTGTACCTGGAACCTGTCGAGGGCGATGGCAGTGATGCTGATGGTGGATACGAAGAGGTTGGTGCCTTGAAACATGGTGACGAACTTGCACATGAAGCTGCCCAGCTGCCATTGTGTCTTGATCAACAGGTACAGGTTCAGTGGCTGCGTGAACACGCACAGAGTCAGGTCTGAGATGGCCAGGTTGATGATGAAGATGTTGCGCGGGGTGCGCATGTGAGGGTTGCGGGCCACGACGAAGCAGACGAGGCCGTTGCCGATGGCGCCGAAGGTGATGAAAAAGGCAAAGGCTAGCACTAGCAATGCCTCCGTGGAGGTGCTGAACGTGCGCCCATTGTTCATCTGCTGTAGCAAGGGTAGCATCCACTCCTTCATCACCATCTGGATCAACAGGAAAAACATATAGAAAACTTGCTAAACCCTTCAGGAGCCCTACACCGACAAGATACATTTAATGGAAAAAAACGTCGTTACTCATAATTGAAGTATGACTTGGCCAAGCAGCGCACCGCCGCGAAGAAAGGTTGTCACCAGCTCCATTTCTCACATTTATTTGTCCATATGTTTTGTTTAATACAGTCAAAGTTAAAGGAACCAAGCCAACCGCTTTTCAATTCTACCATCCAAAGTCACTTGGCATAAAGAGGAGGGAAAAAAGCAACACTTTAATCCTTCCATGGAAACAACACAAAATGAACAGACACGAAAAGAAGAATAAAGAAATGTTCCTCCTGTTTATAACCTGATTTCAACCCGGATCACTCACAAAATTCAAAATAAAGAATCCCCACCCTTCTGACTCTAATCACCACCATCACACCCACACAACAACCTTCACCACTCCACTTTCACAACCACCTATACCATCCCCACCCTCCATCTCCATCCCCTTCCACACAGACAAAATGAAAGAGCGAAAAATGCATATGATGTTTTCAAGGGGATAAAACGTTCCTCATTCTTACCTGAGTTTCGTCATCTTCAGCGTATCCATTGGCCAAGTCGGCCAGTCCGCCTCCGCCACCGTCGAAGCTGTCGCCATTGTCGCCGGCGTCGATGTTCAGAATGATGGTGGAGGATGAGGGATAGCTAAGGTTCTGTTGCTGGGGAGGCATTTTCTGTCACTTCTTAGCCAGCAGAGCCTGTGACACAAGAGAGAGAAAAGGTCGAGTTGTTAAAAACAAGTGAAAGTCCCAGTTACTTCAGCATTACAGTTTTTTTAAATTCTGCCTATTACACAGAGTATGTCATATTGATTAATTATCACGTTATGGTAGTAGAGCAATACTCTTACTTGGGGAAGACAAGTAAAAAGGATGAAGGAGATAAAACGCAACAGATTGTATTTCGCTAAAAACGCTGCATCAGGAGTTACAAGCCAACTCTCGCATTGTTGCTGAACTGACCACTAAACGGACCTGATGCACTAAAAACCGACTACAACACACTCTAAACTCTGATGCACTAAAAACAGACTACATAAAATCTTTGCCGGAATTAAATATGGTTGGCTACCGCGTGTGTTTTCCCCGATCAAAGTATTGAAAATTGGGAACACACCATCAGCCAGAATAGCTCAAACTTTTCTTTTTTATTACAGAATATTACGCAGCACGTTACTGACAGTAACCCAACTAGTTTGTGCACACGTTTTATATGAGCTTGTATGTTGGTTACAGCTCACGGCGATTTGAGTCCGATTTTAGAAAAAGATGCGTATAGCATCCATTATAATAATAATAATAATAATAATAATAATAATAATAATAATAATAATAATAATAATAATAATAATAATAATAATAAATTCTTATTATTATTCTTCTTATTATTATTATTATTATTATTATTATCAGAAGTAGTAGTAGTAGTAGTAGTAGTAGTAGTAGTAGTAGTAGTAAACGGACTTCGTCTAAAATCCTATCCTATCCCGTAACTCGGAGGTCGTAGGGGCACCACAGATGATTGTTTAACCAGGGTACTCCATCTTTCTTTGTCCTCAGCAACCCTGATGGTTTCGCTCAGTATCAAACCAGTCCTTTCTTGAAAGTTGTCCTCCCACCTCTTTTTCGGTCTCCCTCTTCTTCTACCTCCTTGCACTGTGCTTTGCAGGATGGTCTTTGCAAAACCTGAGGATCTGGTGACGTGGCCATACCATCGGAGTTTCCGTTTCTTCACCACTGTGAGCAGGTCATCGTGTTGTCCAATGGCTTGTGTGATGGTCTGTCGGACTTCGTCGTTGGTGATGTGCTGGGTATGGGAAATGCCCAGAAGTCTTCTGTAGCACCTCATCTCCATGCTTTGTATTCTTTATTGTAGATCTGCTGTGAGGGTCCATGCTTCGCAAGCGTATAGGAAGATGGAGATTACAAGGGAGCGCAGCAGTCTTATTTTGGAATGTAGACTGATGGTCATGTCTTTCCAAATGGGCTTCAACCTTGCCAGGGCAGCAGTTGTTTATGCGATCCTGGAGAGGACTTCCTGTCGGGACCCACTGATACAATGGCTCCTAAATATCTGAAGCTATGCACTGTGTTGAGGGATTGGCCTTGGACTTTGATGTCCATGTTGATGCCATTGGTGTTGTTGGTCATCATTTTGGTTTTCTCTGCACTTATTTTCATTCCATAGGCTCTGAGGGTGGTGTCAAGCCTCTGTACCAGCCGTTCAAATTCTTGTTCCTCTCCAGCCAATCCATCAATGGCATCTGCAAAACGGAGGTTGGAGATTGCTCTACCTCCTATGCTGACTGTGCCTTCATGATCTGCAAGGGCATCTGACCTGATGCGCTCTAGGAAGATGTTGAAGAGTGTTGGAGAGAGTAGGCATCCTTGTCGCACACCGAATGTTGATCTGAACCAGTTTCCGATGGTGCTGTTATTGAGGACTGCACTGGTAGCCTTGTCATACAGGCTTTTGATGACTTCAATAATGTTAGCGCTGATGTTGTACACTCTCATGTTTGCCCACAGAGCTGCATGCCAGACTCGGTCATACGCCTTCTTGAAGTCTATGAACACATGATATAGATGTTGTTGGTGCTATAGGTATTTCTCGCAGATTATTCTGAGGATGAAAATCTGTTCAGTGGTACTTCGCCCCGCCCTGAATCCTACTCGTTCTTTAGCTATGATTTGTTCAGCTTGCGGTTTCAACCTGTTGAGTATTATTTTCAGGAGGACTTTGCTGGGATGGCTGATAAAGCTGATAGTGCGGTAATTTTCACATTCCTGAAAGTTATATTTTTAAGGAAGAGCGATGACAAGCGACTGGGTCCATGATGTATGCCACTCCCCACTTTGCCAGATCTTGTTACAAATAATGGTGAGGGCATCAATCATCGCTTCTCCTCCTGCTTGAAGCAATTCCGCGGGTATGTTGTCCACTCACGCTTACTTCCATTTCTTCAGCGATTGCACTGCTACCTCAACCTCCTCTCGGAGATTTGGGAGGATTTCTTTTTTTTTCTCTGTTCTCGGGACATGCCAGAACTGATGGGTCTCCGTTTGGTGTGTGTTTGTAAAGGTCAGAGCAGTACTCTGTCCATCTGTCCAAGACTTCTTGTTCTTCTGTAAGGCATATGCCAGACTTGCTTTTGTCTAAAATGGAAACTAAAATTAAGAATTTACGAAAGAATTCGGTGAAGTGGTGCCAAAATCGACAAAAGCAACACAGTACAGACACACCATTATATATGTACGCTGTAACACTGTGCGCCGGAGAGTACCCATAGAGGTATAAAAACACAATACTAATGAATACTGCACAAATACAGCATTACAATACAGTATTCATATATGGATGCCATACTTGCACTATGCTCTGTTCACAAAGACAGTATATCATCCGTATGGACTTCTGCAACTAAAAAATGTTGAACACACACACACATACACACACACTCTCTCTCTTCCTCTCACACACACACAAACGCACACACACGCATACGCACGCACGCACGCTCACCGCCTAATCTATATATTAATCGAGCAGCCTTTTCAGATCACGAGGGGCCGTTTTAGCCAACCAGCGGCTTTGTTGTGAAGTTAATTTTGAGCTTCATTTGGCTCCAAGTTTTACAGATTACAGCTGAACTGTCCATATAATTGCTTCCACGCGAGTTTTGCCATTCGGCGCTCGATCACCCGCTGCCGATACAACGAAACTTAACATTCTTTTCGATCGCAAAACGGCTTTAGTTTGCATTTTACTGCTTCCAAAAACACTGTAAAAACACATGGTGTGAGACGCTATTTTTAGAATAGATCAACCAATCAGTTTTTGGCCTTCACCCTGCCAGCATTTCCGGTGTGACATCCTCACAGTTCCTAGTATCTTAGCTGGGCTGGGAGCGAATTGGAGCATTCTGATTGGTCGACGCGTTACAAAATTCGACGCATGCGCACAGTGCTATCATAGTCTTCGTAAGGGTTAGGGTTAGGGTTTGGGTTAGAGTTAAGAGTTTAGGGTTAGGGTTAGGGTTTGGGTTAGGGTTAGGGTTATGACGCCTAAGAACTTCGTGAAAAAGCCGGCCCGACATGACCTAGCGCATGCGCAAATGCGCTCGGATAAACTAGGAGACCCGGAACTTGAAGGATGTGACACCGGATATCATTCTAGAAAGGATTTCGTTGCACATTGTGAGTATTGTATTCCAACTCGCTTTTAATCGATGTTACTTTGCTGTTATACGCACTTTTGAGTTTGTAATTCAGGACGTCTAGGGCTTTTATTATTTCTTAGGCCTTTCATTCTCTCTTATCTGTTTATTCATTAGCGGAATGGGGGCAAACATAACGTCGCACAAAATCCGCTTGGTTCAAAGTCGTAGGCAGCCATTTGTAATTCATTCATCGCTGTTACATTGTAATTCAGCTTTTTTACAATGTTTTATTGTGTCTTATGAACACCCGTTTATCACAATGGGCTTTTCGCTATAGGCGCTTGGTTCGAAATGTCGAATTGTTTTCCTTTTGTGGTTTAGGCCGTGCACACGCTTGCGGTTTTCTTAGGAGGAGGGAGGGGGGGGGGGGAAGAGGGAGAGGGGAGAGGAAGGGCCAGAAGATTGGGCACGTATTCGTAGCAGTGTAAACAAAAGTTTTACCCTTTCTGTTGATTAAAAATAGCACTATTATTTCAACGCAGTTTATTTTTATGTCCCAGGATCAGTGACATTGCCGTTGGAGGATGTCATTTTGTGGTGAGTATGCATTAGATAGCTTTTAATCTGCTTTATATTGCTGTTCAATGCAGTTTAAAGTTTGTCAGTCAATACGTGTAGAGCTTTTATTTTATTCTATTATTGGGCAATAGGCATAGATAACCTTTTCTTTCCCCATAAATTATACTCGATGTCTTTATGCAGCAAAGATAATAACAAATAAATAAATCAAAAATAAAAATACATCTACTAGCCTAAATAATAAATAAAATTCTGTTTTATCTGTTGATTATTAATACCCGTGCTATGATTTTATTTTTGTTTTTTTCCTCCTCCTCTTTTTTTCTTTATTATCTATACCTCCATCTCTCCATTTTATCTCTCTCCCTCCTTATTATTAAATTTAATAGATTTAATTTAATTTAGATTAATAGATTTAATAAAAGATATTGTATTCCAAATCGCTTTTAATCGATGTTACTTTGCTGTTAAACGCACTTTTGAGTTTGTAATTCAAAACGTCTAGGGCTTTTATTATTTCTTAGGCCTTTCATTCTCTCTTATCTGTTTATTCATTAGCGGAATGGGGGCAAACATAACGTTGCACAATAGCCGTTTGGTTCGTCATTCAGTAATCGCTGTTACATTATAATTCGGCCTTTTTACACTGTCTTATGCGCAATGAACACCCCTCTTTTTTTTTTAATAGGCCATTTTGGGAAAAGGCGCTTGGTTTAAACATTTGCTTCTCCTCTTTTTTTTCTTTATTATCTATACCTCCCTCTCTCTATTTTATCTCTCTCCCTCCTTATTACTAAATTTAATAGATTTAATTTAATTTAGCTTAATAGATTTAATAAAAGGTAATAACAAATAAATAAATCAAAAATAAAAATACATCTACTAAATAATAAATAAAATTCTGTCTTATCTGTTGATTATTTGCGAAATTGTGACAGAGATAGAACTGGGTCCGCGTTTTGATGTCGCACAATAGGCATTTGGTTCAAAATCATATGTACAAGTTTGTCATTCAGTAATCGCTGTTACATTATAATTCGGCCTTTTTACACTGTCTTATGTGTGATGAACACTCCTCTTTTTTTTTTAATAGGCCATTTTGGGAAAAGGCGCTTTAAACATTCGATTTTTTAAAAATATTGTTTGTTTTTTTTTAAGGGGGGGGGGGGGGGGGGGGGGGCGAAAAACATGGGAGTAGACACATAGCAGTGGAAAAAAGTTACGATTCTGTTGATAAAAATAAGGCCTATTATTTCAACGCAGTTTATTTTTATGTCACAGGACCAGTGAATGCCGTTGGAGGATTTAGCTGTTTTGGACACCTCATCGTCTTCTTTTATTTCGCTCAGGACTAATTCATCGTCTTCCTTCAAATCGCTCAGAATGTCGGATTCATCAAGTTTGTCGTCGTGTTCAAGAACCTCGTGTGTTAGAGTGCTGCTTGATGATTTGGTTGCTGAAGTGACTTGGGTTGTTGGAGTGCTGCTTATTGAAGTTACTGTATTTCTGGTAAAGACAGCATCTGGTTTCTCCGTTTTTTCATTTACTTGTAGTTGTAGGATTGTTTGTCTCATTTTCTTCAGTTGATTGTAGTCATTGTTTGATCGCTTTTTGACACTGAGAAGTTTAACAATTATATCATCAAATGCGGTTGCTTGTTGTTGACGTTGCTCAGGTAGGTCTCATAAAGCTGTTTGAGTGTTTCCATCTTGAAGATTTACTTGAATATAGGCCAAATCTTTTGCAAATTTTTTTTTAGGATTCCCAGTTCTTGTACAATTGATTGAATGTCACAATGTGTTGGTTGCTGTTTTTTGTACTGGGATGCCATTTGAAAATGGTGTCAAAAACAGCTAAATCCTCCAACGGCATTCACTGGTCCTGTGACATAAAAATAAACTGCGTTGAAATAATTGGCCTTATTTTAATCAACAGAATCGTAACGTTTTTCCACTGCTATGTGTCTACTCCCATGTTTCCCCTCCTCCCCCCCAAAAAACAACAACACAATAGTTTTAAAAAATCGACTGTTTAAACCAAGCGCCTTTTCCCAAAATGGCCTATTTAAAAAAAGAGGGGTGTTCATCACACATAAGACAGTGTAAAAAGGCCGAATGAATTACAATGTAAGAGCGATTAATGAATTACAAATGTCTGCCTATGACTTTGAACCAAACGGCTATTGTGCGACGTTATGTTTTCATCCATTCCGCTAATGAATAAACAGATAAGAGAGAATGAAAGGCCTAAGAAATAATAAAAGCCCTAGACGTTTTGAATTACAAACTCAAAAGTGCGTTTAACAGCAAAGTAACATCGATTAAAAGCGATTTCGAATACAATACTCACAAGAACGAAATCCTTCGTAGAAATGGTGAAAATGGTGTCCAAAACAGCTTGTTTGCGTGTAGTGATTTCGCTCCGTAGTCTTCATTTCATAAATTTGGTTTTGATCTCGCTTTTAAATCAGCGTTATATTGTTGTTTAATGCAGTTTAAAGTTTATAACACTAATAAGATCAAGGGTTCACCATGTTTTATGATATAGGACCTAAAATAAGGCTGGATAAATATAGCAGCCCGTGGATCAATAGATAAGACATTGGACTTTTATTAAAGCGACACGGGTTCGAATCTTGCTTGGGACACTTTTTTTTAATTATTTAATAATACAGAGGGAGAGAGATAAAAGAGAGAGGGAGGTATAGATAATAAAGAAAAAGAGAGGAGAGGCAAATAAAAAACAAAAAAGGGTGCAAGTAAAATGCCAAAATAAATAAATAAATAAATAAATATGATATACATAAAAATAAAATCATAGCACGGATATTAATAACTGCTTCATATTAAAAAATTGTTTTCATTTAACCATGATGCATGTACTTTTTAGAACACTTAACATCTTATGCTTTTTTTTTTTTTTAAATTAGGTATAGGTTGGTCTGTTTAAAAAAAAAGACATTTAAAAAATAACATTATAGTTTTATTGTAAATTTCATAGCATAATTAATTGTCATTCGATTGATCAGAAAAAAATAAATAAAAATAAAAGCAAACTTTACATTAAAAATAAATATTTAGAATATAAATTAAAACTGAATTGTTCCAAAAATAAATATCTGGTGCTTTTTTTTTTTTTAAAAATGATTGCCTCAATTTGGTATTTCATTGGTATGTATTATAATTAAAAAAAATTCTGTGCATGCAGTGATAGCATTGCCTTATTGTTTTAATCACATGCATGTGCAATAAATCAGTAATGCTATTCTCCTCAAATAAATGGTTATTGTGTTTTATTACAATTATAAGTTTATCTTTAATCTATGTCTCTTTTTAGTGATTCACCACTGACAGTGCACTTCAGCCTTCCACTTCCAGAATCATAAACACAACAAAGATTATTATATCACAGATACTTTTATACAATGTGAATTAATTTACGAGCTAATGTTAATTAAAAGTATATTTGATATATATCTTAGTTGTGTTCATGATTTTACTTTCAAAATAGTTCCTGTTGTGTTTACAATTTCTTCCACTTTCAGGCAATTGACATATTTCCTAAAGGTAGTTATTGTACACCAACACCACAACATAAACTATACACTATGTAGGCTACAATGGAACATTATAGTATCAAATAAATTTGACTTCACTCAGTGGCTGACAGCTTGGACACCCAAAGATAACTAAACATATAACAGGCATAAAAATCAGAAACACAACAAAGAAATATATTAGATACTTTTAATTATACAACAATACAAGACAATGAATTTTCGTGCTTTGCTCTTCTTCAGATTAAAAACAAACATAAAATGACTAAATGCTGCAGAATGCACAAAAAAAGTCACTTCCAGGAAAATGTTTCAAAAACGGGCATAATTATAACATCAAGCCCAGCAAATGGGTCATCAAAAATTTATTTGCACGGGTAATAACTGCTAGTATTACCAAAAAAGGCACAATACTAAACAAAACTGTACACGTACATACATACACATACCATAATATTAGAACTTAATACTGGCAATATGTAGGCCTACGCCGTACCGTTTTGCACGGTAAGAAGACAGTACCATCCGCACAGGAGAATATAATACTGATGTTTTCGTCACAACAGTAGTTCCATCAATACTGATTATAGAAGAAAAAAAAGACTGTTGTAGTCACAGTATCGCTGCCAGAATGTACTGTAAATATACAGACATAGTACAGGGATCCAAACGAAAGAGATCGATGGATAGCAAAGCACACGGTGCAGTAAAGAAATGTAATAACCATCCAGGTGTACGTATTTTAGCAGAAGAACACAATGAGCTGAAAGCGCACAAGACGGTGAATTACGACTACACATGCTTCACAACTCAAAATTAAGTCGGCTGGTACATAGGTTGTGAATACACGTTTAAATATATTCATTATCAGGCACTGTGGAGTGAAGTATACCGAAGAAACCGATCACGCAAAATATACAAAATGTATCTTATTAATTATTTATTGCTTGGAGTCAAGGTGAACATCCTGCACCCACCCACCTCACCCATCTTTCTCTCTCTCTCTCTCTCTCTCTCTCTCTCTCTCTCTCTCTCTCTCTCTCTCTCTCTCTCTCTCTCTTACACACACAGCCACACACACCCACCCACACACCCATAATATAGGCTATATATACATCACTGCGGTTAAAAAAAAAAATCTACCATTTCAAATCGTCAAAAATGTCACAACGGAAATGACGTTCTTGGTTGAAATAAACAAACGTCACAACTGTCGGGTACATAAACACCTAACGAAATTGTTAAACAGCTGCAGCAACTACTAAAAGTTCACGACTTTTTGATAAGCGCCTGTCTGTCCACTTGTCTGTTTGTCAAAGCAATTTTCGTATCCATTTGAATGAATTCTGCTATAGCAATGACGTATACAAACCAGCATATTGACGTCGGCTATTTCTGTACGACGACATTAGAGTGAACAGTGAAAACACACACACAAAAGCGTAAACCACTGTGCAAAATCAGTGCCAGCATTTTTGTACTTCGTTCCTTCTGTATTCTGCTTTGAAGAACCTAATTACACGCTGTTACACATTTTATGTGTCATCCAACGACATCTTCCTTTCGTTAAAAAAAAAAAAAAAAAAAAAAAAGCCGTACCAACGTTTGTAAGGTCTGTAAAACTTAATGTAACAGTCGATACCATAAAAAAAACAAAAAACAAATGAGTATCAGTTACAAAATAAACGCTACATTTATTTATATACCTTCCTACATGGATGCATTTAATTGTAATGTATACCAACATCTTCAAACAGCCAGTCTGTTTATTGTGGTTTTAGTTTACATACTTGCAGACTGAATCTAATCAAGACATGTGCAGCCTAGATCGAAAATTAAACGACAGCTCACTAAATTACAGTATTTACGGTACTGCATTGGGTATTTTCTCTAAGCTTACAGTCCTGGTCTGCATAGCACGCGCAACGTACATAGCGTGCCCGAATGTACATAAGTTTATTTTCTTTCGTCGCAAAATCACGCGATGTTGAGATGTGATGCTCGTTGCATAACCCATACATCAATCCACGCAGCGATAATAAACATACATCGTTTGTGGTCCAGATGTTGTTGTGACTACATTGCAATGTATTATAATGAGCCTATATATCACCAAGGTGTGATAAGAAAGAAGAAGAAGAAGAAAATACATAAATTTTCAACAGTAAATGGCAAGGTTTTCAATACAAACTAAGAAAATGTGTAATATTCGTGAACAAACAAGGCTAACTAGCGCCACTAGCTGTGATTTATGAATTTATTCCTCAAGAAAAATAATTAGTTTTCACAGTCCTTCACCTTGTTTTCAAAAGCGTAGGACACATACAATGCGAATCCCAAAGCGGTTAGAAGCTTCTAAGACACTTTCAGAAATTTTATTGTAAAGTGTACACCCATTTTTCTTTTTGTCCTTTCTGACGCTTCCAAAGCAACACTGTAATTCCATGGAGAACCCAAAGAAACAAAGAAAATAAAATACTTTTGTTCTTATATCTCACCTTCTTGTGAGTCTTTAAATGAATGTTTTTATTCTCTTTTTGTTTTTCTTATATTTTTTTCTTCCTAGACCCACTTTTGAAAGTGTAGATGTAAACCCACTTCTGGATTTGTTTCATTTGTTCCTCCCCACCCCCACCCCCTTACATTAACACAGCATTAATAAGTTTTCATGTCAATGTGCCGCAACCATTTAGGTGTAACTTGTAAGACCTGTGTGACGATGAGGTGTCGACATGAATTGTAGCACAGATTCCCCGACCATGTCGTCTTAGCGTGGAGATTGTGCGCTCTATAACTTGACAGTGATTTGAACTGGAGGTTCGTCAGTTGAAGGAATCTATTTTTCTCGGGGTCCTTCCACATCTCATATTTCGGTCTGTCCTGTCTTCATTAGACTCAATACAACCCGTAAGTACTTACACATATAACTTGTAACTCTTGTCTGTCAAAGAATGGCCTTCCCTCTCGACAACCTAAATCTCTTCAGAAGCTTACAGCTGTAGAGGGCACAGTCTGGCAAACTTTCCGTGTTCATCCATCTATGTACGGCAAAGCCCCATTTTTTTGAGACATTTTTACAACCCTTTTGTCACTACTCCATCCCAGTGAAAGCTTTTCCGTTCCTCCACTAAACTCTGCAGCCTATCCATTCATCTTGGCAACCAGTGTCTGCGGAAGTGACGTGGCCTGTAAAACACAGACCTAACAGTATTAATGCGCCGTAGAAGCTTTGTTCCGGCTGACCTCACAAAACATCGCGGAGTATTAGGGACATTTATCTGCAAGTCCAAACGCACAAACGCAACGTTCAGCATGAGGCAAACGCTCTGTGAGTTACTAGAGTGTGCTGGAATCGTCGTCTCTGTCTTGCCCATTCTCTCTTCACAGGTTTCTGACGCGATTATTCTGTCTCTATCTGTATATCTGTCTGTATCTCTGTCTGTATTTCTCTCTCTGTCTCTGTGTCAATGTCTCCGTCTGTCTGTCTCTCTGTCTGTCCGTCTCTCTGTCTGTCTGTCTCTATGTCTGTCTGTCCGTCTCTCTGTCTGTCTGTATGTCTCAACCAGTTCCCGATGGCGCTGTTGTGGAGGAATGTATTGGTAGTCTTGCCATACAGGCTTTAGATGACTTCAATATTGTTAGGGCTGATGTTGTACACTCTCATGACTGCCCACAGAGCTGCATGCCAGACTCCGTTAAACGCTTTCAGTAAGTCCAGGGATGTTGCTAGGAAATGTTTTCTTCGGCGATTTGGCCGAAACAGCCGTGAAACTTTCGGCTTTTTACAGAAAGTTTCGGCTCTCTCTTCCAAAGCAGTCTCACAAGTTTTTTGACTAGATTCACTACGTTAACGTGCACCCTCCACCTCCATATATTAAAGGTGTTCTGTGGATGCATATCTTTGTAATAAAACATGATTTTAAGAGTAGAATAAGAACATTGAAAAGAAATTTTATTTTCTTAAATTTTAGGCACACACAAAAATACAAAAGTTTAGACTGTCCCTTGACAGACCACAATACTGTCAGAGTTTCTGGGTTTAACCATAGTAATTATGGAATCCTCACCTAAACTGCAAGCGCACAGCACATGAATATCGCAAAAATGGACAAAATTGAGCCGTGAAAACTTCGGCTCGGCGAGCCGACATGACGGACAGTTTATCGGCTTTTTAATAAAAATTTCGGCTAAAAGCCGAAGATCCGACCCAAACGACATCCCTGAAGTCTACAAACACATGATATAGATGTTGTTTGTTCTGTAGGTATTTCTCGCAAATAATTATGAGGTTGAAACTCTGTTCAGTGGTACTTCGCCCTGCTCTGAATCCTGCTTGTTATTCAGTTATGATTTGATCAGCTTGGGATTTCAAGTTTTCAACCTGTTGAGTAATATTTTCAGGAAGACTTTACTGGGATGGCTGATGAGGCTGATGGTGCGGTAGTTTTCAAACTCCTGAAGGTTACCCGTTTTGATAAGAGTGATGACAAGCGACTGGGTCCATGGCCAGGTCTTGTTACAGATAATGGTGAGGGCGTCAATCGTCGCTTCTCTTCCTGATTGAAGCAATTCTGGGGGTATGTTGTCCACTTTCTTTGACTTCCCCTTTTTCAGCGATTGCAATGCTGCCTCAACTTCTTCTCAAAGAATTGGGAGGATTTCTTCTTCTTTTCTGTTCTGAGAACATGCGAGAACTGATTGGTCTCCGTTTTAATGGGTGGTTGTAAAGGTCAGAGCAATACTCTGTCCATCTATTCAAGACTTCTTGTTCTTCTGTAAGCCACAAGCCTGAGTTACTTTGGATCGTGGAGACCTTGGGCTGTTGAACGCTTGTCAGCCGCTTCACAGTCTGGTAGATCTTTTTACTGTTGTTCTTGCTCAGACTGTTCTATTTCCTGCCACTGTACATTTTCGGATGTCACTGTTGATTTTTCAGTAAGTATCAGCTCCCTGTGAGGTGTTCTTTTTCTTGTTCATCTCTCTTCGTTTGTCACATTGGTCCAAAAGTTCAGCCGTGTTCCACGGTTTCTTCTTTGGGCGGTGCTTGCAAAGGATCTTGGTGGCGGCATCTATTACAGCTAAGTTGATGGTGGTGGTCATGGTGTTGACATCTACTTCACCAGCTCCAAAAATTAGCAGCAAATTTCCCTCCAGTTGTGGCTTGGTATATTTGTACCACCTCTGGTTCTTGCAGTTTGTCCAGGTCGAACTTCAGTCTAGTGCACTTTGCTGTGTTTACTCTCTTCACGCGGAGCCGGTAAGACATCATCACGAGATCGTGGTCACTTACGAAGCCTGCTCCTGGAAAAGTGCGTGTCCTGCCAATGTCGATGCTTGATCTGGAGCGTTTCTTGACCATGATGTAGTCAATCTGGTTGTGATGCTGCCGTTAAGACTGTGCCAGGTCCATCAACTGGATTTTTTGTGAGGACCAAGCGTGTTTTGCCAAACTGGTAAACTCCAAGAGTCTCGAACATCTGTCATTTGTCTCGTTGTTGCAGTGGGGTCCACATGTGTCTCCCCAGTTGTGGTGCGCATCTTGGCCAACCTTGGCATTCCAGTTGCCTTGCACTATGACTATGTACGTCCTCGGCATTTGGTCAGGGACAGCCTGCAGATGTTCATAGAAATCCTCGACTTCGCTGTCGCCATAGCATGATGTTTGGGCTTAGACCTGGATGATGGTGATGTCGAAAGGGGCTGCTCTCAGACAAATGGTAATGAGTCTACTGGAGACTGGGCGGCAACCCATGACAGTGGCTAGAATGTCTTTGTGGACCAAGAATCCAACGCCGTGTTTGTGCCTGTCATTTCTTCCGTGCGGCCTTTGTCGGTCTTTGTTTCATCTAGGCCTTTCCATCGCAGTTCGCTGATACCTAAAATGTTCCATCGATAGTGATCCAGCTCGTGGGCAAGTTCTTCTAATTTTCAATTCCCAGTTAGGGTCCTGACATTCCATGTTCCTATGACGATGTTGTCTCTCGTGCGGATCTTGCATTGTCCATCAGTAATCCACTTATTACCTCCGTCCTGGTGGCCAACGGAAGGCGCGGTCCTTAGTTACCAGGGCGAGGACCGAAGCGATATGGAGTGTGTTTTTTTTTCATCATTCAGTGTGTCTGGGGCAAGAAAAACGTGGTGGGGCCCAATCCTCTCCAGGCTCTTGGCCACAGCCGAGATCCACGAATACAGCGTGGCTCGCCTGGCCCCGAGCACGTGGTCGTTGAACCTATAGTAAAGTGAAGTTCCTCAGCTCTGGCTGGTGACTTCTGTGTAGAAGACTTTCGCCCAGTGATGCCGTGCTGATATCATCCCTGTTAGTCGCCTCTTACGACACACCTGGAAAACGTTTGGTCTATTTTGTTCAGTGCCCGAACCCACAGGACTGAAGTCAACGCAAATTAAAAGATTGAAAGTTAGTCACTTTAAACATAGTCTCATACTCATAGACCCTCCCTTAGACCTGACAATGCAAGTAGCCGCTACACTAGAATAGTCTAGATCCCACAAGAATCCAACTACTTTCAAAATTATATAAGCACCCTTGTTTTCCAAAATTATAATCAACAGCGAGTGCGCGGCATGAAGAGAACTGCCTCAAATACGGGAACCACAAATTCATTAATCATACTACGAAAATCCCCATATATAACGTTGATAAAAGTGCATAGCGCCTTTATCTTGTTGTTGGTTTAGAGATTAATCAGCATTATAATTAAAAGCTAATGACAGATATACCATTGTCGGGAGATTTTCGACTTATAAACCATCAATTACATGTCCAACATGTCAAACATTTGCGGGGATTATGCCCATAAATAAGACGCAGATACACAACCGTGAATTTTAAAAGGACAGTTTGTTTTTTTAATCCCCAAGACAAATCATTTTGAAGAAGTGCGCAAAGCCGAAAGAGACGGATGATAAAGACAGAAGAGTGTAAGGGTGACAGTTAATGGATCGGTTCACCAGTAATATCATAATCCTATAATAACCTATCCCGTGACTCAAAAGTCATTGGGGCACCAAAGATGATCGTTTAACCAGCGTACTCCATCTTTCTCTGTCCTCAGCAGCCCTCATGTCTTCACTCAATGGCAAGCCAGTCCATTCTCAAATGTTGTTTTCCCACCTCTTTTTCTGCCTCCTTGCATCGTGCCTTGCAGATGGCCTTTGCAAGGCCTGATGCTCTGGTGATGTGGTCATACCATCGGAGTTTCCGTTTCTTCACCACTGTGAGCAAGTCATCGTGTTGTGTGATGGTCTGTCGGACTTCGTTTTTCGTGATGTGCTGAGTATAGGAAATGTCCAGAAGTCCTCTGTATCACCTCATCTCCATGTTTTGTATTCTTCGTTGTAAGTTTCGCAAGTGTATAGGAAGATGGAGATGATAAGGGAGCGCGGCAATCTTACCCTGGAGTGTAGACTAGTAGAGATGGTCCTGTCTTTTCAAGTGGGCTTAAACCTTGTCAAGGCAGCAGTTGTGTGTGCTATCCTGGAAAGGACATCCTGTCGGGAACATTGTCTAATAATATAATTGCTCCTAAACATTTGAACTATGCAGCATGTTGAGGGATTGGCCTTGAACTTTGATTTGGAATGGAAATAAGCCAGAGAAAACCCAAATGATGACCGACAACACCAATATCATAATATTACAGCTTTTAACACAATATTATTTTCTTAGCTTAAGAAAAATAAAAACACTGACAAAAGTCATCAAAACAATGTGTTTTCCACATCACACTTGACGTCACAATAATATCAAACACTTAAAGACGTTCACAAAAGTCACACCAAAGTGGAACATAGTTTATAGACTTAGCACAAAGGTCCTCCTGAAAATAATACTCAACAGGTTGAAACCACAAGCTGAACAAATCATAGCTGAAGAACAAGCAGGATTCATGGCAGGGCGAAGTACCACTGAACAGATTTTCAACCTCAGAATAATCTGTGAGAAATACCTACAGCACCAACAACATCTATATCATGTGTTCATAGACTTCAAGAAGGCATTTGACCGAGTCTGGCATGCAGCTCTATGGGCAACCATGAAAGTGTACAACATCAGCCCTAAAATTATAGAAGTCATCAAAAGCCTGTATGACAAGGCTACCAGTGCAGTCCTCCATAACAGCGTCATCGGGAACTGGTTCAGAACAACAATCGGTGTGCGTCAAGGATGCCTACTCTCTCCAACACTCTTCAACATCTTCCTAGAGCGCATCATGTCAGGTGCTCTTGCAGATCACGAAGTCACAGTCAGCATAGGGGGCAGAGCAATCTCCAATCTTCGTTTTGCGGATGATATTGATGGATTGGCTGGAGAGGAACAAGAACTTGAACAGCTTGTACAGAGGCTTGACACCACCTCCAGAGCTTATGGAATGGAAATAAGTGCAGAGAAGACCAAAATGATGACCAACAACACCAATGGCATCAACACGGACATCAAAGTACAAGGCCAATCCCTCAACACAGTGCACAGCTTCAAATATTTAGGAGCCATTGTGTCAGACAATGGGTCTCGGCAGGAAGTCCTCTCCAGGAACGCACAAACAACTGCTGCCCTGACAAGGTTGAAGCCCATTTGGAAAGACAGAACCATCAGTCTACATTCCAAAGTAAGACTGCTGCGCTCTCTGGTCATCTCCATCTTACTATATGCTTGCGAAGCATGGACCCTCACAGCAGATCTCCAACGAAGAATACAAAGCATGGAGATGAGGTGCTACAGAAGACTTCTGTGCATTTCCTATACCCAACACATCACCAACGACGAAGTCCGACAGACCATCACACAAGCCATTGGACAACACGATGACCTGCTCACAGTGGTGAAGAAACGGAAACTCCACGTCACCAGATCATCAGGCCTTGCAAAGACCATTCTGCAAGGCACAGTGCAAGGAGGTAGAAGAAGGGGGAGACCGAAAAAGAGGTGGGAGGACAACATTCGAGAATGGACTGGTTTGACACTGAGCGAAGCCATGAGGGCTGCTGAGGACAGAGAAAGATGGAGTATGCTGGTTAAACGATCATCTGTGGTGCCCCTACGACCTTCGGGTTATGGGACAGGATAGGAGGATAGGATAGGACAAACTAGATTTTTGGGCACCCTCCAACAGACTTGTCAGTTACTGCAAAGACCATTCTGCAAGGCACAGTGCAAGGAGGTAGAAGAAGGGGGAGACCGAAAAAGAGGTGGGAGGACAACATTCGAGAATGGACTGGTTTGACACTGAGCGAAGCCATGAGGGCTGCTGAGGACAGAGAAAGATGGAGTATGCTGGTTAAACGATCATCTGTGGTGCCCCTACGACCTTCGGGTTATGGGACAGGATAGGAGGATAGGATAGGACAAACTAGATTTTTGGGCACCCTCCAACAGACTTGTCAGTTACTGCAACTGAACCATCCCAGAAGCATGTTAAAAGTGAAATGAAGATATAAAAGTTGTCGAGTTTGTTGCCGCATGACAAAACCCGGCTAAAGACGCCAGGATTGATTCGCTGCTACAGCCGTAAAACACTAAAAATAGGGTACCCCATCAATTTTAAGATTGTTGCCTCTTTGTCTTTATTTAAGACTTTTCTTTAATATCCCAAACGGATTTTGTTCAAAAATTACTAAAACATTGTTTATTTTGTTGATTTTGATAAGGGTGTTGATCACACCTTGCTAAAACAATGACACTAATTGACCTCCGATACCCCAACTTTTTTTGTCCGACTATGAAGGGAAATCCCCAATGTGGATTGATATATAACGTCTGGAGAGTGAAAAGTCCCTATTGGTACTACGTTTTGGTACATAAAAGTGTGTGGCGTATGAATTTTTCATGAAATTCCTTGTTCCGAAGCTTGCTTGTGACACAAGTTGTGTTCGAATGTGTCTCTAGCCAGGTCGTGAAAAACTGAAGTGTTTCCTATAGATTGTCGACGATTTTTAGTTCAAAGTGAATTTTTTAATGTAGATAAACTCATCATACATTTATTTCAAGTGTTTTCTTGCAATATTTATGTTGCATTTGTTAGAAACAATTTGTCAAAGTAAGTGACCGATTCTTTTTGGAAACCGGAAGTGATGGCTTCGTCTCCAGCGTCAGTAGATGTGTCGTCTGCTAGAGTAGCTAGGGCCTTGAATCGACCCGGTTTTGCTTCTGAAGAGCTCCAAGACCTGCTTTCAGACTATTTTTATGATGGTGCCAGTGGGAACTGTGATGATTATGATTCTGACGAGCAGAAGCTTGATCCCGTTATTAAACGATACTGTTTGTTTTCATTCAATGATTCATGTTTCGTAGGCCTCTTCGCTATTGGCGTGTCTTTAATAATCCGTCATTCTACTTGCAAAGATTTAGGTAAAGGTTGAAAAGGCGATATCAGTGAAAGAATTACAGTAGGAGTGTGGAAAATATTTCAGTAGTATATTTTGTTGGGTGGAGGTGGGGTGGGGTGGTTGAAAAGGTAAGTAGTCTGGCCTGCATTCAATATTACTAGCATGACAAGTTGACTATGTTCTCAGTATTTATTATTGTTGGTTTGTCTGTTTTAGGAAATGAACATGAGGACTATTTACCAAATTACTAGTAATTAGTATTTGCTTTGATATTTGTGTTTATTTAAACTTTATAGAGCAAAATGACATGTTATTTTGATTTACACCTGTGACGCGACAGATTTATTCGACGTGCGGAAGGGAGTGGAGAATCGGGGAATTATTAAAGCTTGATTATTAGGACTGAAAACTACCTAATGAAACTTTTGTTTTAGGTTTGTAATCTTTGTTTGACTATTTGAACTGAGCTGATGTAGCTGCTTGCAATTAAACAAAAGATTACTTGACGGACGAGGGATTTAAGAGGGGGGGGGGGGGAGGGAGGGGGCATTATGATAGGGTTTATTTTAGAAAAATGATTGATTCAGGCCATGTTCTTGATATATTATTATGTGTTTGAGTTATTATAGACGTGCTAAACACTTGTTTTATTTCTAATATGTTTAAAAACACTATGCATTATGGATTGGTACAGAATAAAATTGTGCGTACAGTTTTAATTTGTTTATGTTCAGTATTGTGTGAATGGTGTATAATGTGAATTTTCTCATCTTATCTCAACTCACTGCCATATTGCTGTCATCTTCCTGATTGTTTTGATACCAAATACATGCATGGGAAAATTCTGGTTGTGAAGTAATGATCATTTTACAATTCAAAACTTTGAAGGCAATTTCTGGAAATTAGCCCCCGAGAAAATAAAATATTAAAAAAAATCATAAAACATCAACCAATAAAGATAAAACAATTCTGTTTTTTGCATTTTGAAGATTATTTTTAGTACTTTGTTAATAAATAAATAAGTAATTTTTCATATTTTGACACTTTAGCCTGGTTTTCTCATGCTGCAACACATATAAAAAACAAAATATGAATCATACCTCCAAATATGATTTCCTTGAGGAAATATCAACGATTGAGTTTGGAGAAGCTCTTCTAAATCATCACGTTCTGGGTTTTATGTATCGCTAGGTACTGAGTACATAGAAGCACGCCCGGGACTTTTCTGCGCATTCAAGTGCATCAGTGTGGCCAGTGCAATCCTAAGCAAAGGGTCCGGGCCAGTAGAATTATTGCCACATTTCATCGAATAGGGTAGAAAGCTGTTACTGGATTTCTTTTCTTTAAAGCGAAATGCAAAGATATATGATTTGAACAGATCTGAACCTGTCGAAATGAAAATATATAACTTATAAACATTTCTTCAGAGCCCAGAGATGAAACCGTATCTATATGTTCCATTACCCGAGATTTGAATATTGCTGTTAGTAGATTGCAATGCACTCAAAGTCCCAATCCTTTTATTCCCTTTCGATTCGTCAGAACTCTAAATCAGCACCCAGGCAAACTTTAAGTAAACTTGTAAGGCTTTGTGGTGATATTTTCAAACTTTTCGATTGGGTGGGGCGCTGGAAATGAAATTTGTAAATCGCTCCTAAGCACATTATGAGCACCTCTTGAAGAAGAAAACAATGGCATTCTTATAAAATATCACAATATATAATGTATTACGTTATCGCATCTTTTCCTCCTTCCCTATAGATTATTTTTTATCTGAGCACTCTCAGAAGAAGCGATATACAATTGTCAAAAAGCACAACGTGGCATTTGTCACATTCTTTTTATTTTTATTTTGTTCCAACTGCCCCCTCTACCCTCTCTCTCTCTCTCTCTCTCTCTCTCTCTCTCTCTCTCTCTCTCTCTCTCTCTCTCTCTCTCTCTCTCTCTCTCTCTCTCTTACCTATATTCCTTCCATCTGCGTACTCCCAGAATTCAGTTCAATTTAATTCAATTCTATCCTATCCCATAACCCGAAGGTCGTAGGGGCACCACAGATGATAGTTTAACCAGCATACTCCATCTTTCTCTGTCCTCAGCAGCCCTCATGGCTTCGCTCAGTGTCAAACCAGTCCATTCTCGAATGTTGTCCTCCCACCTCTTTTTCGGTCTCCCCCTTCTTCTACCTCCTTGCACTGTGCCTTGCAGAATGGTCTTTGCAAGGCCTGATGATCTGGTGACGTGGCCATACCATCGGAGTTTCCGTTTCTTCACCACTGTGAGCAGGTCATCGTGTTGTCCAATGGCTTGTGTGATGGTCTGTCGGACTTCGTCGTTGGTGATGTGTTGGGTATAAAAAAAAATCGAAATTAATTTCATCTCAAAACATGCATCTCTCTCATCCTTCTTAATATTTTCTGTGCACTCCGCGAAGTCACTTCCATTTAATTCAATCTTCCAAACTACAAAATGCTATTAGTCACATCCTGTCGCTTTCATCTCAAAACCATGTCATCTATCCCTCCTTTTAATACTCGCTGTATCTTGTGCCGTCCCCTAAGAGTGTTTTTTTTAAATATCCTTTTGTCGGACAAAAAAGAGATCCAGTTTGATATGTAGGAGAGTCCCCTTGAGGAATGGTATCGATGCTGTGAACGAGAGTGCACGAGATTGTTTGACCTTCTAACAGGAAAGCTCTGTACTCTCCATCCGATTTACTATCTGCCATTGTCTGTGCTCAGATGTTTGCAGACCGAACAGAGGGTCCTGCGGGGCCTGGAGCTGGCAGTTTATTACGTCTACGTGTCTTCGGAAGTGGGTGAGTGGTTCATTTGTGCATCTGCGGCCGCTGCGTCTGTGCCTTCACGAACTGTAGGTGGACTTACCAGGAAGGTCATTTCAGTTTTGAAGAGTTGAACAAGGGAGACAAAAAGTGTGTAGACCATAAGAAGTAGATGTCTCGCCTAAAGAAAGGGAACTGGAGTTTATTGAAAAACACTTGTTCCAAACTTCCTAGACTGCAACCCTAGGTTTTAGAAATATTTTAGGCAATGCATTCTCTTTCTAAAGGTTTCCGTTCCATTTTCGCTGCCAACCGGCCAAACCGTGGATACTTTTTTTTTTACGCATAAAGATGTTTTTCCTGAGGACTTTTTTCACGCGTCTTCTTACGCTTTGGAAAATCAGTCCCTTGATTTTGAGCAAGCCCTGCTTGATACACTGACGAGCTGAGAACACAGCGAAATGGCCATTATGTATCCATCGCACGAATCCGCTGCTGCAGCAGAGAAGTGGGAGATGGGTCTTTTTTATTAGTCCCTCATGTTCCCGGAGAATAGAGTCTAATAAGTGTTATATCCAAAATGCTATCAAATAAACTCCAGTCCACTATCTTTAGGCGAGACATCTACGTTTTGTGTTATACACAAACGCCTTGTCCCCCTTGTTTATTAAGTTTGTTTGCGCACAATTTGATGATGTTCGTGGGTGTACACGAACTAGTGGACAGCGCGGACATTTTATTGCAATCGTTTTTATGTCCGTTGGGTGTATACGTTTAATGTTTGTCTGTAGGTGTTTACATGTAGGTGAAGTAAACTGTCTAACTTTTTGATTGAGTTTCTTTGCGCTCAAAGATTCGTCAACTGGAACTGGACTGATGTGTTTGTCACACGACCTCTTGAGCAGTGCTAAGGTGGTTCAGTTGATTTTGCGTGGGTTGCATTAGAGAGCTTTACGAAGCACAGAAACGTGATTCGTACATGAAGTTCCTTTTCGTCATAACTTTTCATAACTTTTGCGCTTCCGGAAGGTCACGCCCTCCTCATTTGCATTACGCAGAAAACTTCGCTGCCTAAAAATGCGGAATTTTCATCATGTTGAGTCTTGCAAATTTCTAGTATTTTTGCATATATCGTGTCACTTGCTTGAATACGTGCTTTGTCTGTATTCTCTCACCATTTGTTGTTGTTGATTCATTAAAATACGTGTAGGCTACTTTGCTCTTTAAAAAGTGGTGCTGTTTTTGAGCTGCTTTTGTTTTCAGGTCTAAAATGGAGGAATAGTTTGTGGTTCAATGCTTCAACTGATGAATTCAAAATCTAAAACTAGGTTACTCAAACTGAGTCGTCTCATTGGAATTATCTTTTCTCTGTTTAAATAGAACTAGAATTTCATCATGATAATAATTGCATTAAAATTGAATTTGTCTCAAGATTGCTTTCTTCCTGAATATAACCATTTCTTCTTGGTTATAACCGGAGTTTTTTCTCGAACTTAAAAGTGCAATATGCTGACTCTTTATTTTACATTTTGTCTTATTTGCGTGTTATTTGTCTTATTGTGTTGTATTGGTATGATGTTAAATTGGTATCGTTCTGTGTATTTATTTTCTTGCCACATTTATTTTTGTGATAGTAAATTCCTTAGTGTTTGTCAGTCCAGTTGCTGATTATATTGTAAATGTAGCTGTAGTGTTATACAATGCTGTTCATGGTACGAATGCTATGTGTATCCATTCCCCCCCTCCCGCTCCCTCAAACCCTCCATTTTTGGCTATATAGCCCCCAGGGCTATGAGCCTCTTGTCATTTATGAATATATTTAAATCATGTTATGTGAAAATAAAAGGACAAAGTTCCAAAGTTACTGACTGATGAGTTTTAATACGCTCCCTTGGAATGGCATAACATTCTGTTTGTTGTTTACGTTACGACATAATAAAGTTTTCTTGATGAAAAAATACAACTTTGTCACCTGTTATGTCAGATATTGATTTTCATTTATGATGATGTCAAACGAGCAGATTTCTTGAGAATTACTTCAAAGTGGTTAAAAAAAAGTAAATAGGAGCGTATCCATTGGAAGATGAAAAGGGGCATGAAGTGCATCCTTGAAGAAGGAAAAGAAGAATAAAAGGTTACTGGCCGTTATACATGTAGATATGCCTGTTTACGAGTGCTTTCCCATGCACCTGCTCTTTCCCTTAATTTGGCCATTACGTCATAATCTTCATACTGCGACAGAAAGTGGGCCCCGTTGCTTGTTTTGTTTTTATTTAGTTTTGTTTGTGTTTTGCTTTTGTTATTCACATTTTTATTTGCTGTTATTCGTACCATTAAAATCATCAACATCTCCCACATTGATACCTTCCGCCGACTTGGTAATTGTCACTTCATTGCATTATCATGGCCATGATGATCATAATGATCATGATCAAGATGATCATCATGATCATCATCATCATGATCATCATCATCATCATCATGATCATGATCATCATCATCATCATCATCATCATCATCATCATCATCATCATCATCGGCAGCATCAGCAGCCGCAGCAGCATCAGCAGCTGCAGCAACCCAAGCCACCATAATCACCTTCATTACCAAAAAAAAGTTGTTTCTCGCGCAAGCGATGAAGCGCCCGCTCGTGTTTGATGTGTGTGTGTGTGTGGGGTGGGTGGGTGGGTGTGCGTGTGTGTGTGTGTGTGTGCGTGTGTGTGTGTTTCTTTGCAAAAGTCAAATCCCCAGGACCTATTTAGTATTCAGTGAATGCACTATTCGAGCGTCCAACTCCCACATGCAAGATATCATCAATGGAAAATCAGAGAATCATTGCCCCCATGGCGAACCAGAGCTTAGGCTTCACTTCCTCTGACTACGGAAATTACAGCACTGTGTTAGTTTCCAATGGCACTCCCAACATCTACGTTTTTATACCCCTCATGGCCTGGGCTGCCGCAGACATCTTCTCAGGAGATTGGGAAGCTAAAATCTCTTTAATTTGACCTTTGAAGTCAAGAACTAAAATCAATGACGATCGTAAAATTGTGACCGATTTGCTGCGATATCAGGATGCAAGATGCAGGAAACCCTTCTGTACTAAATACGTCTGTAGTGTGTGACATATTCTGAAATTGTGATTGGGGCGGCGTATTTTGTGGTTGCAATGTGAGTGACGATTTAATGGTTGTGATGTGAATGACGTAGTTTCTAGTTGTGATGGGGGTGAGGTATTTCGTATAATGAAACTACGTCGAACAGTATGTGCAGGTTGTAAAGGTGACGTCAGCGGCCTTGATCTTTGAGAAATCGTAAAGTGAGATTGCACAAAAGGTTGAGTGCACGCGTTTCTTGGCACAAGTCAAATAACGTATCTACATAGTAAACACAATACAAATTCCGTTCATTCATTATTAAGATATAGCTCCCTCCTCGCCCCTCTCCCCGTTTCCTCCACCTTCGGCCCCCCCCTTAAATGTTTGAAAAACAATGTGAAATTCTGAGAGATGGACCGACCAACAGACTGACCGGCGAATGGATTGGCCATGAGCTGGACATAATGTATACCAAAATGCGTTCCAATCTGTTCAACCCTATTTGACAAAGCCTATAAGGCAAAACGATTTATCGAAAAAACTGACTCAAACCTTTGCGGTAGTGCAAATATAATGGCACGGTCTGGCCATTAAGGTAATGTTCCTATGAAGTGTGGTCAAAATCAGTTCAGTTTTTCCTGAGATGTGACTTACAACGGACGGACGGACAGACCGATAATTTGGATTGTTGTGATTTTTGCCTATTTCAAAGTATTTATAGATATTAACTGAAAAACAACACAATCACGTGATAATATATTGATTGTGTCACGTGGGAAAATAAAAAGCACAAAGCGATGGTTTCAGGTTAAAAGAAAAGCAATTTAGAAGATTGTTGTCACACAACACCCACCAACAATGTAAAGGGACTCTGCCAAAACCAAGAAAAGGCCTCAATGGACATCGTTGCCATGACAACTTTAAAAGCAAAATAATCAGGTTCGGGTTCGCTGCGTCAGCACAAACCATCGACAAACATCATCTCAGGCTATCACACCCTGGCTTGTTTTCGTTGAAAGAAAGGTAGCAGGCCTGTCCCCGGTGGATGAAAGCGCAAACACGGTCAGATTAAGAGCTGTTTTTCATGCAAGACTTGTGAAAATTAAATTCGGGGGAAAATGAAGCCAAACAAATTCATCTTAACGATGAAACTTTCTGTTCCAAGGCGCAAGGTTACAACCTGAGTATCAGAGAATACTGCTTTTAAAGTTATCATAATTATGAAAAGGATCTGATGACATTCTACTATAGTTACATACTTCAGACAAATCCATTAGCAATTTCCATCAGCGTCAGACAGACATTTTTACACACTAATCTGATGAACATGCATATATTTTATATGTTATCTGAAGAAAGAACCCAATACCAACATTATGCATCGACTTCACCATGAACGAAGAAATGATGAAAGAGGTGGGTTCTGTTTGGTTCAATCAAAACGAAAGACTGCAAATCTTACGCAGAGGTCAAGACCATGGCTGGCAGTGGCATGTCAACAATGGAAGGCCTGAGCAAGATTTGGAAGTGCAGAGAAATTCATTTCTGCACCAAGGTGAAACTCTTCAGGGCTTTAGTCCTGTCCGTTCTGCTGCACGGCTGGTGGACCTTAGCAGCATGCAGAACTGGTAAACGCAGACAGGCATTTCAAATGAAGTACTATCATAGGCTACTGCAAATCGTCAAGCATAAACGCAAGACTAACGTGCACCTATAAAAAGCCTGACCACGTCACTTGTGCGCCATCAAGAATCACCCATTCCCATTGAAAATAAGGGGGAGCCCGTCGTGGTTGGGTCACGTTGCATCACATCACGTCACGTCCCACGTCCGACATTCATTCAACAACGAATCTGCAAGGAACAGTAAGGCAAAGAAAGAGCTGGACAGATGATATCAAAACTTGGCCGACGCTGAACACCTGAACGAGCGTTGACAATAGCTGTAGCCGAAGTGGCGAAAACTCTTAATACAACAAGTTATACAGGATGCTTTCACGCGCTTGTTGTTCAATCGAAATCAAAACGCGGCGATCTGAAGAGATCGCTAGTACAGAAGTCGGAATAAAAATCAATTGTTATGTTTTGAACTGTTAGATTGACTGCATCCAATATTGTTATTGAAGGGAGGAAGAAAACCGAAGTACTCGGAGAAAGCCCTCGTTATCCTGAAAAATCTCATACCTAAGTCATTTAAGTTCGTCCCACGCGGCGTTCGAACCCGCGGTCTTCGGCTTAGAAAACCAGCTCACTATGAACTGAGCCGTCTCCCCAACGGCCCGACAGGCTGCGGGACTGATTTTGAGGATGATTATGAGGAGGATGAGGAGGAAGAGGAGTAAAAGAAGGAGGGGAGGAAAGAAAATTGCATATAAAATAGGGCCATGCTCTGACAGGCTGAATATTAACAGCTCAGCTCGGACCATGAAACAAACAGAGGCAGCAGCACGCAGAGCCTTTCGGCAATGAAGACAGACGTCGAGGATCAAATCAGCGCCGGGCGTATAACTCCCCCTGAGAATTCATAGGAACAAGACAGAGAGCCGTTCAAGAGGCTTAATTCTTTAATGCCTAATACAGAGTATTCGAGGCTCTGAGGAAGTTTGAATAAAGCAGACGCAGCAGCCGAATGGGATGTCCTTGTGGAAGGTGCCTGTTGAGTGACAAGTGTAAACAGAACAGCATGGAGAAGGAAAAAAATGACAAATATGGACAGCAGAAAGGCCGAAGGGGGTGAGGGGGGTAAAAGAGAGAGAGAGAGAGAGAGAGAGAGAGAGAGAGAGAGAGAGAGAGAGAGAGAGAGAGAGAGAGAGAGAAAGAGAGAGAGAGAGAGAGAGAGAAAGAGAGAGAGAGAAAGAGAGAGAGAGAGAGAGAGAGAGAGAGAGAGAGAGAGAGAGAGAGAGAGAAGACGTGGAAATAGTACAGGAAACAGATGTGGTTGGGAAAAAGAAGATCAGAAGAAGAAGGAAGGGGAAGAAGAAAAAGAGAAGAAGAAGAAGAAGTAGAAGAACAAACAACAACTAAACGAACAAGAAGTAGAACAAAAAACCACGACAAGGAGGAGGAGGAGGAGGAGGAGGAGGAAGAAGAGGAAGAAGAAGAAGAAGAAGAAGAAGAAGAAGAAGAAGAAGAAGAAGAAGAAGAAGAAGAAGAAGAAGAAGAAGAAGAAGAAGAAGAAGAAGAAGAAAAAGAAGAAGAAGAAGAAGAAGAAGAAGAAGAAGAAGAAGAAGAAGAAGAAGAAGAAGAAGAAGAAGAAGAAGAAGAAGACGAAGAAGAAGAAGAAGAAGAAGAAGAAGAAGAAGAAGAAGAAGAAGAAGAAGAAGAAAGAGGCTGATCTGTGATTTAAGAAGACGAAGGTCTATATTACTGACGCACCCAAAGTCTTTCAATGTTACTCTCCCGTCCGTCGCGTGTTATCAAGAATCGCAAGTCTCAGGAGTAATCTATACAAACCCCTAGCACCCCTCCCCCTGATTAAAAAAGTTTATAAATGTTCATCTTCATCTTTAGGAGTAGGAGATGCAACATCAGCAAAACCGCACAACACACACCCCCCCACACACACACACACGCACACACACACACACACACATCCACACCCTCACACACATCCACACACCCACACTCACACCCAAACACATAACACACACACACACACACAAAGAGGTTAATTAAGAAAAATCGTGCTTTCTGCAGCCATTAAACGATATTGAAAGTCCAGTCGTTACTCATTAGTATGTGTTTTCCTGCTAAGTGAAGCAGACTCATGGACACACACTTTGCTAGACAGACAGAGAAGAAGAAGAAGAAGAAGAAGAAGAAGAAGAAGAAGAAGAAGAAGAAGAAGAAGAAGAAGAAGAAGAAGAAGAAGAAGAAGAAGAAGAACAACAACAACAACAACAACAACAACAACAACAACAACAAGCAGAAGAAGAAGAGGAAGAAGAAGAAGAAGAAGAGGGGAAGAAGAAGAAGAAGAAGAAGAAGAAGAAGAAGAAGAAGAAGAAGAAGTAGAACAACAACAACAACAACAACAACAACAACAAGCAGAAGAAGAATAGGAAGAAGAAGAAGATGGAAGGGGGGGAGGGGTAGAGAGAAAGAGAGAGAGAACAATTAATTCATATTAGTTTAAGCATTTTCCCAACTTTTTCTTGTTTTCTTCTGAGGCAGGAATCACGAAGACAGAAACCTTTCCCGCTTATTTTGCTTAGAAGTAACCCTCTTACACCCTTCCAACCTCAGCAGAAACTTATTATACTGGGCCGTAAGAGCGTATCAGAGCTGCTCTTTGTAGAAATGGATTAATGACTTCTTTTCCTAGTACAATCTACCTGAAATATCTTGAATCCTCTCCATTAGGTAGGTATACCTATCTGTAAATCTGAGATCTAAAACACACAGAGAATCTGACAAAAACGTCTCTTCGCAATCATTTAACAATGGGTTACAAAACATTTTTTATTGCTTGTCGTCTCAACCTCTAAGTCTACAACGAGTCAGCCGGAATGTACAGCACACAGACATCGTGCGACTTCTCTGTGCCTTATTGTATCAATGGATTATCACAAAACGTCTTTAGTACTTGTTTTTTCCTTGGCTTGCAAAATCGCTCTATCGGTCTGCACAGACATCTATTAAGCAAAGAGACCAAAGTGTTCCACTATAAGAAGAACGGGTGCTTGACACGCAGCGGGTACATAATGATTCCAGGAGACTTGCCTCTCGTTCACCCCTATAAAATGCTTTTGCCCGACCCCCACACAGGATCAGAAGTGGCCAATAACTAGTCCTTTTACTCAAATAGCCTATTTTTCTATTTTAAAAAAACCCCTCCCAGTCCATGCATAGCCCATTGTTAGGTGAATACCATATGGTTGGTTGGTTGATTGTTTTGTTAACGTCTTTTTCCTTGAGATAATAAGACGTACGCACGCATTCACACACATTTGCACCAGATACATACATACATACATACATACATACATACATACATACATACATACATACATACATACATACATACATACATACATAAATACATACATACATCCATACATACATTCATACATGCATACATAATTATATAAACTGAGCCAAAGCTTTTGCTAATCTAACGCTTACATCGAAGCTTATGTTATCAATGGAATCGATAGTATGAACACCAGTTTGCAAAAAATGGACGAATATCACTGCAATAAAATAATACATGTTTCAGAAAAATAGATTCCCCACACATGCATTGAACATTTTTACAATATTTGTTTTTAATTGAGTTTAATATTATTCTGTGTGCCATGCTTGGCACTGATCTAGCAATTGCACAAAATGTATCATAGTTGCGATTAAGTTTAATGTCTTTTACAAATTTATTTTCTACAGAGTTTTGAATTTCTTTAGAAGACAACGGTATCTTTATAAATCCCACGCAATTCATGGTGTGTGATAGAACATTCTCAGGCAAGTTTGAGGTGATGCAACGGTTCATGAAATGGTAATCGCCTTCTTTAGCTTGCCTTGTAATTTATTGTTGAAATAGGATTTATATAAATTTTTTAAAAAATCGTTTCAGCCGTTTTTGAGATATTGAGCACACCGTATTTAGCAATAAAATGATCCTTTGTTATAGAGTACATATGATGGCTCGGGAGGCAGGCCACTAATCTAGGTAATGTTCCTACGAAGTTTGGTCCAAATCCGTTCAGTGGTTCTTGAGGTATGGTTTTTAAAGCACCGACAGGCCGACATTTGGATCGCTCTTATTTCTTCCGACTATTTCAAAATAACAAAATGCACAAGAACGTGTAACAAAGTAAAACTTTCAATAATTACATTAGAATTAGTTTCCTTAGTGGGTTTACCATAGGAACTTGGACAGAAACTGTTTTCATGTAATGTGTCACACGAGATTGAGAGAGAGAGAGAGAGAGAGGGGGGGGGGAAAGAGAGAGAGAGAAAGAAAGAGAGAGAAAAGGAGAGAGGTTCCAGGTTCCAAGAAATGCAGAAAGGCTAGCACAAGGAAGTTAAGCCTCCTTAAACAAGTCATTACAGAAATGGCATGGTCACCCATTAAGATCCATTTGAAAATGAAAAGAGAAAACCCAATAGACATTAATTATAAAGACCATTGCTTGCCGTGTGATGGAAGGTAGAAGTAAAACCAGTTTTGTTATGCTTGGATGCAGCAGAATAATCAGTACGACATCCGGATGAAAAAAAAATTGGTTAAACTAAAGCATAACTGCGGTTGGTTTTTAGTTGTAATGGTCTTAAGATTTTTTAACGTCTTAAGCTTTAACTTTTAAAATTCTTGTCCACATTGATAATGTTCACTTAAGTCTTTAGCGCCAAAACCTTCTGGGATTTAAACGTCTCGTTCTTGTTCTTGTCGATTTATCTCCCTCTTTTCTTTTTTTTTCTTTTGTTTTCTTACTTTTTATCTTCCTTCTTTTCTTTTTTTTTCTTTATCTCGTCCTTATTTTCTTTCATTCTTTCCGCCTTCCTTTCTTTTCTTTCCTTATCTCTGTCCCCCCTCCTTCCTTCTTTTCTTTTTTTCTTTCTTTCAATCTGTCTATCTACCTTCCTTTCTTTTCTTTCTTTCTTTCTTTCTTTCTTTCTTTCTTTCTTTCTTTCTTTCTTTCTTTCTGTCTTTCTGTCTTTTTCAAGACACCCCACGCAGGGGACGCTGAGGCTATACTCTAATTTATCGAACCCCCGTTTACAAAAACAAAATAGAATATAAACATCATTATAAATTATCAACAAAACACATACATAGAAAATGCCTACATTGCCAAATAATAATATCTTAGGAATCCCCAGTGACCACCTGGCAGAAAGCGTCCAATATTCCCAAGCTGATTCAACAGACCCCACACACAAATGAGGAGTTTAGTCCCGGAAGAGTTTTCAAGAAAAAAGGTAGGTGACTGGTCTAGCGAAGAAGAAGATAGTATAGTAGATTAATAGAACAGAGTAGAAATGAGAAAGAACAAAAAAGAAAGACAGCGACAGTGCGAATTTAAAGCACTAAATTTCCAGAAAGTGGGGATACTATTTATACTGAAACCCCCGCCACCCCACGGGGGATTTGAGCAGCTCTTGAGCTGGAAAAGCGCTGTAGATGAACAATGATTAAGTTGGCGGATAAAGTATCGCCATCAGTCTCCTTTTTCTGTCTATTTATCTGTTTAACATTAGCTAATCAATATGCAAAGTCGGACGTGCAGAGATAAAATATACAAGAAACAAATACTCACAATTTACCTCCCGGAGGAACGTGATACGTCTCTTTTTGTTGTCTCCCAATTTGTGTAATCCTTTTTTCAAAATGCACGGAAAAATACACAAGCGTTTCTTTCTTTGAAAGATTCAACTAGTTACTCATCCGCACAGTTGTTGGCCACAGTATTCTTCGATTATGGATAGAAATAATCGTTCATGAGAGGAAAATTCATAAAGATAGAAAGAAAGGAAGGTAGAAAGAAAAGAGTCTGAAAATCAAATGGCACGCGAGGCGAGAGAGAGAGAGAGAGAGAGAGAGAGAGAGAGAGAGAGAGAGAGAGAGAGAGAGAGAGAGAGAGAGAGAGAGAGAGAGAGAGAGAGAGAGAGAGAGAGAAACTGCAACCGTGGATAAACAGTTTATGGGACATCTAGAATAGCAACACACGTCACCGAAAGTGACGAATGTGGGAGAGAAGGCAGCAGGCGTAAAATTATCTCCCTTGCTTCAACGGGCCTCAGTCGTAGGTGGCATCCTGTTGTGACGATGTGACGGAGATGGCGTTTTATTCTGCTGGACCAATTCTGACTAGAGCTACTACCACGAGAACAAATCAATGAGAATTAATTATTGTGAGGTGTAGAGGTATTTTTAGCGTGCACACAGACGCAAATTGAGAGAGAAATACTGTTAGCTGTACCCAGCGAGTTACAAAATAATATTGTTAGATGTAAATGAATCCAAGGATATTGTCTGATAAGATGCAATGAGTCAGACAATTTTGTTAGATGTTGGTTTATATAGTGGTCTCGTGTCCACCGTTTCTATTCTCCTTATATAGAATATAAAAATACTATCTCCCTATGTCGTTCTACAGATCAATATCGTTTTGGAGATAAAAACACCATTAAGAGAACATGTCAAAAGAGAATAACTCATGGTGTTGTTCCACCAAATGGATCGCATATAAAATATTGATGCCTTTGGCAGAACAATGCAGGTAAAACAGAGAAGCTGAAGATTTGTTCCAAACAGCATACGAACAACAAAACCCACAAAGTTCAGAGCACAAAGTCCTTACAACAGTGCATACACATGATCATGGATTCAATTTGATTTTCACTAGCACTATATAAATATAGTCCAGGTACCCTTCCAAACACGAATAGAATCTGAAACCTATTTTTTTAATGTCCAATCGCATCCATTCTGCTTACTTACAGCTGACTACATCAGCAACTAAAAAGCTACATTTATTATGATCCATTACTGATTGTTAATGGTCATGCAGGATGTGTAATTAATTTGCTAGCTCAGTGAACCATACTTCCCTATAAACTGCCCTCGGACATTAAACGCATTGTCCGCCTGCTACAGTACCAGAAATCAATGGGGGACAGGATCTTAAAAATAGAAGGCAAATGAGATTCTGCTTTGGCAATCTTTTTAGAACCACTCAGTTACCATAACACTAAGTACTTTAGAACACCACATTCGTCGGACAACACTTTATTCAAAATCCCTATGTTTTTGTAAAGGCGAGTCAAAAAGTAATCACATTTTTTGTATTTCATGTGAAGTATATGATAAAAAATATCTGACAAATTTTGCAATTATAAATGATTATATCATTTACGTTATGAAATATTTTGTTTCTTACTTTGAGGTTTTTAGACTCGTACGGAAAATTCAAAATCACTGCTCCCTTAGAGTTGCGTCAAAAGCAAAGAGCGGTGATTGAATTCCTTGCTGCTGAGGGGGGAACCCTTGTGAATCTTCACAGACGATTACAAAATGTGTTTGAGGACAATACTTTAGATTATACGCAGATGAGTCCGTCGTCTGAATTGATGAAAAGGTGGGAACTGTGAGCGTAGCCGATAAACCCGTTCTGGCCGCCCGTCCTCTTCTGGGAATCCTGGCAGTAAATCAAAAGCAGATGCTCTGATCAGAGAAGACAGGCGCATAACTCCTGATGAGTTGGCAGAAAACCTTGCAGTGAGCAATGGAAGTGCTTACAACATTGTCGAATCACTTGGCTTTTCAAAAGTGTGTGCCCGTTGGGTACCAAGAGAGCTGACTAGAACAGTAACAACATATTACGAGGCAGGGATACATGCTCTCATTCGAAGGTGGAACATTGCTATTGAGACAAACGGTGACCATGTTGAGAAGTAGGGATGTGATCCACAGAGGACCAGCTTCATTTTGATGTGTGATACATGCTCCTGTGTTGGTTAAATACAAGATACAAGATACATGTACAAGATACAAGAAAACTTTATTATCTCACTCTGAGAAATTAAGACATGTTTTGCAGGCAGTTAAAGGAAATCATCAATCAATAGAAAGAAAACATAACACATGTGCCCTACACAGTTGGGATTTCACATTCTTACTGGACATCTATACATCTATATAGCATTCTCCTTCTCGCTTAGGTACAGATAACAGATTAAAAAGTTAATTAAATTAAAGCAAAAGACATTCATATTGTATTTTTAAATGTATATAAGATCATAAAAATCAATTCTAATGACAGAGATAACTACACACCTACACAAATAATTACCTGTCCTAAAGAAAATGGAATTACTTTTTGACTCACCCTGGTATGAACCCGATAATGTGTAGGGCGATAATGTACGGAAAGGGAGTGCGATCTTGCTTGTTTCATGGATGCTATACATACATACATTGTTATTGCTTTAGGTCCAGCGGACTCTTCCGAGCCAAATCAGGACCGGACAACCCTTGATCCGCATAAAAGATCTGCTGAAACAACCCTAGTGGTAAAACCGAAAGCTCCCCACCAGCCAGTCCCTTTACAATAAAGACATCCCCCGCAGGGGACGGCTGAGGCTTCACCCCAACTTATCGAACCCCCGTTTACAAAAACAAAATAGAATACAAACATCATTATAAATTATCAACAAAACACATACATATAAAATGCCTACATTGCTAAATAATAACATCATAGGAAGCCCTAGTGACCACCTGGCGGAAAGCGTCCAATATTCCCAAGCTGATCCAACAGACCTCATACACAAATAAGGAGTCTTGTCCCGGAAGAGTTTTCAAGAAAAAAGGTAGGAGACTGGTCTAGCGAAGAAGACGATAGTATAGCAAATTGATAGAACAGAGCAGGAATGAGAAAGAGCAAATGAGAAAGACAGGACAGTGGGAATTTAAAGCACTAAATTTCCAGAAAGTGGGGATACTATTTATACTGAATCCCCCGGCACCCCAACGGGGGTTCATGGATGCTGATCTAGCATATCAAAACCATAGTAACAGTTTCTCTCTGCTCATTATATATTTCAAATAGTCATCTCTTAGCGTGAATTGGACATTTCATTAGTTTTTTTTAATTATATCGACCTAAACAAAATTATATTCTGATTGATTTCATTCCTGTCATGAGTAATACAAATTTGTTGAACTGAAGCTGAAGGGAAGTAAATTGTTTCATAATATTTTATTCCTCTCGAAAACCGTGAATGTTGCTAGAATTAAAATTATAATTTAGTTTACTCGATCTATGTCTGTAAAGCCTTATCAGTTCTTAACTGTAAAGTAACAGTATCCAAAGGTCACGTTGGCAGGGGAAAAAAAAGTGTGACCCAACAAAATCTCAACAACTTCAATACCATTCCCACCTTTTTACGCTCTCTCGTCATTTCTCTGTCTCTATCTCTCTCTCTCTCTCTCTTTGTCTCTGCCTGTCTGTCTGTATGTCTGTCTGTCTGTCTATCTATATTTCTCTCCCAACTCTCTAGGGGTGGGGAATTGGGTTCAAGGGAAGTAGCTTCGCGAACCCTTTTCCACAATCAACCGGTGTTAGATTCCTGAACACTGTTAGAATAACATAATTTCGTTATTATTTATGCATTTCCTATAGCTTCAATCCATCACATTTCAAAATTAAAAATTGTATTCATTGCTCTCTTGTTCCTTGTGCCCTAGGGAACTTTCTTTTAACGTATAAAAAGCTTAGATATAGCACCACAGAAGAAAAACAACAACAACGGATACTGAAAAATTTGGTTTCAGTATTTCGAACGATCCCCACATTCTGGCTACTGGTGTGCTTTCGAAAATGAGAGCATATCTGGTCAACTTCCACATTTCAGCATATCTATCTTCGATGATATTAAGCCAAAGGTACTCTGTCGCTGTCTGTAAAGATATTTTATCAAAATCGAAACCTCGTTTTTAGCGACCCATTTCCATAAATTTCCATAAATTGTCGGACCTTTGCACCTTGACATGAATAAACAGGCCCCTAACTGAAGTAGCCAAACGCACATCACTCATAGTGACTACAAAAAATGAAAGTAGGGCCCCATTATTTAAACTAAAAGACACAACAGAAACTGAAAACAACAAGCCCATTTGAAGCGGGTTTAAAACGCAGACTTGGGAAAACAAAGAGAACAAACTTTTGATGCTTAAAAATTGTTTTTGATCAGGCCATTAGGGATCGCGATCAGAAAGTTGAAAATGCGAAAGTGTCTATTCCAATAAAATGAACAAGATATTTTGGGTTTTCTTATACATTTTGGATTTTGTAACCCATTTGTAACCTTTAGGAGACAAAAAACATCGGATCATTTTCTCAGGGAAAGCAAAGCAAACCGCAGTCCAGCGCCGAACAAGACTGGGTTGAATGGACCAACCAACCTCTTCTTACTGGAACAAATAGATTTTTTTTCTTTTATTTAACTAAGATTAAAGGAAAGGGGACAGAAGACTTAATGCTAAACTAAGTTTGCTAACTGGATAAGTCAAAACATGATACACGCAAGAAAGGCACGATGACGTGATTTTAGTATGACTTAGTATTTTAGTTTCGTCTGACTTTAGTATTTTAGTTTCGCATGTCGAAACCACGCATAATATAATTTTGCTGTAAAGTTTTCTCTTATAACGTTCATTTTAAGAGAAATAAATAACGATACAAATTTGAAAAAGCAAAACACGATTTTTGTAATGTATTTATTTATTTATGTATTAAAACATTTTTTGCTGACAACGAAAAATCATTTTAAGCGAGTGTAAAACAAAGTAATAATATAATTATGTGTTGTAAATCTCTCACCTATGATGTTGCTTTTACATTTTTCAATAGGCAATAGCTATTCCCGATTCGCTTGAAGCAATTTGAGTGCATAGCAAAACGAGCTCTTTTCCACATTTTGTCGAAATTTCGTCGGTCGGTCGAGAGAGAGAGAGAGCGAGAGAAAGAGAGAGAGAGAGAGAGAGGGAGAGAGAGGAGGGGGGAGGGGGGATAGAGAGAGGGAGAAAGAATGAGAGAGGGAGAGAGAGGGAGAGAGAATATGTATGTGTTTGTATGTGTGTATGTTTGTGTGAGTCTGTCTGTGTGAGTGAGTGTGTGTGCGTGTATTTGTGCGTGTGTGTGTGCGTTTGTATATGCTGTTGTTTGCTTTTACTCCTTGCTTTCCCCCCATCCCCACATCTCCCTTAATTCTACGAACTCGGATTTCAACACTTTTTTTTGTTTAACACTCCTATATCCGGTAGAGTCTAGACGGGCACTTTAGTTGTTCACTTATAAACGACATGGTAGTGTATTGCGTGTTTTAGTTTGCTTTACCATGCACTTGTTGACTCAGTAGAGTAGTGATATGGGCACGCGCTAAAAATGTTTCGTTCAGCAAAGTCCAGCTCGGCTAGTGTGAAATATGGATGGAACAGGACTAACAATAGTGCAAAAACCTGGCAATATCATGGCTTCAAAGGGTGGGCGTCAAGTCGACAAAGTCACAAGAGCTGAGCGCAGAGTTTTAGTAATGTTGATGTGTGCCTGCAATGCAATTGGAGTCTTTTTGCCACTAATGTACATTTTCCCGAGAAAGAGAATAGTGGAAACCCTGATGAAAGACGCATCGCCGCGAACTGTTGTATAGTAACCAGTTGTCCAACGCTCTCGAATTCATGACAAGTTTTCATTCAAACAATGGAACTAACTTTAACTTTAAACTATTTAGTTCTCAATTCGTTTATTTTGTTTGTAATTAAGGAGCAAGACGCTTCCATTTGTGGGGCAAAATACCCATAATAGGCATAATAGGCATTTTGCCCTACACTAAAAGACGTTTTACCCCAGGCGTGAGACAAAAAAAGCCAACAAATAAATTTTCAGTTTTGTCATGTTGTGCTCACCCTGTTACTTCAATCCTGGAGTGTTTATGGTGTTTTGAACCCGAGCCAATCCTCAATAGTATGCGTCTATTTGAAGCTGACCGCGGCTTAAACAGGAACAGATATAACATTTCTTCCTTAAAGGGGGCTTTTTGCCCCCTGCTACTCTACTTAGATGGGCGGCTTTATTAAAAAGGCAACCACCAAAGGACACAAAAGAATTAAACAAGCGCACAAAACACCCCCAGGCCAAACAGCTACGAATGAGTACCTGGCTGTGTTTAAAAGCGAGGCAGGTAAGGCAGCGAAGGAGAAAAGATGGGTCCCAAACGCCTCTTCTCCCCAACGACCGAAAGGTTACGGAAACATATTTCCCTTTACCAGGTAAAATCTACGCAGTCTGATGTCTGCTGGCTGTCTTCTGTAATAAGCATTGTTACCGCAGGAAGTAGCGCTTTACAAGATTCATTATCATGATGATGATTATCATCACGTGTCATAATAACTGCAAGGAGTTTCCATTTTTTATTGAGCAGTCATGATGGTTGTTATATCCTTAACGCACACTGAGCAATTCGACAGTGAATGGAAACATGTTCATTACAGATGGACATCATCATCATACTTAGTATAAAAAAGCCATCAAAATCGGTTCATTTAAAAAAAGAAAAGGAAAAAAAAAACAAAAGCAAAAACGTTTACCCCAGCGACCTTGACCATTGATGTAGAGCAAATACCATGGCAAGGGATTGGGTAGACACAGTGCATCTGCAATAATAATAACAACCATATGAAGAGCTACTGATGGACAACTTAGCAAGATCCACAAGAAAAACAACATCGTCATAGGAACCTGGAATGTCAGAATCCTAAATGGGAATGGAAAATTATAAGAATTGGGCCACGAGCTGGACCACTAGCGCTGGAAAGGCCTAGTTGAAACAAAGACAGACAAAGGTCACAAGCTTTATTTCAGCGGGAGAGATGACAGGCATGAACACGGCGTTGGATTCTTCGTCCACAAGAATATTCTAGCCACTGTCATGGGTTGCAGCCAAGTCTCCAGTAGACTCATTACCATCCGTCTGAGAGCAGCCACTTTCAACATCACCATCATCCAGGCCTATGCCCCAACATCAGACTATGACGACAGCAAAGTAGAGGATTTCTATGAAAATATACAGGCTGTCCTTGACCAAGTGCCGAAGAAAGACGTAGTCATAATGCAAGGCGACTAGAATGCCAAGGTTGGCCAAGATGCGCACCACAACTGGGGAGACATTGCAACAAAAAAGACAAATGACAGGGCTCTGAGATTCTTGGAGTTTGCCAAATACAACAATCTGATACTGGCAAACACGCTTCCTATCCTATCCTATCCCGTAACTCGGAGGTCGTAGGGGCACCACAGATGATCGTTTAACCAGCGTACTCCGTATTTCTGTGTCCTCAGCAACCCTGATGGTTACGCTCAGTGTCAAACCAGTCCATTCTCGAATGTTGTACTCCCACCTCTTTTTCGGTCTCCCTCTTCTTCTACCTCCTTGCACTGTGCCTTGCAGGATGGTCTTTGCAAGACCTGATAATCTGGTGACGTGGCCATACCATCGGAGTTTACGTTTTTTCACAAATTGATCAGGTCATCGTGCTGTCCAATGGCTTGTGTGATGGTCTGTCAGACTTCCTCGTTGGTGATATGTTTGGTATAGGAAATGCCCAGAAGTCTTCTGTAGCACCTCATCTCCATGCTTTGTATTCTTCGTTGTAGATCTGCTGTGTCTTGGTCTCCACAAAAATTCCAGACAATGGACATGGTGACTGGGGAGCATCACAACCAGATCGATTATATCACGGTCAAGAAACGCTTCAGATCAAGCATCAACATTGGAAGTACACGCACTTTTCCAGGAGCAGACATCGGAAGTGACCACGATCTCGTGATGATGTCTTTCCGGTTCCACCTGAAGAGAGTAAACACAGCAAAGTGCACAAAACTGGTTCGACCTGGAAAAACTGCAAGAATCCAATTGTGAAATTTTCACCACTGCTCATTTTGGGAGCTGGTGAAGTAGATGTCAACACCATGACCACCACCTTCAACTCAGCTGTGACAGATGCCGCCACTGAGATCCTTGGCAAGCACCGGCCAAAGAAGAAGCCGTGGATAACACCTGAACTTTTGGACCTGTATGATAAACGAAGAGAGTTGAAAAAGAAAACGAACACCTCACAAGGAGCTGATGCCTACCGAAAAATCAACAATGACATCCGAAAAGGCATGCGCATAGCAAAGGAGAACTGGATAGAAGATCAATGTCAGGAAATAGAGAACAGTCTGAACAAGAACAACATCAAGAAGGCCTACCAGACTGTGAAGCGGCTGACAAATGTTAAACAGCCCAAGGTCTCCACGATCCAAAGCAAGTCTGGCATATGCCTTACAGAAGAGCAAGAAGTCTTGGATAGATCGACAGAGTACTGATCTGACCTTTACAAACACACACCAAACGGAGACCCATTAGTTCTAGCATGTCCCGAGAACAGAGAAGCAGAAGAAATTCTCCCAATTCTCCGAGAAGAAGTTGAGGCAGCAGTGCAATCGCTGGAGAAAGGGAGTGGACAACATACCCGCGGAAATGCTTCAAGCAGGAGGAGAAGCGATGATTGACGCCATCACCATTATATGTAACAATATCTGGCAGAGTGGGGAGTGGCCTACACTATGGACCCAGTCGGTTCCCAAAAAAGGTAACCTTCAGGAGTGTGAAAATTACCGCACCATTTGCCTCATCAGCCATCCCAGCAAGGTCCTCCGGAAAATAATACTCAACAGGTTGAAACCCCAAGCTGAACAAATCATAGCTGAAAAACAAGTAGGATTCAGGGCAGGGCGAAATATCACTGAACAGATTTTCAACCTCAGAATAATCTGCGAGAAAAACCTACAGCACCAACAACATCTATATCATGTGTTCGTAGACTTCAGGAAACGTTTGACCGAATCTGGAATGCAGCTCTGTGTGCAACCATGAGAGTGTACAACATAAGCTATAACATTATTGAAGTCATCAAAAGCCTGTATGACAAGTGCAGTCCTCCATAACAGCGCCATCGGAAACTCGTTCAGAACAACAATCGGTGTGCGTCAAGGATGCATACTCTCTCCAATTCCAAAACTCTTCAACATCTTCAACATGTCAGATGCCCTTGCAGATCACGAAGGCACAGTCAGCATAGGGGGTAGAGCAATCCCCAACCTCCGTTTTGCGGATGACATTGATAGATTGGCTGGAGAGGAACAAGAACTTGAACAGCTGGTACAGAGGCTTGACACCACCTCCAGAGCCTATGGAATGGAAATAAGTGCAGAGAAGACCAAAATGATGATCAACAACACCAATGGCCTCAACACGGACATCGAAGTCCAAGGCCAATCTCTAAACACAGTGCATAGCTTCAAATATTTTGGAACCATTGCATCAGACAATGGGTCGTAAAAGGAAGTCCTCTCCAGGATCGCACAAACAACTGATGCCCTGGCAAGGTTGAAGCCCATTTGGAAAGACAGGACCATCAATCTACATTCCAAGGTAAGGTCGCTGCGCTCCCTTGTCATCTCCATCTTTCTATACGTTTACGAAGCATGGACCCTCACAGCAGATCTACAATAAAGAATACAAAGCATGGAAATGAGGTGCTACAGAAGACTTGTGGGCATTTCCTATACCCAGCACATCACCAACGAAGAAGCCCGACAGACCATCACACAAGCCATTGGACAACACGATAACCTGCTTACAGTGATGAAGGAACGGAAACTCCCATGGAATGGCCATGTCATCAGATCAAAGACCATCCTGCAAGGCACAGTGCAAGGAGGTAAAAGAAGAGGGAGACCGAAAAAGAGGTGGGAGGACAACATTCGAGAATGGACTGGCTTGACACTGAGCGAAGCCATCAGGGTTGCTGAGGACAGAGAAAGATGGAGTACGCTGGTTAAGCGATCATCTGTGGTGCCCCAACGACCTCCGAGTTACGAGATAGGATAGGATTACATAGGATGAGCGTAATGATGGCCTTGCCGACCCAGTACTACATAGATTGCAGTATCTAACCATGAATATTTGACAAGACATACTAGTCTAATATAGTACCACTGACACGGGGCACCGAAGCAGACAGAGGGTGAAATAGAAAGAGTGAGTAAATAGCCCCTGAAAGACAGCGTGAAAATGGTGTCTGTCGGAAACTAATGCCGGTATCACATCCTTCAAGTTCCGGGTCTCCTAGTTTATCCGAGCGCCTTTGCGCATGCGCCAGGTCATGTCGGGCCGGCTTTTTCACGAAGTTCTTAGGCGTCATAACCCTAACCCTAACCCAAACCCTAACATTAACCCTAAACTCTTAACTCTAACCCAAACCCTAACCCTAACCCTTACGAAGACTATGATAGCACTGTGCGCATGCGTCAAATTTTGTAACTCGTCGACCAATCAGAATGCTCCCATTCGCTCCCAGCCCGGCTAAGATACTAGGAACTGTGACGATGTCACACCGGACCCGCGACAGTAGCGACCCGCAAAAAAGAAATACAAGGTTTGGATATTGGATACTGACCAAAGGTTACCCGTACTATTTCGGCAACAAAAGTATATTTCCCTCTGTATTGTCATTGGCTCATTTATTCCTGCTTTCATTCGGCCATTCCTCTAGTTCTTCTTATCCGTGTGCTTCTTGTCCTCGTTCCTCCGCCATCCTTCTTCGTCCTCGTCTTCCTCTTCCTTCTCTTCCTCATTCTGCTACTGATTCTTCTTTTTTCTTTCCTTCCTTCCTGCTCTCCTATTAAGCCTCATATCTCTCCTCTTCCTCCTCCTTCTCCACCTTCTTCTTCTCATATTTTTCTTCCTCCTTCTTTTTCTTCGGTTAAGAAGCCAAACGCAGTGGGTTGATCCATGTACTGCTTTTTTTGCTTCGTGTTGCAGAATCATCTGCTATCTGTCTGACCGTATTAAATAAAATACAATATATACATATTAAATGAAATATACTTTTAAAAATGCTTCCAATAACAAAAGACTTAGAAGGTGTTGCCGCTGTTGTTTTAAACTTTACCAAAAAGTGAAATAATACTGCGCAAACGAACGTGATACAATTATACGAGAAGGCTAGTTAGATAAAACAAGACAGTATAAATCCCAACCCACTTAAAATAATCTAAACGTATGCCTTTTGCTAAAAATAAAAACAAAAACCTTCTATAGTAAATTGGTTAGATTCTGTCATTTGCTACATAGAGTAAATTGGTTAGCTTGGTCCAAGTCTGCTAATCAGTTTAGCACTCAAGCACCGCACCTGGCAGCGCTAAGAGGAGTACACACTATGGGAATCTAAACCTAGTTCTACTTAGCAGGATCGTTCAGGGATTTCTTAATGTACGCTTTCCAGAATCTGCGTTGCCTCCTTGGGTAGATTTTGTACACCTTTGGTTAGGCCCCACACACAACAACAACAAATTTCTGTTTACGGTTTCCCAACCGACCCTAATTTTTTGGCCCGAACCTAAACCCTTTTTGGGGATCGTCTGGAAAACAAATTGAAAAAAAGACCCAAAAAAATCGCAAAAGGTTTAGAAAAAAGGAGAAAAAAGAAGCCTACCTACCGACCCTAATTTTTCACTACGTTTTCGAACACAGACATTTTTTGGCCTTAGATAAAACACTCTGCAACGCTACATCAGTATGAAAGAGAAGTAGACGAAAAAGAAAAAGAAGAGGAAGAAGAAGAAGAAGAAGAAGATGAAGAAGAAGAAGAAGAAGAATAATATGATGATGATGATGATGATGATGATGATGATGATGATGATGATGATGATGATGATGATGATGATGATGATGATGATGATGATGATGATGATGATGATGACGACTACGAAGCTTGACGGTAACAACGACGATGATGATGATGATGATGATCATGATAATGAAGAAGAAGAAGAAGAAGAAGAAGAAGAAGAAGAAGAAGAAGAAGAAGAAGAAGAAGAAGAAGATGATGATGATGATGATGATGATGATGATGATGATGATGATGATGATGATGATGATGATGATGATGATGATGATGTCCATTTATAACATTTCTGCTTCCATCCAGTGTAAAATTCATTGTTTGCATTAAAGAGATGGAAACTATCAAATACTATTCTTTAAGCTGTTGTAGAAACACTATTGTAGAAAAATATTAAAACTTTAATGTTTAACTTAAATGTTTTGAAACTATTTGTAGAAAGAAATGCCTTCGCTTGGAACTATTTTTAAACTATTGGACACCACGGGAAATCGACTTAGAGTTATTTTAAAGCTGTAAGATTTGAATACCAACCATTTTATATAGACCTACACCTGACTGTTTTGGAACCAATGGAAATGTCTTGGACTGTTATATATAAATGGGAACTACTTAGAACTATTTCAAAGACTGTTGTGTAACTTGTATAGACTAAATTTGATGGTGGCAGAATGAAGCTACTGGTGAGATGAACAAAACGTCTTAGAAGAGTTATAAAACAGGTCGTTAAGAATCAGGACTATTATCATAAGACGGCTGGATGCGAATCAGAACTATTATAAAACTTTCAACGAACGAATCCAACAGTTTTGAAACTAGTCTGAGATTGTTTATATACATCAAAGTGACAGGGACTATTTCAAGACTTGCTGGTGACGAAAACAAAACGCATTAGGACCAGTAGAAGATTGTTAGATTTAAGAAGCAAAGTAAGATTGCCTGCAAAACAAATAAAAAGGCATGGAAGAAAGTACATTTCTGATTTTTATCGGACAACTGTATTGTTTTGTATTGGAACAGACTCGGAGCTGTTATAAGACGTATGCATGAGAATCGGAAATGTCTACGAAACTATAATAAAACTATTACAATATTAGACATGGATCGAGCTTAACACTTTAAGCTATTTTAAGAATGCTGATGACAACATCAAGAAGTCTTGGTACTATACCATATTGTTGCTACATACCAATCGAAACAGACTGCTTGATGAAAACGGACATGTCTGCGAACTATTATAACCTTTCTGGAGAAAGGCTGGAAAGCAGCAATTACCGTGTCGCGCCCAAGAGCGGTTTGAAAGTCGCTAAAGCCGTTCTTCTGTCCCTGAGGCACAACCCAGCAACACGGGAACACATCACAGCACACGACTCTTCCACGCTCTTTAAGATGCCACAGAGTTTTGAAAAGGGTAGTTTGCTGACAAAATTGATTTAATTTTGCATTTTTACATTTCTGCATTTCTTGTTTCCCCTTTTCCTTTTAATTTTTTTTCTTTATATCTTCATTGTTTTCTCGTTATTTTTTAAATGACAACATGCGAAAGAAATCATTACACACGACTCTTCCACACTCTCCAAGATGAGACAGATGTTTAAAAAAATGGTAGTTTGATGACAAAGTTATTTGATTTAAATTATTGGATTTTTAAATTTTCATCCCTTCTCTATCGTTCTCACCTTACTTCTCTTTTCTGAGCAACACGTGAACGAATTACAGAATGCGGCTCGACATCCATAATCTGGCAAATCTCATAGAGATTTAAAAAAATGATAACTAGATGACAATGTTAGTTAATCGTTCTTTAAATTTTCAATAGAAAGGTTCCTAGTATGTTTTTTTCCTCTTTCTTTTCTTTTCTTCTTCTCTTTCATAAACTTTACTGCTCGTCCGTCTTTTTTCTTCCCATTTCTTTTTGTTCGTTCTTTCGTTTTTTTTATTTCATAATATCAAAAAAGCGAACATGTAGACTTATTCAAGGCATCTTGAGTTTCAGTCCGATTGCCTCAAACATTAATGAGAGAATTTATAGATTTGTGCCAACTATGATCAATGATCAATTGTTTAAATCACCGATCATTGATTGGATGATTTGACCGCCTGACGGACTGCCTGACCCACTCATCGATCGACGTGTCATTGACACATTGAGTTCAGTCCATTACATGGGTTGATTCTAGAACTTTTGCTTTAGTAGTGATGAGGAGTACGACGACGACCATACTGGCGGTGGTGGTGGTGGTGGAGATGATGATGATGATGATGATGATAATGATGATGATGATGATGGTGATGATGATGATGATGAAAATGATGACGATGGCGATGATGATGATGGTGGTGGTGGGGGTGGAGGTGGGGATGGGGATAGTGATGATGATGTCTTGAACAACGTTCTTCTCCATGAACCTATATTGAACACGTGAAACAATATCACGTCTCAACAATTGGAGGATTACTCCAGGAAATTTCTAACCCCTTTTTAACGTTGCATCTCCTGTGTAGGAATATCTTGGAATCTACTTTCCAAGATAACTGTATCAAATGTACAGTCAACGGCGAAATAACGAGACTTAACGAGCGAACTTTCCTATCGGCGTGATCTTCAGAATCGACTCCATTATTAAAGTCAGGTGGGGTCAACTTCTAAGGTTCCGGCAATTATTTACTACGACTGCCATTTTAAAAAAAGCAGGGTAAAACGTCTGAAAACGGTGTTTTCTGGAATATGAGGCTGAAAAGAACATGGCAATCATTACTATAATAATTATCAGACGTAAGGAGGAAAAACCGTTTTGGTAAAAACCGAAACAACAAAACACCGCAAGCGAACGAGTTCTATGTCACTCGTCCATACTCTAGTAAAGACAAACACAAATCTTGCAATTAATTAATATTAATTAATTAATTAATTAATTAATTAATACATTTTACATAAAACCAACCAACCAACAAACAAAACAAACAATTAAAAAAACATATAAATAAATAAGATCCCAAGCGCTGAGGATGCTTTAGTAACATGAATAAAAACAATGGATAAAACTCCAGTTATTCATTAAGGTGTTCTGACAATACATCAACCTGATTTTCATTTAATTTAGCATGTTACTGTTTGTGACGGTGGGTCTATTGTTGCTGGGCTCTGCACAATGGAATGCTATTACCCACTCGTCTTTAGTCTAAGGAGATCGCTAGTAATCTCCCTGTGACTTAACTTAATACATTTATTTGTTTAGCTCGGTCTGTGTTAAGGCTGGGGTACAGAGAAAGAAAGAACAATTGTAAAAAATCACTGTCACACTAGCTTTCATACGGCTATGAAACATTATGTAGTCCAGCCACTTGATAACAGTAAATATCACACATTTATTTCCTCTACTCTATACACAATCTTCGAAGTACGAAACTAACTTAAAAGTTCAAATGTCACTGCGAATGGTTCGCTCTTGATAGGTCTAGGCAGCTACGGGGATGGGGAGAAAGGACCTAGTGTCTGCTGGGTGTATTTGTATAGCCGGTATTCACTTGTCTAGGACATGAGTGTCAGGATATGTAAATTCCATGCAATGGAATGCGTGCGTGCGCAGACTAGACCTCGGGTTATACTCTCATCCGAAGGATATAAAAGCCTACGAGATGATGATGATGACGATGATAATGATGATGATGATGATGTTGATGATGATGATGAAGAGACGATGATGATGATGACGATGTTGATGGCGATGATGATGATGATGATGATGATGATGATGAAGATGATGATGATGATGATGATGATGATGATGATGATGATGATGATGATGATGATGATGATGATGATGATGATGATGATGATGATGATAATGATGCGTTCATAAGACAATCGCCTTCATCATCGACATTCAAAGATGATCATAGTGGGAAAATTGTATAAGGACGCAAATCTTGAAGTTTCTGTAATAATGTAACTATGAGCTAGAACCTCAGACACTTTTGTGTTTCGGTAGCTTATGTCTGCATGACGGTTACGAAAACTTTTTCAGGAATCATCATTTATTCATTTTACATTAATCTCCCTAGCATGCGTATTCGCTGTAATGGTCTGTCTATGATACAACCCAGAAAGGAGGGAAGAAAGATCATCCTTTGTCTTATGAACACCTTCGTCCACTCCACATAAAAGAACTACTACTATCTTACAGTATATGATACTGTTGTGGCAAGAATTTTTTTAAATTTGTTTCTATTGTGTGGTGATAAGGAGTTTACCATTGACTTTGCATCGTTATTATGTATGAAATAAATATGGATTTACAGGGTGCTCGTTAAACAAGTCGACCACTGAATTATGCTTGCTCTTGTTAATGTTGTTGTTGTTGGTGGTGGTGGTGAAGGTGGTGGTGGTACCAAAGGATGTGGTGGTTTTTATGGCAAATAAACACTGTTTACACCGATGGCAAGGGAGATAAGTGACAGTACACGTTTTAGTAGTAACTTTCGTATTCGTCCAGCCTTTTGAAGTTTTGATATTTATTTAAAACACAGTTATTTTAAACGGATTATTTGGGGTTTCATTTTTATAAAAGTTCGAAAACACCTAGTGTGAATGTTCAAATATCTGTGGCACTGAGTTCGCGTTGCCCATAAACTTCAATGAGACTTTCTGTAAATAATAGTAACCACAATATTGTCTTAGGAGTGCTTACCCTCGCTTTAAATAGGAACAAAAATCACTTTTGTGAAGGGACCCACTTTAACCACGCCCCCCCCCCCCCCTCGACAGATCCTTGTAACATTCACAGTGAGCGTCGTCCCACTTAAAAAATGCTTTAAATAAAAAGAAGGGAATAAAAACCTCTTTCGAAAGAATAGTGTTTTTAAATTACTACATTGCGTAGTTTTAATGCCTATTATTATCAACCGCTAGCCACCCATCATGAGCTAAAAATAACATCTACCAAAGTCGGTAAAAAAAAAGCACAACCTATATAAGAGGCTATTGGTAATGCTTTTCGCTTTAGGTTCATATGATAGACCCTACCCTACTCCGGACACCAAGACGCACACTTGAAGCCGCGTGGTTCATTCAAGAATAGTGTCAAAGGTCACACCGCTATGGTTTTGGAGTACCGTTGAACGGGAGTAATCACTCCCCGTCAGAATAGCAAAGAAAAATTCAAACTTTAGCGGTTCGTTTTTAGCAACGAAAGCTCACTTTTTCATTGTTTAATGTAATAACAAATCCAATTGTAGGGTAAACTTAAACTCCATCGGATGAGAGTATAAACCGAGGTCTAGTCTGTGTCGCATACATTCCATCATAACGGACTTTAAAAATCCTGACGCTCATGTCCTAGACGGGTGAATGCTGGTGACAAGAACACACCCAGCATATACCTAGGTCCTTCTCCCCCATCGCTGGCTGCCCAGGATTGTGCTCAGTTGTCTGGAGCGTTATTACGATGCGCCCAAAGGCTGCAAGTTGGCGCCTCTGGCGGCTTGAGTTAGATCTTGTAACGGCCAGCGCCTTGAGTCGCCAAGTACGGTAAAATATGTGCGCTATAAAAATCCTCGATAATAATAAATAAAAATAAAATTATAAACCCGCTGTCGGCAAAAAGATAAACAAAGCCTCCCAATTGGGTTCCTTTAAGTGAGGGTACAAAAAAAAAACAAGCTCATTTACACATTACATTACATTACATTATTATTGCTTTAGGTCCAGCGGACTCTTCCGAGCCAAATCAGAACCGGACAACCCCCGATCCGCATAAAGGATTTGCTGAAACAACCCTAGTAGGAAAACCGAAAGCTCTCCACCAGCCAGTCACTTTACAATAAAGACATCCCACGCAGGGGACGGCTGAGGCTTCACCCCAACTTATCGAACCCTTGTTTACAAAAACAAAATAGAATACAAACATCATTATAAATTATCAACAAAACACATACATATAAAATGCCTACATTGCTAAATAATAACATCATAGGAAGCCCTAGTGACCCCCTGGCAGAAAGCGTCCAATATTCCCAAGCTGATCCAACAGACCTCATACACAAATAAGGAGTCTTGTCCAGGAAGAGTTTTCAAGAAAAAAGGTAGGAGACTGGGCTAGCGAAGAAGACGATAGTATAGCAGATTGATAGAACAGAGCAGGAATGAGAAAGAGCAAATGAGAAAGACAGCGACAGTGGGAATTTAAAGCACTAAATTTCCAGAAAGTGGGGATACTATTTATACTGAAACCCCCGGCACCCCAACGGGGGTCTCATTTACACACATAGATAATGTCAGTAACCTAAATGCGGCATCAAGTGCCACATGCAGATAGGTCAATATTTTTGAACCATAGTGTTATCATTTTGAAAGGGCATAAAATCCACATAGCCAAAACACATAGAAAATTATAGACTAGTAGCTTTGGTACAGAATCGTGTGCCACAACAGACAGGTCGACACTTTGAAAATCGCGTAGCATTGCCATCTTTAAAAATTTCAAAAAAAAAAAAAAAAACGGTGGGGGAGATGAGAGGGGGAGGGGGACAGTTATTTTACACGTATAATTGTAATCTTACCCGACATTACATGTCATTACAGATACCACGACCTTTGGGAACCCGTGTAATATTAAAAAGAATAAATCCCCGTAAGGCAATGGGTTCAGATGGCTTGTGTGGAAAACTGTCAAAAGTATGTTCTGCTCAGTTGTGTGTTGTTTTCAGCCAGTTGTTTTCTATGTCATTGAAACACTATGTTGTACCCTCAGTCTGAAAGAATTCCACTATCTGTTCTGTTCCAAAGTCTAGAAGCCCTTCGGAGTTAAATGATTATAGGCCTGTTGCATTCACCAATATTGCCATGAAATGCTTTGAGCGTATTGCCTTGGAAACACAACAGTTTCTTGATCCTTTTCAGTTCGCATGCAAGCAAAACAGATCTACTGACGACGCAACACTCTCTCTACTCAACAACGTCTATACACATCTGGAAAACCCTATTTCTTTCGTAAGGATTCTCTTTATCGATTTTTTTCCTCTGGTTTTAATACGTTACAACCTCATCTCATGTCTCTAAAACCTATGGCCCTTGACGTCAATCCCTGGCGTTTCCTGTGGATTATTAGCTTTCTAGTTCACAGATCTCAGTCGATCTGCTTCCAGCGGGCTGTCTCCTCCTCTCGAACTACATCAAATGGCTCCCCTCAAGGCACTGTATTATCTTCTGCTCTCTTTACTCTGTACACCAACGACTGCACTGGCTCTGAAAATCCACCTCTCATTAAGTACTCCGACGACTCTGCACTTCAAGATCTCTCTAACTCTGCAACTGTCTATTTGAAAGAAATGCACAAATTTACTGCATGGTACAAAGCGAACTACTTAAATTTAAATATGAAAAAAACTAAAGAACTGTTATTGATTTCATAAGAACCCCCTCTGCTTTACCTGACTTAGTACTGTGATTGACGGAGAGAAGGTGAGAGAGTTAGTGAATACAAATATTTAGGAATAATACTGGACAATAAACTAACCTTTGATTCCAACACTACTTCCATCCATAAGAAATGTCAGTCCAGAATATATTGTTTGCAGAAATTGCGCTCTCTGTGGGCAACCATGAGAGTGTACAACATCAGCCCTAACATTATTGAAGTCATAAGAAGCCTGTATGACAAAACTACCAGTGCAGTCCTCCACAACAACGCCATCATAAACTGGTTCAGAACAACAGACCAACCAGTACGCTGGTTAAACGATCATCTGTAGTGCCCCAACGACTTTCAAGTTACCGGATAGGATTGGATAGGATAATAAATTTTATACAAATAATCACAATGAGAATGTTAGTAGCTTTCAACAGGTTTAGGGGCGACATCACGTGTTATCCTAAATAGGTCGACAGTTTGGAACAAACGTGTAGCATCTACATTTTGAAAGGGCGTCTGAAATGGTGTAAATATTAAAAAAGAATTATCAACAAACAGTCATATTTTTGGAATTTGGATCTTAGTTTGATTGATAGAATTCCCAGTAGCCTTCCTCGGCTCTATGGTTCGTCGCAGGCACATTTTTGGAAGTGAATCCGGACGACCATTTTGTCTGCCTACTGAGCTGTAAAGAACTATCAGTGTGAAGAAGTAGGGCCCTCAGGCGCGAATAGTCGAGTACAGGTCTCCATCCTCACACAAATATAAGAGAATACCCAGCAAGGTCGTCTCCAGCCAACAGCCAAGGTAACAGCTTGCTAAACTAGTTTCCGTGGAGACCTTCCGGCATAATTATGTGTGAATGGTGGCGAGAAAAGAACTGTTCTATTATTAACCAACCGTAATACAATTTTGCCAAACCCGCCACCTCTTCTTTCAGGATCTCCTTGGTATTCTGCTCCTTCTCTGTTTTTACGTACGTCCTCCATTTGCTTTTTGCTCATTAATTATTTACTAATGTAGGCCTCTGTTACGTTTGAGACGCGCACGATAGATCGTTTGTTTTGCAAAGCATGCACTAACAGAGTGTATTTACCTTTGATTTGATTTTGCGTTGTTGTTAGAAGAAGCTTAGTATAATGTTGATAATTTTCGTTGGTTGATATTATTGGAGAATTTTCTAGAATTACTTGTTTACTAGCGATCGAAGCATGTAAATAAAGCTAGTGGTAGCTACGAGATTCTTCTAACCTAAATAAAATTATATGACGTAAGACAGCATAGTTCGGGTGACGAATTTTATTCTGATTGGCTGTAGTTACGTCACGCTGGAGTGTTCGAGCGTTCTCTGGGGTGTGGAGAGACAATATACGTGACGCACTGGTTCAAAAAAGGAAGATGAAAAAGTGAAAGTGAAAAAAAAGCGATTCAGCGATTGTATGAAGTTGTTGATGTACGCTGAATAAAGTTGGAAAACTTCACACGACGACTCCTGACTTGTTGCTGAGCGAACATGTTACGTGGATAAACGAATCTGAGTTACGCTTATCAGGATTCAAGCATCGGGGCTGAATCAACTACTGATAAAAAGCCAACAACAGTGTAACAGCCTCGTTATCCAACATTTATGTCAGGTCTTCCCATTTCTCCTTTTTAATTGTATCGCCATTTTTTTCCCCCGTCTTCTTCTTCTTCTTCTTCTTCTTCTTCTTCTTCTTCTTCTTCTTCTTATTATTATTATTATTATTATTATTATTATTATTATTATTATTATTATTATTATTATTATTATTTGTTCTCTTTATTCAAAGGGAATATTGCATCATAATAGCAGTTTCAATTGCATGCTGTTCTGAACCCTTTGGGATGGATCATTCAGAAACAGGACATCGGCACATTTCTTCGTAGTTACGCTATCCTTTCGCTTTTTTATATTTCACTCTCCTATCTTGAAACATTTCTTTTTTCTTCCCTATTTTCTATTCGATCCACGGGTTTCAAACCTCAAAATTCTCCTTTTTCCTTCTTCGTCCCCTTATTCATAGGGAAAACTGCCGTACTATAGCCGTTCTCTTAAAGATTGGCACCCACCTTCTCCTAACCTTTCGACATGTATGGTTCAGCAGAAGAACAACCGCGTTCCTATTCTATCCTATCATTATGGTTCAGCAGAGGAAACAACCACATTCTAATCCTATCCTATCTATCCTATCTTATCCCGTAACTCGAACCTGTTGGGGGAACCACAGATGATCGTTTAACCAGCGTACTCCATCTTTCTCTGTCCTCAGCAACCCTTAAGGCTTCTCTCAATGTCAAGCCAGTCCATCCTCGAATGTTATCCTCCCACCTCTTTTTCTGTCTCCCCCTTCTTCTGCATCCTTGCATCGTGCCTTGCAGGGTGGACTTTGCAAGGCCTATTGCTCTGATGACATGGCCATACCATCGGAGTTTCCGTTTCTTCACCACTGTGAGCATGTCATCGTGTTCTCCAATGGCTTGTGTGACGTCTGTCTGACGTCGTTGTAGGTGATGTTCTAGGTATAGGAAATGCCCAGAAGTCTTCTGTATCACCTCATCTCCATGCTTTGCGTTCGTTGTATTCAAGTTCTTATTCCTCTCCAGCAAATCCATCAATGTAATCCGCAAAACGGAGGTTGGAGATTGCTCTAACCCCTATGCTGAATGTGCCTTCGCAATCTGCAAGGGCCTTTGACATAATGCTCTCTAGGAAGATGTTGAAGAGTGTTGAAGAGAGTAGGCATCCTTGACGCACACCTATTGTTGTTCTGAAACAGTTCACGATGGCGCTGTTATGGAGGACTGCACTGGTAGCCTTGTCATACAGGCATTGATGACTTCAATAATTTTAGGGCTGATGTTGTGCACTCTCACGGATGCCCGCAGAGCTACATGCCAGGATCGGAAAAACATTTTCTTCTAGTCTACAAAAACATGATATATATGTTGTTGGTGCTATACTGTAGGTATATCTCGCAGATTATTCTGAGGTTGAAAATCTGTTCATTGGTACATCGTCCTGCACGGAGCTCTGTTTGTTTTTCAGTTACAATTTTTTCAGCTTGGGGTTTCAACTTATTGAGTATTATTTTTAGGAGGACCTTGCTGGCACGACTAGCCTAGTGACGGTGTCATTTACGTGCACGTAGTTTTGACCTCTGTACACCCGGTTCACTACTCGAATGGCAACATGATTTGGGGTCACCAAGTAAAGGGAGCCGACTGAGGGGGGCGGGAAGGAAGTAGAGTGAGGGATGGGTAAAGGCGGTGGGGGAGCGGGGTAGAGTGCCAAAACAAACAAACAAACAAACAAACAAAATGTTTAAAAAGCGAGGCCGAACTTTCCTTGCCTAATTAAACTTTTTTTTTTTTTATTTAACATTTTTTAGCAATGTTTTAGCATAAGTGATAGGTAGAACGCAAGATCTGGCAGAGTGGGGAGTGGCCTACACCATGGACCCAGTCGCTTGTCATCACTCTTCCCAAAAAGGGTAATCTTCAGGAGAGTGAAAATTACCGCACCATCAGCCTCATCGGCGATCTCAGCAAGGTCCTCCTGAAAATAATACTCAACAGGCTGAAACCCAAAGCTGAGCAAATCATAGCTGAAGAACAAGCAGGATACAGGGCAAAGTTGATGCCCATTTGGAAAGACTGGACCATCTCCATCTTCCTAAACGCTTGCGAAGCATGGACCCTCACAGGAGATCTACAACGAAGAATACAAAGCGTGGAGATGAGGTGCTACAGAAGACTTCTGGGCATGTCCCATACCCAGCACACCACCAAAGACGAAGTCCGACAGACCATCATACAAGCCATTGGACAACACGAAGACATGCTCGCAATGGTGAAGAGACAGAATCTCCTATGGGTACGTCACCGGAGCATCAGGCCTTGACAAAACCATGCTGCACGGCACGGTGCAAGGAGCAGAATAAGAGGGAGACAAAAAAGAGGTGGGAGGACAACATTCGAGAAAACACTGGCTCGACACTGAGCGAAGCCATGAGGGTTGCGGAGGACAGAGGAAGATGGAATACGTTTGTTAAGCGATCATCTGTGATGCCCCAACGACTTTTGAGTTACGGGACAGGATAAAATGGGAAAGGTAGGCAATCTGCAATTTATTTTTTTTAATCTCTTTTAAAATCACTTTCGATAAAAATTAACAGAAAAATTGTTGAAATTTCCCTACCTTTCTTCCGGTTCTGAGAGAAGAGTATGAAAAGAAAATTTCCTTTTTTATCATTTATAAAAACTATGATGGATTTGGAAACGTGAAGGGTTGCATAATATTATTAGATTTTAAAAAAAAAACACAGCGCCCAAGCGATCATGGTTTGAGTTTGCCTATGCTTATTTTTTTTTTTTTTACAAGGGTACAGTGTGAATAATCATGTTACCAAACAACAAGAAAAGAACACGTGCTCTCTGCACATTAATTAAAAATAGGCACAGGTCACCGTGACATTCTCCAACCATGAAAAGGACAGATAAAGACAATAAGTTATAAAAGACAACACAGACCGTTTCCTACGCCCCCCCCCCCCCCCCCCCCCCCCCCCCCCCCCCCCCCCCCCCCCCCTGTGGTTGCAAATGTCTTCCGACGCTTGCTATGCAGTCGTCCAGAGTAACTTTCAGCGATTCTTGCACACCAACAATGGGCGTTCCGATGTTCGAGGAACCGTTAAACACAGAAACAGCTTGTCCTTTGTTTGTCCATCAATGACAACAGTCGTGGCGTCATTCCAAGACTGTTATCATCGATCCAGTGACGTTATATATTATCCACCAGCCTGATTTTAGTAAGGAAAGTAGCCAGCAGCTCTGAAACCAAAGCCAAACTAGACTGTTAACATCTCTCTTTCCCTCTGCCTCTATCCCCCCTCTCTCACACACACAGAGTAAACATACACACACACATACCCACACACACACACCACACTTAAACCATCTTTCATCTCACAATCTATATTGATCGATCATAATTTACTCCTCGCCTTCCCATGACACTTCAGACTTTATTTCAGAGAAAGTAAACACTGATGGGAATCAACATCGACGAATATGTCTAAGGAAGAAGTTTTGTTTTTTTTAATTTTATATATGTAAAAGTGGTGGGATCATCATCGACGAATCGATAGGCACGTGAATTTCCCCCAACATTAAAAAAAATCTTCAGCCATTAGAGACCGAAAGAAAGGGTTTTAAAACGATCTCTTTCTCGAGTTTCAGTTAGTTACAGGCAGAGTGTTAGCTCAAAATTATTACCGCAGTTCCACATTTAAAAAAAAAAAAGGAAATTAAAAAACTTTTTTAAAACCTTGAAAAGTTATAAAAGGAGGAAAAGAGGCTATTACACGCTGTGAACCCCCGATACATTTGAAAGCGTAGTAATCACGCTGCATAAAGAAAAACCGCCAACGACGAAAATGATGCGGTAATTTTACTGTCGGCGGAGACACTGATGATGGTGACGACAACGGCGATGATGATGATGATGACGATGAGGAGGAGGAAGAGGAGGAGGAGGAAAGCGATACAATAATAATAAATTCCGTGTTTATTTTGCCTTGAATGCAAAATGAGATCCTGAACAACACTATATCGATACAGTGCAACTTATGTTTCATCATAACAACTCATGTTAAACTGATGAATTCAAACTGATAAAAGAACAGTAACAAGTATACTCAATATTTATTTATTTATTTATTTATTTATTTATTTATTTATTTATTTATTTAATCGTTCTTATATAGCTCTTTTTCAGCTCAAGAGCTGCTCTAACTCAATCGCCCGAGGTTACAAGTTATTGGTGCGATAAAGGAAGGTAGAGTAGACGCCTAGACACGAAAAGCAACAGAGGAACAGCGTCACACAACGTACCTTAGACTTGATAAGGCTAAGTGAGAGATTATTTGAATGCTTCTCGTTTGGTCTCAGCTACGCTGCGTGAAACAGTATATATTAACTGTGGGAGAGGGCGAATCCCGGATTGGTCAATGTGTGATCATATTATTTTCCCCTTTACCAACAACTGGCCCGCTGGTGTCAGTATAAATCGGTCCAGTAGTCACCTATATGCGAAAGTGTCGTGTGACTATAATCTACAAACAACAACGTAGGGGTAGAAGGTGGAAGAGGGGGAGGGCAATCTTGGTCACTCGTTTAAAGCTGTCGATACATGCTTCTTAAATGTCTGTGGGTGGAAATGTTGAACATCAGTTACTGTACGGGACTGGTATCTTTACTCCAGTGACAACAGTGACAAGCTGTAAATGGAACACCGAACACTCTTATCCGCTATCTCTGAAACGGCGTAACAGCCGAATGAAAAAACAGAAAGCACAAAGACCATGGGTTTCGTATTGCGAAATGAGAACAGGAACCCCCGCCAAAGGAAATTCTCCAGTTTTATATAGGTATATGTAAAGTGAAATTATAACAAGAAAGATGTATTGTATTGTATTGTATTGTATTGTATTGTATTGTATTGTATTGTATTGTATTGTATTGTATTGTATTGTATTGTATTGTATTGTATTGTATTGTATTGTATTGATGGAAAGACAACACGCTGGCTTTCAGTAAATACTAAATTACATTGGAGTTCCCTAGTGCAGGCCGTGATACTCTGTGTCACGACCCACACTCAGTTTGAACTTTATATTGTTGTTTGTAGATAGGTGGTCTTCTCGCAAGTGCCTATGAATCATCGTTTTGTGTGCCTTTGAATAAGCCGGGACAAAAGTAAATGAAAGTGTGACGTAACTTATTGTCGTAGAAAAGAGGAAATGACGAAAGAGAAAGAAGACAGGTATTTGGTCGTTACAGAGAGAGGTCCCAGGAACAGTGAATCTAGGAGCAGTGTGTTGAATCGTTTTTCGTCCCTGCTAATCCTTTATCCGTCAACTGTACGCTTAAGGAAATACGTACGTGATATCCTCACGTAGCGGTGCCCTACGACAAGAACTTGAGTTTTCACCAGAAGTCGTTTGAGAACGATGAGGGAGAAAGAGTTCGACCTTGAAACTGGTGCAAGTTCGACTGTTTGTTTTAGTCAATGAAGATCGAGACGACTAGTAGACCTGACCGTTGACCTACCTGTACCAAAAGGAATGCTGCGGATGAAGAGACGTATCCGACCTTAGCCGCATCACCGTATCCACGGGTAGTTGAGTAAGTGTGGACTTGGGTGTTTTCACTGGCTAGTCGGGTGTCTCTTTGTTGTCATTTATTTCTGTGGTCCGTATTTTGTCGTGTCATTGTTGGTTATCATTATGTTGTGGGGCTAAAATATTATGGGGAAGTATTATACTCGAATAAGTGATACCATATTTAGTACAATCATTATTCTTCCAAGCATACAACACATTCAAGGTTGCAGTCATTCATTCATACATGCGTTAGATTTACATTTGTGATTGTTACAATACAAGAGTTAGCGATTATTATTATTAAGGAAAATGGTTGAGTTTTCAATTGCATCAGGAAGCATGTATAAATTGTTACTCAAATTCTTAGAAGATTTTGTATGGGTTATGTTGCAGTGTACCTTTCGCTTTTTGCCTTTGGTTTCATCTTCAACTTCGATTTTACCTTCAACTTCAACTTTAACTTCGACTTTGTTTTTGGGTTTACCATCATTTTTCACCGATTGTATTATAATAGACTTTCTGCCAGTGAACTTTTTGCCTTCACTTCTTCACCACAGACTTTGAAATATTGGATGACCACGGCAGATGCATCTAATCGTAGCAGCTACAGTCCCAGTGACATTCGAGGTGTATGCACTTATCGATTACATCTAGTGCATTGACAATTTTTAGTTTATTTGCCTACTGTGTTCCCGGGACATATATACATTTCACTCCTGCGTTGAGCGAGTTCATGCTCTAGTGTCTTCGGGACGTTTTTGTTATTATGCAATTTCGTATTGCAAAGGTTTGATCGCAGGAGTGTGATATGTATTTGTAAAACGGGACTTGTGAACTGAAATCGTTATAACAGTAGTAGCAACAAATTTGTAAACAGTGCATAGGTTGTGTGCGAACAATGAGTGAACAGTAGAAAAGGAAAACAAAGAGACTGAACGAGAATACTGTGTAGGAACATTTAATTTATTTAAAACAAAGAACATTTCATTCTGTCGTTTGATTTTATCACCTTTATAAATTTTAGTTATTCATTTACGACTCCATGTTATGTTCATGTGAATAAATTGTTGTTTTATTTTGCCAACGTAATACTTGTCTCTATCGATTCATCCGTTGTTCACGTATGGTTGCATACACTGCTCAAAGTTCCCCTTTATGGTAAGAGAAACGAAGGACCGTAAGGGGGGGCTTTGACATTATTTGGTGGCAGCGGTGGGATCGAACGGATGAATGGAGGAGATAGAATTACGTTGACATTGTTGTGTTATACCATACAATCAGAGTAAGTGACGTGGGTGGTTGGCGGGTGCTGGAGCGTTTTGAATCGCGTGGGCGCACTTAGAGCACCCGACAGTAATAAGGTAAGCAACCAAGCCCACACTTTACTATAATACAACTTAGTGTCATCGGAGCCAAACCGTGGTATAACTGTTGAGCTATTTGAACTCTGAGATATATAGTTGGTAAATAGATTTGTTGTTTACCAATTATACAAGAAAAGGTGGTCGGCTAGCAAAATGTCCGCCACCCGGAAAGGTACAAAACGTGCTGGAGCCAAGAAAACGATTGGTGGGGAAGGGACATCGATCACCCCTAGCAGCGACTCAGCCGATATTGTACTGGGAGCATCGGGAGAAGCGACCATGTCCAGTTTGACGAGAGAAGAGACTCTGAGTACGTCTGTCTTAGGTTTCCCTCGCATGGCGGTAGCCGTAGAACCATCAAGGAACCAAGAGACGTCCGAAGTGATTGACATATCCGTGAAGTATAGAGAATTAGGTATGAGCCTAGGCCTGCGAGAAGAGGCGCTAGCGAGATTTGTCGTGGATGGCATCCAAAAGGAAGAAGAACGAAGAGAGCGAGAAGAAGACAGACGTTTAGTGGAGAGGAAAATGGAAGAAGAGCGAAGAAAAATAGAAGAAGAGCGAAGAGAGCGCGAAGAAGACAGACGGCTAATGGAGAGGAAAATGGAAGAAGAGCGAAGAAAAATAGAAGAAGAGCGAAGGGAGCGCGAAGAAGACAGACGGCTAATGGAAAGAAAAATAGAAGAAGACAGACGTCTAATGGAGAGGAAAATGGAAGAAGAGCGAAAGGAAAAAGAAGAAGAACGTCGCCGACGCGAAGAGGAAAAAGAAGAAGAACGTCGCCGACGAGAAGAAGAGAAAGAAGAAGAACGTCGCCGACGCGAGGAAGACAAAGAAGAAGAACGAAGATCATTAGAAATCAGAATGGAGGCAGAGAAAGAACGGATGAAAATGCAGATGGAGATGATCAGAGAAGAACGCGAAGTTTTCGCTGACCGTTCAACTCGTAGAGAACATCATGATGGTTACCGACTGAAAATTCACCCTTTCGATGGTAGAGAAGACATCGAAGCTTATCTGCGTCATTTTGAACTCATAGCTGAATCACAAGGATGGAATAGAGATTGCTGGGCAGCAAGGTTGTCTCCACTATTGTCAGGAGAAGCGCGCGATACGTATTTGCGTCTGACACCCGAACAGGCTCAAGATTTTGAAGAAGTACGCAACGCGCTGTTACGTCGTTTTCGCCGCGATGCGGAATGGTATCGCCGACAGTTCCGAGAGACCAAGAAAGAACAAAATGAAACTTTTCCGCAATTTCTCATCCGGTTGCAGACATCTGTAGAAAGATGGTTTTCCTTGGCAGACAAAGACATCGATGACGCGAAGTCTGTGTTAGACATGTTTTTGGCTGAACAGATATATTCAGTAATGAATCCTGAGCTCGAGATGTTCGTGCGTGAACGATTGCCGACAGACGCCGCACAAGCAGCCGAATATGCTCAACTGCATTTGGACGTAAAACGAGCCGTATCCCGAGGACCTGTTTTCCAAAGAGCGAGTCCACGAACACCGAGCAGTCAACCCGAGCGTAGACCGAACGAGTCACAAACGAGATTGAGGGAACCTATTAGGAGACCAGTTGTCGGTAGAAATGAAAGAGACAGGAGGAATTCAGACAAGTGCTATAAGTGTGGGGGTAAGGGGCACTTCGCCAGGCAATGCATGAAAACGCATGCAGTCAGTCAGGTTACAATTGCGACCGACACCCTACCGATCTATACTCCGCCAATAGACGTCCGATCTATTAAACCCTATAACCCGTGGAGTGAGGGTCGGATCAACGAAAATACAGTACGCATCATGCGTGATACTGGAGCAGAGATGGGAGCAGTTGCTTCAAAATGGGTCAAACCTGAAGATTACACAGGGAGGAGTGTTGAAGTGTACTTAGCAGACCAGACAAAAACAGGAAGGTACCCTACAGCATGGGTGAAACTTGAATCAGGCTTTGTGACAGGGACTGTTGAACTGTTCGTCCTTGACCACATGGGACCTGACATTCTTCTGGGTAACTGGATTACATTTTCATCTGGTTACCGAAGCCCAGTTACCATTGATGGTAGTGAATGTGCCGTGGCAGCAGCAGTCGAAACAAGAGGACAAATAGAACGTGAAAAACGAGCGACAGTACCTTTGCAGGTATCGAAAACTCTAGGAGTGGAAGTCACACCGACAGAGTTGGCTGCATTGCAAGAAGAAGACGATAGTCTTAAAAAAGTTCGAGCGTTGGCTGATGCCCAGAGCGAACTGAAGTCAGGAAATGCTACAGTAAAATTCACGCGAAAGAAAGGGTTACTATACAGGTTGCATCAGTTGCGAGGAGTGGAGACATCGCAGCTAGTAGTTCCCAAGAAACTACGAAAAGAAGTCATGAGGCTAGCTCATGATCCTCCCATGGCAGGACACCTAGGAGGAAAACGAACTCGCGAACGTATATGGAATACGTTTTTCTGGCCAGGTATGTGCGCAGACGTTCGCAGGTACTGTGCATCATGCATTGAATGCCAGAGAGTGACACCAAGGGGTCGAGTCAGCAAGGTACCCCTACAAAAGATGCCTTTGATGGACGAACCATTCCAAAGAGTGGCTATCGACATTGTAGGTCCGATTGCACCAAAGTCGGAACAAGGTAACCAATACATTTTGGTAGTTGTCGACTACGCTACACGATACCCAGAAGCAGTTCCGTTGGAAAGAATTGACACTGAAAAAGTAGCAGAGGCTCTGTGGACCATATGGTCGAGGGTAGGCATCCCTCGTGAAATACTAACCGACAGGGGGACGCAGTTCATGTCAGCAGTCATGGATGAAATGAACAGATTGTTGGCCATCCATGGAAAAGCCACCACACCCTACCACCCTCAGTGTAACGGGCTGGTTGAGCGGTTTAACGGCACTCTGATGACCATGCTGAGAAAACTGACTACAGAACAGCCACGGATGTGGGACCGGTACATACCAGCTCTTCTTTTCGCCTACCGAGAGGTACCTCAAGAGGCTACTGGATTTTCACCGTTTGAGCTACTATACGGAAAAACAGTCAGAGGACCGATGGCCGTGTTGAGAGAGCTATGGTCGAAGGAGATTGCTGCTGAAGAAGTGAAAGTAAGCAGTGAATACGTAGTCGATCTACGCAATCGCATCGAGGAGACGTGCCAGATAGCAAAAGAACATATGAAAGGTGTTGCAGAGCGCCAGAAACACTACTTTGACCGAAAAGCGAAACCCAGGGTCTTCAAAGCAGGCGACAGAGTGTTGCTGTTGCTACCCACTAAACATAATAAACTCCAAATGGCTTGGCAAGGACCCTATGAAGTCATAGAAAAAGTTGGCGAATGCGATTATCGCATATCAGTAGGACGGAAAACTAAACTCTTCCACGTCAATCTGCTGAAAGAATGCAGAGAAAGAGTGACAGTCGATGCAGTAGTGACAGAAGACGATCAATGGAAAGAAGAACAAGTGGGCAACGACATTCCAACGTGTCCGTTAGTGGCGACCGAGGGTCCGAAAGATGTACACGTTGACCCAGAATGTCCAGAAATTCATGAGGACATCCTAAACATAGTGTCAGACTATGCAGACATTTTCACTGATTTCCCTTTACGATGCACCTTGGATACGTGCGAGATAAAGATGATCAATGAAGAGCCAGTCCGTACAAAACAATACCCTTTACCTCATTCGCAAATGCAGGTGGTGAAGGATGAAGTAGAAACGATGATGAAATTACGGTTCATTGAGAGAGCAACGTCACCGTATAGCTCACCGATTGTGCTAGTGAAAAAAAAAGATGGACAAATACGATTTTGCGTTGATTTTCGCACAATGAATCGTAACATCGTCTTCGACGCTGAGCCTCTACCTGATATCGATTTTTTGTTCGCGAAGCTCGCAAAAGCGAAATACCTGAGCAAAATAGATTTGTCAAAAGGGTATTGGCAAATCCCAATGAAAAAAGAGGACAAAGAAAAGACAGCGTTCACCACTCCTGAAGGTCAGTTCCAGTGGTGCGTGATGCCTTTTGGATTGAAGACTGCCGGAGCTATATTTTCCCGAATGATGCGGAAGTTATTGGCACCCCTTCACATGCCTGAAATAGACAACTTCATGGATGATTTGATGATAGCTACTCAAACAAAAGAAAGGCATTTGGAATGTCTAAGAGCGTTGTGTCAGAGACTCCGCGAAGTGCAGTTAGCTGCAAGACCGTCAAAATGTTTCCTAGGATTTCAGAGTTTGGAGTATCTGGGACACATGGTAGGGCGAGGTAAGATTCAACCAGACCGTCAGAAAATGGATCGCATCGGAGAAACGTCACAACCAACTACAAAGAAACAAGTGAGGTCGTTTTTGGGGTTAGCGAGCTACTACAGGAGGTTTGTACCAAACTTTGCGGCCATAGCCGCACCTCTATCCGATCTGACGAAGGGAGGAAAAACAGGACCAGTCGCATGGACGGAAGCATGCGAAAGAGCTTTCAACACTTTGAAAGAAAGGTTGTGCTCTAGTCCTGTATGTTGTCTGCCAGATGGCGAAAAACCGTTTGTTTTGCAAACAGACGCGTCAGACACAGGTATTGGAGCAGTACTATGCCAAGATCAGGGTCACGGACTCCAACCAGTGGCTTGTGTCAGCCGGAAGTTAGTTGCCGCAGAAAAGAACTACTCAACGATTGAGAAGGAATGTTTAGCGTTGATTTGGGGACTTCAACGATTTCAGCAATATGTGTACGATCGGACAGTCATCGTACAAACTGATCACCAACCGCTGAAATACCTTCAGAAATCGAAAAATACCAGCAGCAGGTTGATGAGATGGGCGCTGTTGATGCAGTCGTTTCCACTGGTTATTGAAAGTATTCCTGGAAAGGAAAACGTCACTGCAGACTTTTTGAGCAGAAACGTGTAAGTCGTGAACTTTGAGTTTGAACAAAACCAAGGTTTTGTCTTGAGGGGGGGATATGTCACGACCCACACTCAGTTTGAACTTTATATTGTTGTTTGTAGATAGGTGGTCTTCTCGCAAGTGCCTATGAATCATCGTTTTGTGTGCCTTTGAATAAGCCGGGACAAAAGTAAATGAAAGTGTGACGTAACTTATTGTCGTAGAAAAGAGGAAATGACGAAAGAGAAAGAAGACAGGTATTTGGTCGTTACAGAGAGAGGTCCCAGGAACAGTGAATCTAGGAGCAGTGTGTTGAATCGTTTTTCGTCCCTGCTAATCCTTTATCCGTCAACTGTACGCTTAAGGAAATACGTACGTGATATCCTCACGTAGCGGTGCCCTACGACAAGAACTTGAGTTTTCACCAGAAGTCGTTTGAGAACGATGAGGGAGAAAGAGTTCGACCTTGAAACTGGTGCAAGTTCGACTGTTTGTTTTAGTCAATGAAGATCGAGACGACTAGTAGACCTGACCGTTGACCTACCTGTACCAAAAGGAATGCTGCGGATGAAGAGACGTATCCGACCTTAGCCGCATCACCGTATCCACGGGTAGTTGAGTAAGTGTGGACTTGGGTGTTTTCACTGGCTAGTCGGGTGTCTCTTTGTTGTCATTTATTTCTGTGGTCCGTATTTTGTCGTGTCATTGTTGGTTATCATTATGTTGTGGGGCTAAAATATTATGGGGAAGTATTATACTCGAATAAGTGATACCATATTTAGTACAATCATTATTCTTCCAAGCATACAACACATTCAAGGTTGCAGTCATTCATTCATACATGCGTTAGATTTACATTTGTGATTGTTACAATACAAGAGTTAGCGATTATTATTATTAAGGAAAATGGTTGAGTTTTCAATTGCATCAGGAAGCATGTATAAATTGTTACTCAAATTCTTAGAAGATTTTGTATGGGTTATGTTGCAGTGTACCTTTCGCTTTTTGCCTTTGGTTTCATCTTCAACTTCGATTTTACCTTCAACTTCAACTTTAACTTCGACTTTGTTTTTGGGTTTACCATCATTTTTCACCGATTGTATTATAATAGACTTTCTGCCAGTGAACTTTTTGCCTTCACTTCTTCACCACAGACTTTGAAATATTGGATGACCACGGCAGATGCATCTAATCGTAGCAGCTACAGTCCCAGTGACATTCGAGGTGTATGCACTTATCGATTACATCTAGTGCATTGACAATTTTTAGTTTATTTGCCTACTGTGTTCCCGGGACATATATACATTTCACTCCTGCGTTGAGCGAGTTCATGCTCTAGTGTCTTCGGGACGTTTTTGTTATTATGCAATTTCGTATTGCAAAGGTTTGATCGCAGGAGTGTGATATGTATTTGTAAAACGGGACTTGTGAACTGAAATCGTTATAACAGTAGTAGCAACAAATTTGTAAACAGTGCATAGGTTGTGTGCGAACAATGAGTGAACAGTAGAAAAGGAAAACAAAGAGACTGAACGAGAATACTGTGTAGGAACATTTAATTTATTTAAAACAAAGAACATTTCATTCTGTCGTTTGATTTTATCACCTTTATAAATTTTAGTTATTCATTTACGACTCCATGTTATGTTCATGTGAATAAATTGTTGTTTTATTTTGCCAACGTAATACTTGTCTCTATCGATTCATCCGTTGTTCACGTATGGTTGCATACACTGCTCAAAGTTCCCCTTTATGGTAAGAGAAACGAAGGACCGTAAGGGGGGGCTTTGACACTCTGCTTGACTGAAATGGTATTGTCCCTCATACTCAAAAGTGTGAAGCGAACAGGAAGGACAAAAATACGCAAATGTGGCTATTGTGCATGGAACAGCTCTGCAGGTGACGTGTCACGTGCCACCGACGTGACCGAGGATGTACGGCTGCTAAGAATGTCAGACGCATCTGCTGGGACACAGCATACCAACGATTCTATATAGTCCTTTCCCCATTACATTAATACTGTTGTAGGCCTTAACGATCTTCTTTTCCTTGACTACCACCTTCGTCATACTGAAGATTATGTAGACTTTCTGTACAGAATGCTTTAGCGTCCGCACATTTGTCAATAATTCGGCATTAAAAATAGTTTCAGTAGGTATAACATGATATGATCAACGATAAACGATGCCTCCAACGCTGTGAAAGAGTGTTGGGAAACAGAATGCTGCATGCTACATATTTGCAAAACTGGGCGCCTCGGGCAGCTTGAGTTTGATCCTGTATCAGACAGCGCCTTGAGCAGCTCTTGAGCTGGTAAAGCGCTATATAAGAAAAAATAAGTAAATAAATAAAACAGCTTACAAGCATGCATCAACGTCGAAGAGGTAAACTCGCCTTACGTGTACAGCGATTACTAATATAGAGATTGCGTGCTTCTTCCAAGCAAAATGCACGTCAGTTAATTAAATTTAATAGGCTTGCCGATCACCAGACAATCTATCACTAGCGCAAAATGACGGGTCATTTATTCAGACGTTCTTTACCTTTTAGTTTCACAACTTTTAAATGAATGCGTGAATAGGCGGAGGTTTGCATCACAGACTATGCCATGCTTTCTGTACGGTGTGATCTCTGAGGCTGAACCATGTCTCCGTTCTGCAGTCCTGCTCAGACTACCGTCTACTACTACTAGGCCTACTACTACCACCACAAACCACTACTACCACAACAACTACTACAACAACAACAACAACAACTACTACTACTACTACTACTACTACTACTACTACTACTACTACTACTACTACTACTACTACTACTACTTTGGGAATTCTACAGTTGGATGATCCGTCGTTCATGCGTACTACTACTACTACTACTACTACTACTACTATTACTACTACTACTACTACTACTACTACTACTACTACTACTACTTTGGGAATTCTACAGTTGGATGATCCGTCGTTCATGCGTAGTTCAACACTTCACTATAAAGTAGAACTATCAGGTGAGGATAAAACTAACTTACTACTGTAGTAAACCGTCGACCATGGCCGCGTTTGTGATCTGGCATTGAGCTGTCAGAAAACAGGTTATTCGCAAGGGGTGGGGAGAAAACACAGCAGCATTCTTGGATCATGAGTTAAAAAAAAGGAAAAGATAATCGCTTAGAAACTGGCAGCGGTGGCCCGTACATATCACTAACCCCCTATGCTAATCTTGAATAAGCTCACGGATCTCGCCTTAACACCGTACATATTAGGTCTTCCTCTCGTGTCCTTTGCTGTTCGGAAGGGGGATTAGAAGAGCCAGAGAGAGAGAGAGAGAGAGAGAGAGAGAGAGAGAGAGAGAGAGAGAGAGAGAGAGAGAGAGAGAGAAACTAGTGTTAAAACAATTTCAAAATCGACTCCCTCTCCCTCTCTCTCTTTCCCTCTCTCTCTTTCCCTCTCTCTCTTTCCCTCTCTCTGTGTGAACGCGCGCGCGCGGGTGTGTGTGTGTGTGTGTATTTGTGTGGGTGCGTTAGTTTGTGTGTGTGTGTGTGTACGTATGTGTGTGTGTTATGGTTCTTGCAGCACCGGAACATAACGAAAATCGGCTATTAAAGAAAACCTGATTACATTTTTCCATTAAAGACTTCCGAGTGGCACAGTCGTTGAATCCATCGCCTTAAAAGCAACCAGAAAGATTGTTCTTAGGCAATATAACGCTTTTACAAGCTCAAAAAGCTTCGCAAGGAGCTGGCCATCGAAATAAAGCCTGCAAACATCTTTTGCTGAAGTCCGGATCGAATCTACATCTACTGTATGATACATAATGTTTTGCGCTTTGACCGGTGAAACACGCAAACAGCTATGTCGCCTGGTCTATCGAAAGCGCGTGGATTTCATTTTGTTTCGTAGAATGGACTACTTGTTGTCAGTGACGTCAGCTGTCCATGCGCACCTTGACTTCCGTAGATGAAACTTCGCAACCTAGGCCACATCCAAAAGTTAAAATTTTTGCGGTTTTGCTATAGCTGCTTTACTAATTGTAAATCCGTATGATTATTCAATATTTATTATGAAAATTATTATCAGGTCTAGCAGTCTCGTCGCTGCATACTGAACTTTGTCAAGTTACTGTGAAGACAATGCTTCATCCTTAGTTACAGTTTCAAATTTACCTAACCCTGCAGTGAAACGATGGAAGAACAACGCCTGGAGTTTCTACGGCCTGCCCAGGCCATCATCAAGCGCTATTGTTCGGGCTTTAACTGAATTTCTTCCAGCATCAACAGCCGAAGGCCGACTAATGCAATTTTTCCATATTAACATGCGAAGTGGGTTGTAAAGAAGGAAGAAATAAGAAGTTTTAGAGGATAAAGGAGGATCGAGGCCGGAAAATAATCTAAGAAAATAACGGGGAAGAACCCAAGGCAAATTATTTAACAAGTTCTCGTTAGTAAGGTTTGTGGCGGCTTTTGTTTAACTTTAACACAGATAGAAAAACAAAGTTAAAAATCGAGATTACTTGCTAGATCTTTCTTGTTTGCTTTGTGCTTAGTTTCTCATGTGCGTAACAGGTAACACTATAATGTTGTTTTTGGTATTTCAAGCATTGAGATTTTTCCTATCAACTTGATTTTGCTAAACATCCTCAGTGCGTCTTTTTAAGTCGGATGTATGTATAATAGATTCTAAGACCTACATAAAAATTGTTTTTCTGTGGATCTTTGACCAAGGAAGGCAAAAGTTGCCTTTTTTCACAAATTCATGACTTTTGAACGACCTTGGAAGTTGTAAGTCTGCAATCCTATCCTATCCTATCCTATCATATCCTATCCTATCCTATCCTATCTTATCCTATCCCATAACTCGAAGGTCGGTTGGTCTTTGCCAAGCCTGATGCTCTGGTGGCGTGGGCATACCATCGGAGTTTCCGTTTCTTCACCACTGTGAGCATGTCATCATGTTGTCCAATGTGATGGTCTGTCGGACTTCGTCAATGGTGATGTGCTGAGTATAGGAAATGCCCAGAAGTCTTATGTAGCACCTCATCTCAATGCTTTGTATTCTTCCTTGTAGGTCAGCTGTGAGGGTCCATGTTTCGCAAGCGTATAGGAAGATGGAAATGACATGGAGCGCAGCAGCCTTACCTTGGATTGTAGATTGATGGTCCTGTCTTTCCAAACGGGCTTCAACCTGGGCAGCAGTTGTTTGTGCGATCCTGGAGAGGACTTCGTGTCGGGACCCATCCTCTGATACAATGGCTCCTAAATATTTGAAGCTATACACTGTTTTGAGGAATTGGCCTTAGACTTTGATATCCGTTTTAATGCCATTGGTGTTGTTGGTCATCATTTTGGTCTTCTCTGCACTTATTTCCATTCCATAGGCTCTGGAGGTGGTGTCAAGCCTCTGTACCAGCTGTGCAAGTTCTTGTTTCTCTCCAGCCAATCCATCAATTTCATCCCCAAAACGGAGTTTTGAGATTGCTCTACCCCCTGTGCTGACTGTCCCTTTGTGATCGGCAAGGGCATCTGACATGAGGCTCTCGAGGAAGATGTTGAAGAGTGTTGGAGAGGGTAGGCATCCTTGATGCACACACATGGTTGTTCTGAACCAGTTTCCGCTAGCGCTGTTGTGGAGGACTGCTAGCATTGGTAGCCTTGGCATACAGGCTTCTGATGACTTTCAAATACAGCGTGAAACGTGTTATAGTAATAATGACGGAAGATTACCTCCTTAAAAAAAACTTCGTCTAGCAACCCGAGCACCATCAACGTTTATCATGTTTTACCGTAGCGATCCAGCAGTTATCGCAGGGATCCAGCAGTGGAGCCAGCTTTTAAACCTTTAAAGAATAGGGCTTTCTGCCAGTGAACACTGCTTGCTCAGACAGCTTGCAGTGATTGGAAGAGGACGATAGTCCGCAATTACCAGTGAATGGCCAAAGGGAGTAAGTACTAAGCAGGTTCCACGGTCACTGACTTCCTCTATTTGGATATTTGCTTGGGGAAAAAAACGATTTCGTTTTTTTAGTTTCTGTTTTACCTTTCAGCTCTACACTTTTGCTGATTACACTTTTTTATGTTCTTATTTTTTTTGACACTTTATTGTTGTGTGTTTTTTTTAATCGGGAAATTCTTGGCCGCCTCCCCTGTGGAAGGCGTAGTCCCAGCCTGTGTCGCGCCCAAACCCAACCTACCTAATATTAGTTGTATTGTTTTTTTTAATTGTTTTTGTATTTTCAGATATCTGGTAACACTTCGAAATGGTCGGGAATCAGAATGGCAGTCCACCGCGCGCTATTTCTGTAGAACTACTATACTGTACATATTTTGTTAAAACTTCATAGCTATACAGATACTTAACTACACTCAACCTTTTGAGATTAATCATATTTGCACTTTATCAAAAGTGAAGGTCACTGAGGTCCATCATAATTTTTAAAACACGTGTAGCACTGTATCTCAAAACTCACTAAACAGATTTGAATAATTGTTAGGTTAGTTTTAAGATTGATGAAATAATGGCCAATCGTTCCACTTATCAAATTGCTTCTTAAGAATAAATTCGAGATAAAACATCTTCTGGGAAATTAACACTTTTAATAAAATGTGTGTGTGTGTGTGTGTGTGTGTATGTGTGTGTGTGTGTGTGTGTGTGTGTGTGTGTGTGTGTGTGTGTGTGTGTGTGTGAACCTAGAAATACATTTGAATGGCGCATGGCTAGTCACCTTGTTTATTTTTCAACTTGTCACTACTACCACTACTACTACTACTACTACTACTACTACTACTACTTCTACTACTACTACTACTACTACTACTACTACTACTACTACTATTACAAAAACAACAACTACTACTACTACTATTACCACTACTACTACTACTTCGACTACTACTACTGCTACTACTTGATTCCTTGGCCAACTATAACGGACGACCGACCAAGGCAATAATAAACATTGCCTTCGCTTGCCTGTTTTCCACTGACTTCTTGTTTTAATGTTTATGCATGAAATACAATTAAGAAAAAGAATCATTTTTGCGTTGCATCCTCTCCCCCTTCTTCAACCCAAATCCATTTTCCCCATCAAATGCCATCCTCTCCCCCCCTCTCCCCCTCATCCACTCCCTAAAGAACCTAACTTTTTGAAAGAGAATTAATTGCAAGCCAGAACTATTTCTAAACTCTAGGGTTGGTGGTTAGGAGCAAGGTTTTGTTAAGAAAGTAAACGGTGCTGGTGCGGAGTTGAACAAGGGAGACAAAAAACGTTTTGTTTGTGTAGAACACAAGCAGTACTAAGCGTCTCACCTAAAGAACGTTGCGTGACCTGCAGCAGAGATTAGCAGAGAGGCGAGCGTTAGTCTCGGCTAATATCAGATACGCAGTGTGTTGTTTGTTTGTTTGTTTACAATCCTATCCCGCAATCAACCTCACATTAATTTAACAGACCATGTAGATCTACCGACAGTCTTTCTTTTACTTTTTCTACCACTATTTTTTTCTACCACTATTTTTTTTCTACCAATGTGTCCTCTACTGACCTGTGCCCGAAATACAATTGTGTGCGGAGGATGAAGAGGAGGAAAATGGGTGGAGTTAATTTCGTGCTGTTTCCAGTTCTGTACTTTCCCTTTTCAATGCAAAGGGTCCCAAGATGACACATTTCCACATCACAGGGACTCAAAGTGAGTCACATGTTCCCCCAATCTGAAAAAGAAGAAAACAAACGATTAAGCCAAAACATACCCTCTCTCAAAAAGAAATATATTTTCGATATAGACTAACGTTGCTGAAAAAATCGAAAATGTCGTTTGCTTATGAGCTAAGTAATAGCGTCAAGGTTGATTCTCGAAATAGCACCGCTGCAAAAGTGCCTATAGTAGGCACAGTTGTTAGACTTGATGTCTATAAAAACAAAGCAAAACGGTTTGAGCAGTGATAACCCATTATGTTATCTAGCAACGTAATAACAATGCAATTTGCCAACCAAGCTCACATTGTCGCACAAAATAAACCGACATCCTTGATACCCTGGCCCTGTAAGCTTTGCCTTTCACTGCCTTTTACCATGCAGTGACTGCCCTAGACACACTCGCTCCCTGTACGCCTTGAGTTCAGTCCCCCTTCTATTGGAACCGGAAGTTCTTTCTTTCTTCCATTCGGTGTAATGCGGTTAAAAGGTACATAGCAACAACGTCCAAACTTTCATATATCAGGAAATATAATTTGGATGGCCAAAATTCTACAAAGTAAGCTTACTTAGGAACAACGCCAATGGCATCAACACGGACATCAAAGTCCATTGCCAATTCCTCAAAACGGTGCATAGCTTCAAATATTTAGGAGCCATTATATCAGCTAACTCTCCAGGATCGCACAAACAACTGCTGCCCTGACAATGTTGAAATTCATTTGGAAAGACAGGACCATCAGTCTACACTCCAAGTTAAGGCTGCTGCGCTCCCTTGTCATTTCCATCTTCCTTTACGCTTGCGAAACATGAACCCTCACAGCTGACCTTCAACGAAGAATACAAAGTATTGAGATGAGGTGCTACAGAAGACTTCTGGACATTTCACATACCCAGCACATAACCATTGACGAAGTCCGACATACCATCACACAAGCCATTTGACAACACGATGATATGTCCACTGTGGTCAAGAAACGGAAACTTCGATGGTATGGCCACCTCACCAGAGAATCAGGACTTGCAAAGACCATCCTGCAAGGCACGGTGCAAGGAGCAGAAGAAGAGGGAGACAGAAAAAGAGGTGGAAGGACAACATTCGAAAATAGACTGGCCCTGAGGGTTGCTGAGGACAGCGAAAGATGGAGTACGCTGGTTAAACGATCATCTGTGATGCCCCAGCGACTTTCGAGTTACGGCATAGGATAGGAAAGGATAGGATAGGATAGAATAGCAGAGGTGAGATAAAAGACGAAGGTCCGTGTGTTCCATCTGGTTAGTTTCTCTTCGAGTTCCAGCTCTCTTGTTTGGAAGTTCTTTTGTTATTTTTTTGAAGCCCGGGGGGTGCTCCGTGCATTAAGGAGGTCCACTTAGTGGGGATCCAATCTAAGCTCATTTCCTTTTTTCCCGCAAGCAACGAAACCTTTTAGATTAAACTATTCAACAGAAAACGTTTAAATGTCTTCATTCAAAACACTTCAAAACGTTAAAGGTCTTCGAAACGGAAGCTCACGCAGTATGGTTTCCCACTAACGGTTTTAAGCTACACTGTGACTCCGGTTAACGAACACAACAACAGCAACGACAAAGAGACAGGACAAAGGAAGAAAGACAGCAGAAAAACAAAAAAGAAGAAGAGGCGCGAAAACAATACGTGCAGAAGAAGAAGAAAATTGAGGAGAAATAGGAAAGGCTGGGACAGAAGTGCAAGGAGGACGTTCTTTGCATACATACATAAAGCAAACTACATGTGATCTTGCATTATTATATTTATCTACTTTGACCTCTACATTTAATAGTCACTCATCCAAGTACTAAACCTACTCGACTTTGCTTAAACTAAAACATAAAAACAAACAAGCAAAAATAAAACATTTCTAGCGTGTGGCCAAACTACTATGCTACTACGCTAATCCAGGCGATGAAGTGCATATATCCCTTGTACGCTGATCACCGCGATCGCGTCTTTAGGTGAACTTGTATGGTGATCACTGTGACAGCGTCTTTGGGGTGAACTTGTACACTGATCACCGCGATCGCATCTTTCGGGTGAAACTATTTTAGCGCATGAAATTGATATAGGTCTCTGGCTACTGTTCGTAGGGTGCTGAATGATTTTTGGAAACTATTTTCAATGTAAGAGAAGCAAAAACTGTGTTGAATGACTTTTGGAAGCTATTTTGAATACAGAGAAGCAAAAATGGTGCTGAGTGATTATGGAAACTATTTTCAATACGAGGGAAGCAAAAACGGTGCTGAATGATTTTTGGAAGATATTTTCAATACGAGGGAAGCAAAAACGGTGCCGAATGATTTTGGAAGATATTTTCAATGCAAGCGAAGCAAACACGTTTTGTATGTGCTTAGGATTTATGCAGTTTCAACCGTTATTTGATATCCAGAATTTATTCCCCTACCCCACTCACACCCCTCCTAGTTATCGTTTGTATAGACTGCCATCTTACATCACAATGACGGATTTTCGGTGAAGTGAAAGGTTTTGCTTAATTATATGGACACTTGTCTTTGTATTTTGAGTTGAAATAATGCTTAACATTGCGAGGATTGCCAATATTATCGCTAACCTATTTGAATAGCCAGTATGTCGGGGGCGTCAAATGCAAAAACCTAGTCCGTATCGAATGTATTAAGAAATTGAACATCTAAAATAACATTAACGTAACGTAAACTCCGATGGTATTGTGATGATAGTCTGGGGAAGATACGTTTATCTTACTAGGGGGTAAGACTTATTGATAGATGGGCGATGCGCTACCACTATCGATCGTTCTTTTACCAGAAGTCCTAAAGTGGTGTGAGAGACAGATCACGGTACTTTGGTCACATAAAATTTATATTTGTTCTCGGGAATTTTAGTATCATTTGGCTCAACTTGAGAACCGGTGATGACTAATCAAAAGACTAGATTATTATGTCTCAAGAGAAGAAAACTAATAACTACACAACAATACAAATAGAATGACACCAGTCGTATGTATGTAATTTCACTTTTTATATATTCAACACAAACTTTAACATTTCTGCATTAATCGGTAAATTAATAAGTAATATAGTTCCAAGTGCTGGGAAAATGTTTTAACAGGTTTCTTTCGTCATTTGCTACCTGCGGTTACGATTTTCACTGTTCGTAAGTTTCAAAGGTTCTAGTTTCTCGAGGGTATGACTCAGTTTTTGTGGGTGACTTAGCTAAGGTAAGTCGGGTCGCTCTTGAAGCTGCGGGGTTTGGACGTGGTCAGGTAGAATCGTGGTAGTTCTCCTTGGTTCCACGGGAGCGACGGTCAGGCGTTCGTCTCCACAAACTTTGATGATCCCAGGCCCGACCTGTAAAAGTCGGAGCTCTGGCTACAGTATTCTCGTTAGCTATAAGGGTGCGGTCTCCTCTGCAAAGTGTCTATAGCATCAGACACCTGCAGGGTTCCCATATGCACAATTCAATTCGAATCTTAAGGCTAAGGTACATCAAACCACATGCATACTGTCTCAGAAACAATAATCTGTTTCTGCAACTATATATATCAAGAACATATTATCAATACATGGCAATCAATATACAATAAGCATACACATATCAAAACTATTAGTGTTATCTTACTTGTAGACTCTGGGACTCGTGAAATCGTCTTTTACGTCTCTAGCACCCTCTTGATGAGATGGAGATAGACGAACACTGCAGTTTGTTCCTTTGGTCGACCCACACAGCTTGGTAGTTATTTTGCGACTAACCAGCTGAGGTTTGGTCCCCAAAGATATGCAAAAGTCCCTAGTAGTCTTCTGACCAATCGTTTTTAGCTCTCGTTTTCTTTACTCTCGCCTCTACAGAATTATGGTTCTAATTTGAATAGTTCCCCCCCTTCTCTCTCGTCACTGGACACGCATAATCACTTTTCAAGTGGAGTATCAGGGATAGAGTGAAGAACAGATGCAATAACGATAAGCGGTGCCTGCTCAATACGGGTGACATCATCTTGGTAACCTTTGGCTGGAGTGAGCTACTTAGTGTCTCATGGTGCAGTAAGTTAGTTAATCGAAGACAACGCTATGGTTAGGTTTTGACTAAAGTATGCTATTTAGAATTCTTGGTCGCCAAGCCTGTTGATGGTATCGGTAGCTATCGGCGGTGTGCCTGTTTCAAGGAAGTTAATTTGCCATGTGTGTGCTGCTTGTTAGCTAACTGTTGTATTAATGTCCAGTTTCGTTCGATGGTATCTCTGTTTTGCTAAGCTAATTTCCTACATGTTTGTCGTCAATATTTCTGCTGTTACAGGTATGGCCACGTCACCAGATCATCAGGTCTTGCAAAGACCATCCTGCAAGGCACAGTGCAAGGAGGTAGAAGAAGAGGGAGACCGAAAAAGAGGTGATATGACAACATTCGAGATTGGACTTGTTTGACACTGAGCGAAACAATCAAGATTGCTGAGTGTCACGTGGGGTTTATGGGTTACTGGGCGCTGCACAATGGAATGCTGTAACCCTCACGCTTTATTCGATCCTATCCTATCCTATCCTGTCCCATAACCCGAAGGTCGTAGGGGCACCACAGATGATCGCTTAACCAGCATACTCCATCTTTCTCTGTCCTCAGCAGCCCTCATGGCTTCGCTCAGTGTCAAACCAGTCCATTCTCGAATGTTGTCCTCCCACCTCTTTTTCGGTCTCCCCCTTCTTCTACCTCCTTGCACTGTGCCTTGCAGAATGGTCTTTGCAAGGCCTGATGATCTGGTGACGTGGCCATACCATCGGAGTTTCCGTTTCTTCACCACTGTGAGCAGGTCATCGTGTTGTCCAATGGCTTGTGTGATGGTCTGTCGGACTTCAACGTTGGTGATGTGTTGGGTATAGGAAATGCACAGAAGTCTTCTGTAGCACCTCATCTCCATGCTTTGTATTCTTCGTTGGAGATCTGCTGTGAGGGTCCATGCTTCGCAAGCATATAGGAAGATGGAGATGACCAGAGATCGCAGCAGTCTTACTTTGGAATGTAGACTGATGGTTCTGTCTTTCCAAATGGGCTTCAACCTTGTCAGGGCAGCAGTTGTTTGTGCGATCCTGGAGAGGACTTCCTGTCGAGACCCATTGTCTGACACAATGGCTCCTAAATATTTGAAGCTGTGCACTGTGTTGAGGGATTGGCCTTGTACTTTGATGTCCGTGTTGATGCCATTGGTGTTGTTGGTCATCATTTTGGTCTTCTCTGCACTTATTTCCATTCCATAAGCTCTGGAGGTGGTGTCAAGCCTCTGTACAAGCTGTTCAAGTTCTTGTTCCTCTCCAGCCAATCCATTTATTCGATGGGAACTGCTAGTTAGTCACCCTGTGAATTACTTTAATAAATTTATTTGTTTAGCTGGGTCTGTGTTAAGGCTGGGATACAGAGATAGATAGAAAATGGTAAAAGATCACTGTCACACTAGCTTTCACACGGCTATGAATCATATGTAGTCCAGCCACTTGATAACAGTTAAAATCACACATTTATTTCTTCTACTCTATACAAGATTTTCGATGTACTAATCTACCTTAAAATGTCATAAGAATGCAAATAATTCGATCGCTGATAGTCTAGGCAGCTGTTATGTCTTCATCGGGCAATGGCTTCTAGATTTCATGAAGATTGGACTACTGTGGTCCGTTTTACTACAGTTCTGAAGAGTGGACTACTGTGGTCCTTTTGCTATCAGTTTAAGTGCACTGATTCCTGGGCACTTAACTTGTAGTTTGAAGCCCTTTGATGAGGTAGCTTCTGGTACACGCTGTGTCGTCGTGTAGTTTGGTCCCTTGCCACGCTGTGGGGTCTTGCAGGGTGTTTCCAGGGTTGCTCCCTCAGTCTTGTGCTGTAGGGGCTAAACAGCCAACTTGGTTTTCCTGTGGAGTTGGGCGCACGTGATAGCTCGCCTGCTCGTCTGTAATATAAGAGACGAAATTCTGCACAACCCTGAATAATCGGTTTGTGCAGAGCGTCTCACTGAAAGCCAAAGTAGCCCTGAGTGATAGCTCCACATCTCTATACATAAGCGACGAACATTCTGCTACGTCCGTGGTCCACTGGAATCTCAACTCTAATTTCCTATACATACATAAATATAAATCGTGGCTAACTACACACATACACAATTAATAATAATATAAACATTCACTGGTACAGCCACTGGTCTCCAAACATACATATAGGTTCAACAACAGTGGTTCCGTCAGGTATACAACATGGCGGCGCAACCGGTCGTGTTTCGCCACGTGGTCATGCAAATTCGGATTAACAATTCACATCTATGCATGGCAAATTCTACAAACATAATTTCAACAATAATATAAATATATCACGATGAAACAGAAGTATGTTCATTTACCTGTTTGACAAAGTCAGGCCTCGTGGCTACTTGAGTGAATTCTAAATTTCACAAGTCCTGTTTCCTGGTCTATGAGTGAAGATAGTTCTCTGCTCCGGTCTAGCTGTGTAGACTTCGGTGTCTTTCGTAGCACTGACTTAAGCTATGCTAGGTTTTGACCCAGTCAGAACCGGCTCTAACCGCTCTGCCTGCGTCCCATTGGTTAAAACTTTCAGATTCAAGGCACACAGTGCTGACGTCACTAACTGCCTGCGTCAAGCTTGCAGTGTGTGTACCTCCTATACTGTAATCAGCTGCTGTGTAATACTCTAACTTTCTAAAGTTACAATGACTAAACAAGGCTAAATAGTAAATAGGCAGGGTAAAACTAGTCATCTCGTCACACTGAGGACAGGGAAAGATGGAGTACGCTGGTTAAACGATCATCTATGGTGCCCCTACCATCTACGAGTTATGGGATAGGATAGTATAGGATAGGATAGGATAGGAAAATAACATTTATCGGTTAAACATAGTGGAATACCCGCTTAAAGATATTAAATGTTCACGAAACTTCCATCAACATGCAATATAAGAACAGTATTAAATGACAGAGTGTGGGAGTGATTTAAACAGTGCAAGATAGGGAACATGATTTCCCGCTAACAAGTGCATCACTTATAAGAGATTACTTTTTAAAAGTTTTTAAAATACAAATTAAACAAACTCTGTTCAGACTGTGGGTGTGATTTAAACAGTGCAAGATAGCGAACATGATTTCCCGCTAACAAGTGCATAGCTTGTATAAGAGATTACTATTAACTAAAAAAAAACTCTGTTCAACACGAAGGCGATATTCCGTAATTAAAAAGCATAGTAATAGTATACAATTTCTGTATAAATATAAAATATCAATGACACGACATTCCATATTTTATTATCTAAGAGATTTTTTAAAATGATGCCGTTCCTTAAATGAAATGTCAAAGAAGTCACATCATCTAAAGTTGTTGTTGTTGTTGTTTTCTTTACTATGGCTACAGAATCTCCACAGTTTTTCCTGCTGGGAATAATTATGCCAAACAAAAGCCAGTACATGATGAGTTCTGGTATCGACTTAGCTAGGACGCACCGCAGGAAGCTGCAGAATGAAATTTTCAAAATGTCTGTGACGTCAAATCTAAACATGGAAATTGAACATTCATGCGAGTTGCTTTGCTTGTTACGAAGCTAAAAATGAATCCATCATTTTCTCTGGTCCTCCGCCGCCACCCTCCCCACACACCCTATCCCCCAAGTCCTCTTCTCTTCTTGTGCTTACTGATGCTCGAAGCGGTGAATTTATTTATTTATTTATTTATTTATTTTAATTTTATTTATTTATTTACTTTAAGAAAGCGAGTTCTTGAGACTTCGGATACTAGTTCGAACATTTTAGTGTCATGTGCCTGGCGCTGATGCAAGTTCTATTAGAAAGAACTCAGGGGCGGGTTTCCAGATCAAGATGAAGGAAGAGAAACATCCTTCTTCTTCTTCTTGTTTTGATCTTATTTGCCTTTTTCACATGCGTTGCACATACTCTTCTTACCGACTCCCACCCCACTTTCAGTTCAACAGATCTGTATCTCCAGCTCTCAAGCACACACACGCACGCACACACACACACACACACACACGCCCACACCTACACACATTCTCTCTCTCACTACAACAAACCGTGCGCAATCTAGCGCTGTTACATAGCATTAATTTAATATATGTTAATTTAATTTAATATTTAATTAACTTGATCTCATTCCTATCCTATCCTATCCTATCCTGTCCCGTAACCCTGAGGTCGTAGGGGCACCACAGATGATCGTTTAACCAGCATACTCCATCTTTCTCTGTCCTAAGCAGCCCTGATGGCTTCGCTCAGTGTCAAACCAGTCCATTCTCGAATATTGTCCTCTCACCTCTTTTTCGGTCTCCATCTTCTTCTACCTCCTTGCACTGTGCCTTGCAGAATAGTCTTTGCAAGGCCTGATGACCTGGTGACTTGATCTCATTACCTTACAAGTACTATTTTATGTATGTGTTTGTTGTTGTTGTTATTGCTTTTTAGGTAACAATAATTAAAACAGCAAAATAACACACGGCTGTGTAACTTAATCGCTTGAGTAACACAATCAGTTTATGCGACATTACTAATTTAATATTAATGTACAACGTTAGAAACACGACTGAAGTTGTATTAAACCAATGCATTTTATTAGAATGGGTGCGAAACGCTTTTGTTGATAATGACTCGTTCCTGGGCAGTTCTCTATTAAAACCAAATTAGATTTGTTTTTTAATCTATCATGTTAATGATAACGGCGAGAACGAGAACAACAACAGCATCCCAGCACGATCACGAGGACCAAAACCAACTACAAAATAGCAGTAACAAATGCTTTCTCGTCCACCTCCACCAACAAAATCATCAAATACCGCCACAACAACGACCAATTTTCAGAACAGTTACTCAAAAGTAGTAATAGTATATTTATTAACATAACAATGGTCATTCGAGATGAAGTATGCATACAAAACCATCACACACATACACAAGCACACACAAACATACATATCATATCCTATCCTATCCTATCCTATCCTATCCTATCCTATCCTATCCCGTAACTCGAAGGTGGTTGGGTCACCACAGATGATCTTTAACCAGCGTACTCATCTTTCTCTGTCCTCAGCAACCCTCGTGGCTTCGCTCAGTGTCAAGCCAGTCCATTCTCGAATGTTGTCCTCCCACCTCTTTTCTGTCTCTCTCTTCTTCTTCTGCTTCCTTGCACTGTGCCTTGCAGGATGGTCTTTGAAAGGCTTGATGTTCTGGTAACGTCATACATACAGATACATATACACACACAAACACATACACATACACCAAGAAAAAGAAGAAAAAGGTGGAGGACGAAGAGGAGGTGGAGAAGGGGAGGAGAAGGGAAAGAAAGAGGAATGAGGACGAGGATAAAAGAGTGTTCGAGTTGAAAAGGATTCATTTTCAAGCCTGAGGCGGTGCGGATGCTGTTTACAATTTGCAAGCAAGCAGATATTCTCTCAACAGACTAACGGCGATTTCTGTCCCCATACAACTAGCTCAGTTCTAGAGTTTGTGGGTGCGCTTATAACCCACCCCCGCCACCACCTTCACGCCACGCCCCCTACCTCACGCCCCATATTTTTCTGAGAACGCACTCTGCGATTTTTGGTAGGAAATAATTTTGTTGTTACATCTTTCTCTGCAACGATAGAGTTGAAACTGTTCTATTTTCCTATGATGAAAAATTTGCTTTTAAAAAAAAAATCTAAAATGATATGGACAAATATTTTTGGCGCAAGCTCTAACATGGCGATTTTGATCTTAAATAATTATTGATCTTGTTGTGTAATGATATAGACAAACACATTCGGATTAAAATTTCTGCAGAGAGTAGGCTTAAATAGGGGATTATTGTGCGAAGCATCTTCGGCTAGAATGATACAGGCAGACATAGTATGGTTTATCTTCGTCCTTGGCAGAAATTTCGGCGTAAACTTTAACATTTCGATTTCTGATAGGAAATCATTTGTCGTAACGCCTTTTCTGCAGTGATATGAGTTAACATTTTTGTTGTTTGGAACTTCAGAATCGCTAGTGCGACAGGAAATAATTTGTCGTAAAATCGACCTCTGTAATGATATAGACTTTTCATAGTAAGTTTCAATAATTTGCGAAGGAAAAAATAATGATTTTGAGAAACAAATGATTTGAGTGTGACATGTTGTTAGTAAAGTTTCTGCGATTTGTGATACATTTTTTTCCACTTCACTTTTTCCTGTTAAATGTATACCATTGGCAAACATTTAGCTGTAAACTTTAGATTCCAATTTAGGATAAGAAATCATTTCCTGCATGTAGCTTCCTTCGCTGGAATTATATGGGAAAGAGATTTTCTGTGCAAACTTTCTGCGGTGTTTGATCAGAAACCATTTGTTGCGTCAAAGACAGCGGAAGACGTAGCCTGAAGCTACAGAAAGTGCCATTGCCGAGGAACCCATAAAGAACACATTTGTGCGTAGAAGGTTATCAAAACACACAGACAACTATAGAAATATATGGTGCACATAAAACATTGAATGTGCACAGAGTATACGAATTCGAATTGATGCACATAATTCACGTGACACAGAGCTAGAACTATAAGCACAGTACAGAATACAAATGCTATCACCCCTTATTTGGATGGATGGGCAGAGTTGGTGGGCTGTGGAGAGATACTGTTTTGAAGAGGAGAGTAGTGGAGAAATGAGATCGGTTGAGATAAGTCAGTTTTGGCATCGAGGAAAACTAATTTTCTGGAGCTTTACGACAGCTAAATAAACAAAACGGAAACTGTGAAACAAGTTCCAAAGTATTATGACAGCTGCGAAACGAAAATAGGCGGATCGCAATTCCGCCTTTTATTCTGGTACGAAACTGTGGAACACTTAGTTGAAGCTGACTCAGGAAGCAAGACGCTTCTCTTCATTTTTTAAAATTAATTTTGCGACTGTTATGACTATAGCATTTTATCTTCAATATATCTTTCCTCCAAGATTGGCACCCAATATGGAACAACTCAACACGAACCTTTAATAGGAAACATAATCTTCAAACACCGCCACGGAGGTGAACAAAAGCCGGAAAATAAAACACTCCCTTACTCTTTTTTCTAGGTTAGGCCAAAAACAAAATGCCTGTGTACGGTATCCCGACTGACCCTAATTTTGTGGCCCGACCTTAAAACTTTTTTGGAAGATCGTCTAGGAAAAATATTTGAAAAATGTCAAAAAATTTTTACTCAAGGTGGAAAAGGTTTTTAAAAAAAAGAAAAGAAAAAGAAGCTGACCTACCGACCCTTTTTTTCTCCTATGTTACCGTAAACAGACATTATATTTTTTGGCCTTATTGTGCAATTTCTTGCTTCCTTTTGGGCTGTAACTTTTTAATCCAAACTGAAAGCTGTCTTATATTTGCATAGCAAAAGTTTGATATCAAGACTTCTGGAAAGTTTTCATTCCACCTTTCTTTATTTAACTGTAATTTTATTTTATTTTATTTTACTTTACTTTTTCCCCCGGGTTGGATGATTTGACTTTAAGCTTAGCAAAAACATGTACAGAATCGGAATGTGAGCCAGCAATCCGAATTTTTAATCTAGAACAAATTTAATCAAGCCTTTTTATAACTTTCCCATCGCTGTCCAACAAAAGCAAACCTGACAAGATGAGGAGGAGAGGGATGAAGAAGAAGAAGAGGAAGAAGAAGAAGAAGAAGAAGAAGAAGAAGAAGAAGAAGAAGAAGAAGAAGAAGAAGAAGAAGAAGAAGAAGAAGAGGAAGAAGAAGAAGAAGAAGAAGATGATGATGATGATGATGATGATGATGATGATGATGATGATGATGATGAGGAGGAGGAGGAGGAGGAGGAGGAGGACGACGATGATGAGGACGATGATGATGATGATGATGATGATGATGATGATGATGATGATGATGATGATGGTGATGATGATGATGATGATGATGATGATGATGATGATGATGATGATGATGATGATGATGATGATAATGATGATGATGATGATGATGATGATGATGATGATGATGATGATGATGATGATGATGATGATGAAAGGAAATTAGAATAGGGTTGTTATTCACTACAGTTTATGCTCAAGACATAATGAGAGGCAAATCAATACCACAAATCAGCATTGCCTGGTGACTTCTTTATTAATTCTCTTAACTCGAGGTCTAGGTCTAGTCTATGCACGCACGCATTCCATCACGCGGACTTTAAAGATCGCGACGCTCATGCCCTATGTGGGTGAGTGCCAGTTATATGAATACACCCAGCAAGGCCTAAACCCATGAAGAAAAAAATGAAGAAATAAAAGCGGCCTTTGTCACTGTCCATCTTAAAAGAATGATTGCTTCGGTGGTTAAGTGTTGATTGAGGTCCCCACCTCATTGTACACTGGGATGGGATGGATATCACCGTCTTGCTACATTGCCAATGGACGGGAGCAGACGTTAAACTTCAATATTCATCCAGGCACTACCTGTTTTCGACAGCACATAGGTTGCTAGGCTTATATTTATTATTGTAATCATTGTGGTCTTCCAAGTGGGATTTGTTGTACTTTAAGCTGACATAACGTGTTTTTTTCCAAAGTACAGTAAATAGTTCAAGAAGGGGAAAAAAAAGTAATGTCTAATGTTAGTAACATTTATATTAGATTGATTGTGTTCATATTGAGTTTGATTTATTTCAAAGCACAAAGCACTCTTTTATCATTATATATAATAATGATTGTGTTCCTGCGCGATTCTTCTAAGTGGGGTTTGATTTATTTTGTTCGAACAGTTTGATACAGTAAATATATTTTATTCAAAATCAGGAAAAACGTTATATTCTAAATGTGTTTACACCCACTCTCTTGATAGATAATATATTATCATGACTACGTTTTTATGTGTGTCTTCAAAATCAAGTTTGATTTACTTTATGCTGACAAAGCGATAAGATAAATAGTTTTCTCAACGCCAGCACTAACTTAAAAAGAAAAAGAAACACCTACTATATTTTATATTCATAGTTCCGTGTTCCTGCATGGCAAATTTTACATACGGCGAGTGGTTTATGCCTATTTTATTCTGAAAGAGCGATGCAGTAAATGCCTTTTTCAGCACCAGCACCAGCACCAGCACCATTAAACTTTTGAGAAAGACATTAAAACAAATATTTCTTTAGATGCAGGTCTATCACATCGTGGTGACTGTGTTCGAAAACGATTCTTCCAAGTGGTGTTTGAAGTATATTTTACTCTGAAACATCGATGCAGGAAATGCCTTAAAACCTTGAAGAAGATCGAAAAATAATTGTTTTGATACATCATATATCGTATATCGTATTCCTAAGCGAGTTTTCCCAAATAGAGTTTTAATTTACATTTGTGCTGCCAGGGCGATTATTAAATAGCTTTTTTCAGTGCAAGCAAGAACGTAGAAAGTACGGGAAAAAAAATACTGCCAGCCATTCAAATGTATTTCCAGACACTCAAACACATCGCCGAAAGTAATCATGTTCAAAAGTGTTAGTTTTCTGGGCAGTGTAAGTTGTCAGTTTTATCCTAACAAAGCAACAAGAAAACCTGGAATATATTACATTACATTACATGATTATTGCTTTAGGTCCAGCGGACTCTTCCGAGCCAAACCTGGAATATTAGGTCACTATCTGAACTATCAGCAAAGAATAAAACAATATCAGAATCAGCTTAGCCAAGTTTTAGATACAGCGCAAAATGAGTTTACAAAATGGTGAAGTACACTGACCTTGACCTTTGAAAAAGTACAAATGCGAATGATCTAAGACGGTTAGTAGTAGTTAAACGATGATGAATTTTGGTTCAGTTATTCTTAGGCAACAAAAAATATGTTTTGAACAAAATTGTGAAATTCGGAGCGACTGAACGACATCGGGGCTGCTACTGAAAGAAGGCCCGTGCTTTGAAGTACCTTCACACCAAAACAACAATATCGCTTTAGTCGTTATTGAGCAAAACGTGTTTAGCAACAAAATGAATCCGTGACCTTGACCTTTGCGGTATAGATAATATGATAACACGGGAGGTAGGTCATTTATCTTGGTAAAGTTGCTATGAAGTTTAGTCAAAATCCGTTCAGGTTTTGTGAAGTATGACGTCCAACGGACCGACAGACGGACGGAGAGACCGACATTTGGCTCCTTCTGATCTATCTCCCGCCCCTTCCCCTGACTATTTCAAAGTATCTCTGTAAATACAGAACACACACACAAACACACACACACACACGCGCGCGCGCGCGCGTGCGCATACACAAAATGCAAACGCTGTTCATATATCACAATAGTGTCCTGATAATGCTCCTGAGCGAATCTTGAAAGTGGAGTTTGATTTACTGTATGCTGAAGGATGATGCAGTAAGTGGCTTTTCAACCGTCAGTTAACGTGCTTGGGATAGGAAGCAGAGCGTCCATTCTTAAAGCCGCATCATTCTTTTTTGTCCAGACTCCATCACTCATTCTTGTCACATTTCCACTGAGTCCTTCATCTCCATAATTCAGTTGCAATATTGTATTCTGGCGTTATGCTGTTATAGTGTTAAAATCTCACATACGTCGCCTCCTAGCACTCTATGCGGTTCTGTTTGTGTGTGTGGGGGGGGGGAGGGAAGAAGGGGGGCGGGGGAGAAGAGGCGGGTGTGTGTGTTTCTCTCTCTCTCTCTCTCTCTCTCTCTCTCTCTCTCTCTCTCTTTTCAATTTTTCATTTCATCACTCCCAACTCTCCCTATACACTCTCGCTTTCCTTCCCCTCAATACGCGCGCGCGCGCACACACACACACACACACACACACACACACACACACACACACACCGCTCTCTCCCTCTCTATTTCTCTCTCCCTCCATCCTCTCCCTCCCTCTTTCTCTCTATTGCTCTACTTCCCTCCATCCCTCTCTCTCCCTCTTTTCCTCCATCCTTCCCTTTCTCTTTCTCCCCTCCCTCTCTCTCTATCTTTCTATACCTCCCTCCTCCCTTCATCTCTATCTTCATCTCCCTCCCTCCTCTCATTCCCACTCTCTCTTTTCTCCTCTCCCTCACCAACTTTCTCCCTCTGTCTTTCTTTCTTTCTCCCCTTGTCTCTCTTTCTCTGTCTCTCTCTTTCTGTCTCCTCCAGTCTCTCCTTCTCTGTCTCTCTTTCTGACTCCCCTGTCTCTCTCCCTCTCCCTCCCTCTCCCCCCCTCTCTCTCTCTCTCTCTTTCTCTCTCTCTCTCTCAGTCACAAGCACACTTCAGCACTTCCTCACTCATAATTCACCATCAAGAGCTTGGACATCTCTGCGTGACGGCAATTTCAAGCGAAAGCAGTTCTAGTCCATTTTGCGAGATGCACATTCATAATTTCCTGTCATGAATCAGAAATTAATGTTGCGTGCGTGCGCATTCAGCTAGGGAACACGACTAGCTAATTATGTTTTCCGTGCGTGGAAGTGAAGTCAGCTAATCAGCAAAACGTTAAATTACATAACCTAAAACAAAACAAAAAACTATACACACACACACCCTCACAAGCACACACACATGTGCTCGCGCACGCACTCACACACACACACACACACACACACACACACATTGTCAACTTTGTAACTGTGAACTCACTTTGTTGTGAGCTGTGGCCTGACAAATATCATTAAATTGTCTCAACCCACACACACACACACACACACACACACACACACATACACACACACACACACACACACTAGCGCGCGCGACATGTCCAGCCTAAAATACGCACCTGAACCCTCCCAATCCTGTTTACAGCTTTCGATTTTGCCTAGTAGGTGTTCTGTTTTTCTGTGCTCTTTTGTCATTTCATTAATATTGTTCGAACTCTTTCTCTCTCTCTTCTCGTCCCCTCCCCCCTTCCTTACCTACCCCTCTTCCTCACACCGTTCCCCGGCCCACCCCCACTTCCCCGTTCCTTCCTTTTTTGCGTACAAACATTACTTGTCTTCTTTTACAATGCTCTTCAGCAAACTGTTGTTTCCCTCTACCACCTTTATCCTCTGGCGGTAACCGGCGTTGTCATTCTCTTGAAGCGAAATAAAGATTCCTCTCGAATTCTTTGGAGAGGAAAGCGATTCTTTCTCTTTTTTCGATCTGTGTTCCTTTCTTTCTTTCCCTTTGTTTTTGTTTATTTCGTTGTTGTTTGTGGTGGTGGTGATAGCCTTCTTCTTCTTCTCCTCCTCCTCCTTCTCCTCAGCCTTGTCTTCCATCTAATTTTTCTTCTGAACTTTATCGTACACCTTTTCCCCTTAACTCCAAAGAACATGTCTGTGAAAGGTTACATGTAGATATCAACGGTACATGTAAAAATCTGCTATTTTCTGTGGACAGTTCTTTAGACAGCAGCTATACAAGATGCAACAAGACTTTTCCATTCTATACACAATGGCGCAGCGTCATTCTTTCCAGCTTCACGCGTTTGCCTTTCTTTATACATTGCAACATGATGCCTGGAAGCCCTGAAGGAAAAGGAAGAATGTGTCTTCACGATGACAGAGTTGCATTCAATGACAAAAGAGAGCGCACAACATTGAAGTGGCAATATGAAAATAACCTCTCCGGTAAAATCATTCTATTCTCCTTTAATCAGCTCTTCTGGAGTCGTCGAAGTTTTTGTATGTATTAATTTGTATAATCCTTCCAAGCATTAATTTCACACTTAGCCATAGATCTTTGTACAGATTGCTGCTCTGTACATTCGACTATTATAGTCTACAATCATGATCTTGAAACGTCTTTACTATTTCATCCATAGTCTGGTTTTTAGAATGGAGATATGGAAGGCAATACTGCATCCCTGAATACGTTCTGACACAGAAATAGCGTTGTAATAGTTTAAAGATGGAGATCGCTAAGGACAAAGAGCGGTGTACAATACATATCACTGGAACATAACAGTAAAGATTCCCATAGTTTTGCTGAAACAGAAGTGACAAAGAATTCCCATTTGTAAAAAGTTTGCATTTTGACATCATATCGAATAATCATGTCGTCTCAGAATCGAAACTAAACAACCTTAACTGCGTGTCAAGTCTAAGGATGTTTCAACAATGCAGTCGACGTAATATTTTACGCAGAAGAAGATAGCAAATTTCACGGCAAATGCATGAAGACTTTAATAACTTTTAATCAATGCATCACACCAACGATTGTGCCAAGAAGAAGAAAAGGGAGATGAGACTTGCCCTGCGATACTTTATTTCTCTACTTCTCTTCCTGTTATTTACATTCTTTCTAGTTCCTCTGTTTTTACTTTCTTCTAGAACTGTACATTCTTTTCTCTTCTTGTTTTCTTAATGAGGGCTGGTTTACTTCAATCCCTTGAAATATTTTGAAATAATCAGGAATCAGAACGAGAGCTGTCGGTCTTTCTATCTGTTTGTCGGTCGATCGGTCGGTTCTATTGCACGCCTTATCTCAAGAACCCCTGAGCAGATTTTGACCAAACTTCATAGACCATAGAAATTGAGTTAGTGGCCAGAGTTCCGTGCCACCGTACTTGGCATTCTTCCAAAGTCAATGTCGCTGGGGTCAAGTTTTTGTTCTATTTTTCAAATGCGGCTGAACCGATTTTGATAATGTTTTGGAATACAGGTACTTAAAAGCATGACCGGCTTTTTATGCCATTCATATAATTATGCACTGTCAAAAGGTCAAGGTCGTTGAGGTCTATAATTTTTTTAAATACGTTTTGCGCTGTATCTCAAAATTCGCAAAACAGATTTTGATTTTAAAAATGTTTTTTGGGTGCTTATAGTTAAGTTCAAATACCAGCCAATCGTTCCTTTTTCTGTTGCTTCTTTGGAATAAAACCAACATAGAACAGCTCCATGAAAATTAATAATTGTGAAAATGCTGTGTACGTTTATGAAAAATACATTTTAATGGCTTGTCATCCTGTTATGTTTATAACAATGTTTAACCGGTATCGTTTCTATACAGCGCAGAAGCACTAACAACGGTGTTTCTATCCCTATCCTATCCTATCCTATCCTGTCCCGTAACTCGGAGGTCGTAGGGGCACCACAGATGATTGTTTAACCATCTTTTCATGTCCTCAGCAACCCTAATAGTTTCGCTCAGTGTCAAACCAATACATTCTCAAATGTTGTCCTCCCATCTCTTTTTCGGTCTCCCTCTCCTTCTACCTCCTTGCACTGTGCCTTGCAGGATGGTCTTTGCAAGACCTGATGATTTGGTGACGTGGCCATACCATCGGAGTTTCCGTATTTTCACCACTGTGAGCAGGTCATCGTGTTGTCCAATGGCTTGTGTGATGGTCTGTCGGACTTCGTCGGTGGTGTTGTGCTGGGTATAGGAAATGCCCAGAAGTCTTCTGTAGCACCTCATCTCAATGCTTTGATTTTTTCGTTGTAGATCTGCTGTGAGGGTCCATGTCTCGCAAGCGTATAGGAAGATGGAGATGACAACGGTGTTCACCTGTCACAAAATGAAGGAGACAAAAAAAACGGAAGTCTTCTATAGTGTAGTATAGTGTGGAAGCACTGACGAAGCACCAATTCTTACAGCCCAAAGAACCCGAACTCAAAGCAAAATCTTACTGATTCTTTTTTTTACTTTGTTTTAAGTGTTATAAGGAAAACGTTGTGGCAAGCACATCTTCTTGTGCGAAAGAAGATCCCTTGACACAGCACCGGAGTCGAAGTTTTGAGTCATCGATCTGTCATCAGGGTATAGAGGACAAAGAAAGGAATAAGGGTTTAGAAAGAGGAATAGAGCTTAGGCAAGCGAACGTTATGATTTCACACACACGACGTTCTGATGACTGTTGTAAAAAAAACAAAAACAGATTATTTTGACACACTTTCCATTTCTTTGACATTATTTTGACATTTTTCATTTTTTGAAGCTATCCCTAACCCCTAACCCAAACCCTAACTCTATCCCTTAACCTAACCCTAATCCTAAAACAGCTCTAACTCAACGGGGAACTATTTTGACGTCAAAATAGGGCGCTCTTCCAAAAAAAGTCAAAAGAAACCATGTGGAGTTTCATGTGTGTGTCAGGGTAACGTCGTTTCTACATGCCCACAGCCCACACACCCACACACCCACACCTACCCACACACACACACACACACACACACACACACACACACACACATACACACACACACAATATTGTTTTGTGGATAATTAACTTTAAGATTTAAATCACTGGCTTGTTACATGCCAAATGTCGATTCATCCACGATGCTTGAATCGGTGTAACTCGAATTCATATCCACTCAATAACAAGGCAAGAGTCGTCATTACAAAGTTTCTCCAACTTTATTCAGCAAAAGAAACAAACAGTGTCAACAGCTGAATTCACAAACAGGATCTCTACACGCAGACGAAAGCTGTAACATCGCAGACAAAAGCAGCTGCTGTAGTCTCTGTACATTGTAGAAAGTATTGGAACATTATAAAATGACTCAATTAATAACCACTCAGAACAAATATCGTCACAGGAAACACGCTCTGCGTTACGTCATAGAGTGTTCTACAACATTCAAGATTTGAATACTTGTTACGAGAGAGATCTCGAATCTTCCGTCGGTGGTAAACAAGCAAGTTCAGAAATATCGCAATAGTGCTACAATAGTACGGACTGAAGAAAAAGAAGACAACAGAAACTTTATGCCAAGCTTTTCCAGCATCAACACTGAATCAACTCGAAGGTAAATAAAACGTTAATATTGTACGCTTCGCAAATCAAAATGCTCGTAACTATTGTGTACCTCTCAAATCGTAAAAGGCCTCAATAGTGATAAATGATAAAAACCAGAGATACTTTTTTTTTTAAAATTTGATTTCTGCGTTTAGGGTACACCCGTTTATTTTTCGTTATTGCTAACTCATTCGTGAACAAAAATTTTAATATGATTGAAAACACAGTAGTTCTGCAAAGCAATTTTTTTAAATTAACTTTTATTTCTGCACCACTTAATACTTTAAAGAAGTTAATTAGCTTATTAACTTAACAATAAAACAACATTGCATGAAATACAAAAGTGTTTCCTTCATTTCATATATGTCTAAAAGGAAACAAATATGTTGCAGTAAAGCTGAGTGTTCTGTTTAAGTCAGATATGTAATGCGTTTAAAGCTGGACATCTTGTAACTTTTAACGCAACAAAAGAGCGAGAGAATCGATAAGAAGACAGTCCTCACAACTTTGGAGAATTACGTTACCTTGTAGTAAGCCCGCCTGTGGAGAATTAAAAAACTTCGAAATTAACAAAATTGTGGAGATTTTTCTTTGGATTTCTTTTTTCTTTCTTTCTTAACATCCAGTGTTGGCTTATATGCTGTTAACATGTAATTCCATGCTGTTGTAGGAAACAAAAAGAAGAAGAAGAAGAAGAAGAAGAAGAAGAAGAAGAAGAAGAAGAAGAAAGAGGACGAAGAAGAAGGAACATGTTGAATGTAAGAACTAGGAAACATGAAGCTTTAGAAAGTAACACAACTGTAAGAAATCAAGAACGACAGTTTTTGCGAGTGAAATACATTAGCAAGGACGGTATTTTCCATAAAACTGGCGATCTCTGTGACATGCTATCGCGGTTAACACAAGCAACAGGCTATTGCGGAATACTATCTCTTATAGCCTAGTAAACTTTCTTATAAAAAAAAGAAGACTATACTAAAACAGACGAAGTCGGACTAAAATAAAATAAAATAACAAGATTCGTATTAATAAAAGTCCCTGAGCCGTTTGTATTGCTCTTCAGGGAATGAAGATTGGTGGATGAAATATATATCATGATGGAAGTAAAAGCATTAGAACAAAATATCCAAGTACTGACATTAATTATGTTTCCCTCCAAAGCTCTTGTGAAACACGTCAGCTGGTAACCCTCGACGTCTTCTAGAGATTTAAAACGTGAATGTGAAAATTCTTACTTTTTTGTTCTTCTTGTTCTGGTTCTGGTTCTTGTTGTTCTTCTTCTTTCATGTTATTTGTTGTTTATCATTCCCTTCGATTCTAAAAGAGTTTAGACATCATCATCATCATCATCATCATCATCATCATCATCATCATCATCATCATCATCATCACCATCATATCTTCTTCTTCTTCTTCTTCTTCTTCTTCTTCTTCTGCTTCTTCTTCTTTCATGCTATATTTTGCTGTTTTTCATCCCCTCCGGTTCTAGAAATTGGTTGACGACACGAAATATTACCCATGTGGCACTATCGCCGGATGCAACTGAACTGAAGAACTCGGAAAAGTTAGAAAATAAACAAAGGTAACACTTTCCCTGTAACTTCTCGACATACCTACTGTCACGAGAGGCTAGTTTAGACCCGGCACTAAGGCTTCATGCCTCAAACGTTCATCCTGCTTGGGCCTTTGTAACTTAACGTCGCTGCCTAGCAGACGACAAAAGTTAGGGTTGCGCTAAGCATAGGTAGGCTAAATCTTCGCTAAGGTATGACGTGGCATAATCCAGCTGACCTATATCCGTCACCCCCGCGCGAGGGCGCTAAGGTATCACGAGATATCGCACGCTTTAGCGGACCACACGTTAAGATAAGTGAGTCTTTGTCTAAACCTCCCACGAGAAGGACGCACACGCTGAAAGATCTCTCTCAGAAGACTATGCAGGTGACGGGTGAAATTCATTCATCAAAGTATAGCCATAGCCTGACATTGTCAAAAAGACGAGCAGGCTTGGTCCGTGGCAGGAGATAGACCCCATTGAGTGTCAACCCTGAAACGTGGCTTGCAATTGGAGAATCGAGCACTAAGCTCCGATAGCCCAATAGTCAACAAACGAGAAGAGGAGACAACAGCACCGCACCTCAACTATACAGCTAAGTGACACGGAAAAAGTGCTCAAACACTGATCTAGAAGGACTGTGCGGTAGTCCACTCTCCTGAAAAAGAACATTAGTCAAAATCAGACCAAAGCTCAAGGATGATTCAGTAGCAACTTTTGAGAACAGTAGCAGCATAGACCCATCAAGGAGCGAACTACTCGAAGTGAATTTTAGACTGTTAAGTTAATCCTAGTAATATGACGTTTTGGACATTTAAGTTAATTAGAGATTAGAATTAGCTATAGAGTAGAGGAAATAAATGTGTAATATTTACTGTTAACAAGTGGCTGGACTACCTATGTTTCATAGCCGTGCGAGAGCTAGTGTGTCCGTGAATCTTTTACACGTTTCTCCCTATCTTTGTAAACCCATCCTCACACAGACTGGACCAAATAAATAAATGTATTAAGATTAATTAAAGGGCAATCTAATTAGCCAATCTCCGCAGACGAACGACGAATGGGTAACAGCATTCCATTGTGCATAGCCCAGCAACAATAGACCCACCGTCACACCTACCCTCTGGGCCAGTTTAATGAGGGGGAGAAGCAGGGGCGGACGAGGGGGGGGTTTCCGGGGTTTCCGGAAACCCCCCCCCCCAGCCCAAAAAAAAAAAAGGAAAAGGAAAAGAAAGAAGAAGAAGAAGGAGAGAAAGAGAGAGAGAGAGAATACAATTATAAAAATAAACATAAAAATAAACATAAAATAAATAATATATATATATATATGTATATATATATATATATATATATATATATATATATATATATATATATATATATATATATATATATATATATATATATATATATATATATATATATTTTATACGAATTTTGGAAACCCCCCCAAAAAAACTAACTGATCCGCCCCTGAGAAGGGTGGGTGCCCATCTCCTCTCCCTTGCTATCTTTTAACCCCGGATCTATCTATCTATCTATCTATCTATCTATCTATCTATCTATCTATCTATCTATCTATCTATCTATCTATCTATCTATCTATCTATCTATCTATCTATTTGTCTGTCTATCTATCTATCTATCTATCTATCTATCTATCTATCTATCTATCTATCTATCTATCTATCTATCTATCTATCTATCTATCTATCTATCTATCTATCTATCTATCTATCTATCTATTATCTATCTATCTTATCTGTATTTTTTTTTCTTTCGTCTTCTCCTTTTCCTTCTTCTTCTTCTTCTTCTTCTTCTTCTTCTTCTTCTTCTTCTTCTTCTTCTTCTTCTTCTTCTTCTTCTTCTTCGTCCTCCTCCTTCCGTAATTGTAATGTCTTTTTTTTTATTTTTACGTTCTTCTGTTTCTCCTCCTCATCCTCCTCATTCCTGATCAGCATCTTTCTTCATTCTCCTTCTTCTGAGACCTCCAACTTTTTTAAATTCTTGTTCTTCTTCTTCGGAAGCTTTTGATGACTTGAAGCAGTCCTCCTTTACCACATGGATGCTGTCCACGTCCGCTGGAGTGTGCGTTGAGAGGCCAGACCTCGCGGCCCGTACGTCACAAGAGGCCCTTAGGAGGCCTCCATCCAGACCCAACGTAGATTTATTCGCCTTCGTACATATATAACATCCTGCAAGGATACCTTTTGCCTCGGGGTGACAAAATAAACCAAGTCCATGTTTTGTCAGAAATAAGAGTTTTACTTCCTCGCACAGCAAATAAAGAGACGCATCTTCAGTGTGATTTTTGTGAATGCAAAGTGTCCTTAAATTCAGAGAAACAGATTAAAGATTCATACGCAATAAACAGTGTTGTTCGCGACGACGACAAAGAAGAAGTAGAAGTAGCAGAAGAAGTAGAAGAAGAAGAAGAAGAAGAAGAAGAAGAAGAAGAAGAAGATGATGATGATGATGATGATGATGATGATGATGATGATGATGATGATGATGATGATGATGATGATGATGATGATGATGATTAAGGAAAAGACAAATAAGGGCATCAAGACACAAATTGCCCATTCTCTCAAAACATACGTTGACGGACTTGCTTTGTTTTATCCTTGTCACTGTGCTGCATATTTCTTAGTTATCACGCTCTTGTTTCATTCAATGCCTTTATTTAAAATAAATAAATAAATAAATAAATAAATAAATAACATTAAAAATATAAACACCACAAAAAATTGTTACTCGGGTGTATTTGATGCGCTTTACGTAAAGAGAATAAAACCAAATTAACACAAAAAGTGCCTCTAGCATTGCTTCCTGTAACGCCTTTTCTATAGGAGAACAAAACCAAAATTAACGCATAATACAGTTCCACTCGCGTGTTTTTTGCTTTAACACAAAGAAAGACAAAACCAAACTAATGCAAAACAGAAAATCATCTCCTCCCCATCCACTTCCCATCTTCCACCCACCCCTACCCTCCAACAACAACAAAAAATTTTTTAACTGCTTTAAGATGTGACAGGATTCGAAAACAACTGCGTGTTAAGGACTTGTCATCATTCGCTCGAGTTGGTTTTACCTCAATTATCGTCCCTAGTACCTTAACACGCTCGCAGAAGCCCCAGGAATGTTTTTGAAGCCCTGGGTTGCATCTCAGCCCTTGCGTTAACTAGTTGGACCAGACTGGGGTCTCGGTGTAAATGATCATGGGTTACACATCAACCCATGAGTTCAATGGAAGGGCGTGGCTTAGATTCGCTGCACTGCTGTGTGGTAATTCGAGGGCCTGTCTGAGTTATTGGTATAACCAAACAGAGGTTTTGCTAATAGTATATTTAAAGCACATTTCGTATTAACCATTCTGTGGCATTACCAATGCGCGGATAGAAAGGCAAAGTATTATTATTTATCTCTAGCCTATCCTATCCTATCCTATCCTATTTTTCAACTATTCAGTATGTATCTAGTTAACTAATGCATAAGTTTTAAAATCTGTGATTGTCAATTTTTCACCTATTCAGTATGTATCTAGTTAACTAATGCATAAGTTTTAAAATCTGTGATTGTCAGTGCTAGAATGATACGCAGAGTTTGATGATTGTATTTTTTTTAAAGATGCTTTATAACGTTTATAATTTTATAATCTAATGTCTAACCCATGTGTGTGTGGATGTGGGTGTGTGTGTTTGTGGGTAGGTGTTTTATTTATTTATGTTGAAGTGCAATAAGGACATGTAGTGTGATATGTATTTTAAGTTTTACAATGTGTCGGAAAGTACATGTTTATAGTATTGTTACATTTTATTACCTTTTGCTGACAGCAAATCCATGTTAGAATTTCTCCTTGGAGATAATAAAGTTTTCTGAATCTGAATCTGAATCTGAATCTATCCCATAACACGGAAGTCGTAGGGGCACCACCGATGATCGTTTAACCAGCGTACTCCATCTTTCCCTGTCCTCAGCAACCCTGATTGTTTCGCTCAGTGTCAAACCAGTCCATTCTCGAATGTTGTCCTCCCACCTCTTTTTCGGTCTCCCTCTTCTTCTACCTCCTTGCACTGTGCCTTGCAGGATGGTCTTTGCAAGACTTGATGATCTGGTGGCGTGGCCATACCATCGGAGTTTACGTTTTTTCACCAATGTGGGCAGGTCATCATGTTGTCCAATGGCTTGTGTGATGGTCTGTCGGACTTCGTCGTTGGTGATGTGCTGGGTATAGGAAATGCCAATAAGTCTTCTGTAGCACCTCATCCCCATGCTTTGTATTCTTCGTTGGTATCTCCAGCACGTTTCGGTATTATTATTATTATTTTAAATTGTATTTATTAATTTAGTATATATTGGATGTTGTTCTATTATTTTGGCAATGTGGTAGACATTTTCTTTTTAAAAAAAATAATACCGAAACGTATCTCCAGCACGTTTCGGTATTATTATTTTTTTTTTTTAGAAATTAATGTCTACCACATTGCCAAAATAATAGAACAACATCCAATATATACCAAATTGGACAATCTCAATCAGGATGGGACCTTACATGGTCTTGAATACATCCGATCTTGGTACATATATCTTATTCAAAATAAGCAAATAACAATGACCGCTGCTTGGAAGTACCACCCTCCAAAACAGACCAGTATAGACCTTCCTTTTTGGTCCGTACTATATAGTAGATTGAAACACCCTTGGCAACACCACCGTCAACCTATCTAATCTAAGCGCCTTTACTTGTGCGTTTGGGAGCTTTCACCAGCCAAACTAAACCAGCAGTATATACAGTGTGGTTTTTTTAACCAAAGACTGTACATCATAGACCAATTTTATTATTTATTATGCGATGCGCGCACCCGCATCGTCAAGAAGAAAGTCGACTACGGCTCATGTGACGACGTACCTGCCTAAACCAATCAAGATCCAAAAGAACAAGCTGGCCTCGAAACTTTATGGTGTTTAGTATACAGTAAGCGGACTTAAATGATCTGATGGTCACTGTAGAGTTTTCGTAAGTAGTCCAAGGCAGCAGGATTGACAGACCTTGTTGGGAGACAGACAAGCTGAGTTAGTTCCGGAAGTACACTAGCACAGCAACTTGTTTTCGCCACGCACCTCGCCCTCTTAAACTGAATATCAGATTCATCTCCCCCCCCCCCCTCTCTCTCTCTCTCTCTCTCTCTCCCCTTGGGGTCATGAGCAATCTTGCCACTGTAGATTGTTCTAACCTATAAAGGGAACAGTGAAAGCCCCAGTTGAAAACCTGTCTTGCCTTTGTAGGCATGACTAATTCACTGCGGCAACAGTTCCCCCCGTTGGAGTGCCGGGGGTTTCAGTATAAATAGTATCCCCACTTTCTGGAAATTTAGTGCTTTAAATTCCCACTGTCGCTGTCTTCATCATTTGCTCTTTCCCATTCCTGGTCTGTCCTATCACTCTGCTATACTTTCTTCTTCTTCGCTAGATCAATGACCTACCTTTTTTCTTGAAAACTCTTCCTGGACAAGACTCCTTGTTTGTGTATGGGGTCTGTTGGATCAGCTTGGGAGTGTTGGACGCTTTCTGCCGGGTGGTCACTAGGGCTTCCTATGATTGTATTATTTCGCACTATAGGCACTTTATATGTATGTGTTTTGTTGATGATTTATAATGATAGTTGTATTCTATTTTGTTTTTGTAACCGGGGTGTTCGCGTAGTTGAGGTCAACCCTCAGCCGTCCCCCGCGTGGGATGTCTTTATTGTAAAGTGACTGGCCGGTGGAGGGCATTCAATTTTCCCACTAGGGTTGTTTCGGCAGATCTTTTATGCGGATCAGGGGTTGTCCGGTCCTGATTTGGCTCGGAAGAGTCCGCTGGACTTAAAGCAACAATAAATCAATCAATCAAACTCTCTCTCTCTCTCTCTTTCTCTCTCTCTCCCCCCCTCTCTCTCTCTCTTCTCTTCGTCTCTTAACACCGCCTCCCGCAACCTCGTTCTTTCTCCGTCCACCCCCCACTCCAACCCCCCTTCCTCAGCCTTACATTAGAAGCATCCGAATTCAAATCAGATCGTTGTATCGATTCTTCTTTTTTTTTTAGTGGGCACATACGTTACTCCTTTCAAAGGTGTTGCTGTATTTCATTCATTCACCACACATCTCTATAGCCCCATAGCACTTTCTCCATTTCTGTCGCCTGTCTTCTTCTTCTTCTTTTCCTCCTCCTCCTTTCATTTTCTTGTTCTTGTTCTCCTTCTTCTTCTTCTTCTTCTTCTTCTTCTTCTTCTTCTTCTTCTTCTTCTTCTCTTCATCCTCATCCTTCTACTTTTTCCTTTTCCTTTAACTTCTTCTTCCTTCTCCTTCTCCTCTTTCTTCTTCTTCCGCTGCCTCCTCCTCCTTCTTCCTCTTTTTATCCTCCTTCTCCTCCATCTTCTCTTCCTCCTTTTCTTCTCCTCCTCCTCCTCTTCTGCTTCTCACTTTTTGTGCACATGCACAGATTCCACTATTAAGATGCACACGATCCTTCCACTTCCATAAGGCCTGGTCCCATAATTATACTGACGTAGATTAACATTCCTTTCGCAAAGTCAGCAGTTATTAGTGTATACACCGTGTGAAAATAGATTGTGTTCTCATCAATATTCATGGCTTGTATTTTCCAGATTGCATTTCCCTATCCAGTCTTTACTTGTGCAAATCTCAGAGAAGATAGATTGTAACATTTTCTTGTGAAACCAAAAGGTTTAATTTACATCTCCGTAGTTTGTTTTTAACTTTGCAGACACAAGGTTGGGCGCTAAACAAAGATAACAATGAATTGAGTTGCAAAATGTATTGTATTGGAAAACGTATTGGACTGGAAGATAGATTTAGACGCAACATTAATAATATTGGATCTGCAAGCAGGCAAGAGTACTTGGTAAGTGGTTAAACTTTGAGTTTTGAGTACGCACTTCAGTGGGGTTCATGAGATTGTACATGCACTCAATTTGTCTTGTTTCTGATGGAAGTAAATGTACAATCAAACTTTGAAATGTAATCTATTTGCAAGCAAGGAATGGTACGATCTTGTTGTACAAAAAGTACAAACACCGGGGGTCAGTTTTATAAACGGATATATAGAACGAATATGAGACTTACACCTCTAAGTTTAGAGGCGTAAGTTTACTATTGGTTCATATCACCCGTTCATAAAACTGGCCCCTGGATACAGTCGGCACTGTATTACAGACTGTAAGGTGTCCTTTCTTTTCTTAATATCTTTATCATCGGTATGAGCAAGTAATGTGTGTCTGTGAAAATATACTACTGACAACAATCGATCCGTTAAACTAATCATGAAAAACCGATGGGTTTTTAGAAGGAAGACGAGAATATAATATTATGAGAAAGGTGACTGCGGCCATAACAAATTAGCATCACAGCTGTATAGTTTAACTAGACATTAATTGCACACGGCAAAACTAACATCACTGACACGTTAAAGCTAAGTCCAGTACTGAACTCGATTATATTACCTACTTATAATCAAAACGCGCTCTAGCCGTACCATAAAATCCTAGACGTGTTTACTTCGCAAATAACGCAACTAGTAAGGTTCTGGATGAAATAGTCAATACAGTTTCATACAAAAATGTACAACTTGTGTACAGGCTATGTCCCGAACAGGTCACCACTATTACGGAGTATAAATGTTCATGACCTCGTCCAGTTATTTCACGTCAAAGGTTTTTTTTACTTGTCAACACATCAGTTTCTCTGCCTGGCTTGAGGTCCAGCATACTCTAACAATCCAAAATGTTAATCAAGTTCGATCTAAGACTGCAGGGCAAGTTGGCTGGTGGTAGCGGTAATTATATATAAGCCTAGCGTCCTAAAAAAAAAACAACTAAAGAGCAGTTAGTATGCGGCTGTACTTTCTTATAAGTTATGTCAATTTTTATCCGGAAAAACGAAGTGAGGTTGGTGAACATTTATCCAATTTCGGTCATTAAATTCTTGCCGAGACAGTAATGATCCTCAAATCCACCAGATTTGATTAGATTATATATTCAATGTATATAGGGTCTAGCGGACTGCCAAGAGCCGAGTTAGGACCATTGCCACCAGATGAAGTGAGGTCGTTATCAAGTTTTGAATCGATCCGGAAGTGAAGAATTCCGATAGTTAGTAAAGCTGGAAGGCTATAGATTCGAATTTCATGTAGAAATTGTAGTTAATGCACGACCTCATCTTACTCAAGTTCATATTTATTCGGCTTTCCAGCTTCAGTTGCTACAAATAACTCCAAAAACGAAGTAGACTTCATAGGTATTTGTAAATTTTGTACAGAAAACCCATGTCATATCCTTAGTCTTTCGTTTCTTTTATCTCTCCACCCTGTCCCCCCTCTATCCCCAACCTTCCCCCACCTCCCTATTACTTCCCATGTCCCATCCACCTCCCCTACCCCACCCACAGAATCCTTCTTTGCTTCTTCCATCCCTCACTTTCTTCATCTTTTTTTCTTCTTTTTCTTCTTCTTCTTCTTCTTCTTCTTCTTCTTCTTCTTCTTCTTCTTCTTCTTCTTCTTCTTCTTCTTCTTCTTCTGCTTCTCCTTTCTGTCTTCTAGTTTTCGTTTTTGTTCTTCTGTCTGTTTGTCTTCATGTCTTCTTCTTGTTTGATTTTTTAAAGAAAATGTATTAAGTACATTAACCTTTCCATAAAAAAGGCATGTTCACAACTTGGTTTTATTATTGTTGTTCTTCTTCATGTTGTTTCTTCATGTAATTTATTGCATTCTGTCTATCTTTTCTTTTTCTTATTCTTCTGCCTTTTCTACCTCTCGTACTTCTCGTTCTTTTTTTTTCATAGTTCTTTCTTTCATTCTTTCTTCTTTTGTTCTCTTTCTTTCTTTCTTTCTTTCCTTTTTTCTCTTTCTTTTTCTCTTTCTTTCTTTCTTCTTCTTCTTCTTCTTCTTCTTCTTCTTCTTCTTCTTCTTCTTCTTCTTCTTCTTCTTCTTCTTCATCTTCATCATCATCTTCTTCTTCTTCTTCTTCTTCTTCTTCTTCTTCTTCTTCTTCTTCTTTTGTCTGACTGTCTGTCTTCATCTTGTTTTTGTGCTCCTTCTCTTTCTTCTTCTTCTTCTTCTTCTTCTTCTTCTTCTTCTTCTTCTTCTTCTTCTTCTTCTTCTGCTTCTTTCCATTGTTTGTTTGTTGTTTTCCTTATACGAACAAATTAATTACCAAAACCTGCATTGAAATGCATTTCTGAAGGAATTGCTTTGGATATTTGCAAGTCTGATCAGGTAAAGAGCGGACATTTTCTTTGGAAAAAGGCGTTCAAAAGAGGAAGAATAACAAAAAAAAAATAAATGAAATCGGAAGAAAACATCAACATACAGCAAACAATAAAGTTCTGAGTGAAAAGAAAATCAAAGCGCTTTGCAATACAGATCGCAAAAGAAAGAAAAAAAAAGTCATAAAATTCACAGAGATGTGCAAGAGGTAGGAAAGAAAGATCGGGCTTAGAGGAGATGAGAGAGAGGGGGGAGGTGGTGTTGGAAAGTAAATCAATTCTTAAAGATGCTTTAGCACAGATTCAGGCACAGCTAACACAACTTTCTGCACATATTCTACACGAGAAACATGTAAGAAATAACAAAACATGTTGAGGAAACATTCCAAAGGTGTCTGTGATGTGGTCTTTAGTTTGTAAGATCCTGCGGGCAAACTGGGGACGCCTTGAACAGCTCTTTGAGTTAATAAACGCTCTATAGAAGGACAGTCCGTGTAATTTCTAACGTTTTTTTTTTTTTTTTTCATTTCAAATTTTATGGAAAGCCTACTCAACTTTTTCTATTACTGGACTTTTTCATATAAATCTACAAGCATGAGTGACCCAAAATAGGTCAGCAAAAAGTAGATAATCTGTCAATAAGGATTCATCTTCTTAGATCTCCGGGATTACCACAATAACAAAAAAAAAGTTATTTCAAAACCATGTTAAGATTATTAGAATGCAATCTTTCTTGAACATATTTTGATGAAAATGACTTCTTCTTAGTGCTGCTGTATACACTATTTGTTAAATGGGTTTTAAGCCTCATTTGGCTTGTAACTCCTGACGAACCGTTTTTAGAAAAATACGTGTATTGAGAATCTTTTAATCTGGCGTGTTTTATCTCCTTTTAACTTGTCTTTCTTATAGAACGTAAGCCTATATAACTAGGTCTGTTTTAACACAATTCTCTACATCATCATTGATTCGGAAGTCGTGCATTAAGAGATGGCAAATCAACGTAAATACGGGATGATGACAAGAGCGGGCCATTTAATCATGGCTTTTGCTGACAGTATAATTTAAAAAAAAATTTTAGGCCGACATGCTGAACTTGTAGAAAGAAAAGTGGATAAAAAAAATCAATGGGTGATTGATGTTTGAGCTAAAAAAAAATAAAATAAAAAAGCATAATATATTATATTATTAGATCTTCTTTGCGAGCATGCCTTTGCAAATAAATTGGGTGGGTGAGTAGGTGCGTTGGGGAACCATCATTTTAATTCCCAAAGAGTGACGTATGTGTACTATAAGGCTGTGCATTCGTATGACCGAGGCGAGCGGAGCGGCAGCAAATCGATGCTGTCTAGAGAGATACGAATGTTTCAAATTGTGAGTGTTAGTTTCATTAAAAGAAGAATCTATACACTACCGATGCATGGTTTCGATCTGGTGCTTTCCGCAGTTTTCTGCAATAAGGATAATTCGGCGAAGAGCTCAGATTTACACGCTGGAATAAATGCAAGCCAGCGATATTTAGTTCACCTAGCTATAGTGTCAGTTCTTACTTAACTTCCTTATTTAGTTTGTTCGTTAACGATTTAATAATGAAGAGGATACTGAAGAAGGAGAAAAAGACGAAGATGCTTGCCGCCTTCGTCACAATTATTTTATTATTTACATTGGCACAAAACACAGTTACCCATTACCAGTCCAGGTAGATGAGCAATCAGAGAAAGACAGGGACAGATCGTGACAATAATTTGTTTACGTAGAAACTAACGGGATCTAAATAGTTCCTGACAACCTTTGTTTTGTTTTGTTAATTTACCAGAACGAGACGATTACAGCGGGAAACGAGAACAACTAATGATTTTGTAATAGCTTTAGTGGCAGACAATTATTACAAGAATAACAAACTTCTGCTGGAACTACGAATCTAATTAATGCTCAGTCATCGATCGGCATTTGCTTTTTGTTTAGTGTTTTTTTCCCCAGTTATTGCAATGTGGCGATGAGAGATTGATTCTGTTGTAAATTCTGTTTGTTGAGATAAACCACATGCACACAGAGAGAGAGAGAGAGAGAGAGAGAGAGAGAGAGAGAGAGAGAGAGAGAGAGAGAGAGCGAGAGAGAGAGAGAGACACACACACACACACACACACACCACCGTAAATAATATGAGTTAATCGTGCATTAAAGAAATAATATAAAGATGAAACACATTGTCTTTCATTGCACCCCAACCTAGGTATATTTCTGTGTTTGAACCACAAGAGGACGGCACCTCTTCACACATCACACGTGCAATCACACACACACACACACACACACAAACACACACACACACACACACACAGAACACGTATACACTTATCAAATGGTTAAATAATTACAGTAAAACATGGCCATGCAAAACAACAGATAATATGAATACCGGTGTCGCCACCATCCATGAACAGATGACGTGACTTGGTAAAAAGATTACATATGGGGATAGAAGGGAGGGGGAGTGAAAATTATTGAGTTTGCATGTTAAAAAGGTGGGTCTTTAATTGGCGCTTGAAGGAAGAAAGTGATGGAGCATGTCGGAGTTGCATCGGTAGTGAGTTCCAGGCAGCTGCAGCAGAGAAAGAGAAAGATCGTTCACCATAGGTCTTTGAGTGAACACGGGGGATAGAAAGCAGTCTTGTATCAGAAGAAGAGCGGAGTTGTCTTGCAGGAGAGTAGACAGAGAGAAGGTCAGTAAAGTATGAAGGGGCAGAACCAGTGAAGAATTTGAAAACAATTGTTGAGAACTTGTACAAGATGCGAGCTCGAACAGGGAGCCAATGAAGAGATCGGAGTAGAGGGGTGGCATGGTCTCGTTTTTTAGCTTTAAGAACAAGGCGGGCGGCAGAGTTTTGGACTTTCTGAAGTTTTTCAAGAAGGTAGAGAGGGGAGCCAGAGAGGAGAGAGTTGCAGTAGTCAAGTTTAGATAGAACAAATACACAGACAAGAGTGTTGGTTGTTTCGGTTGTAAGATATTGTCGGATGGAGCTAATGCGGTGGCTAATGGCTCCTAAATATTTGAAGCTATGCACTGTGATGAGGAATTGGCCTTGGACTTTAATGTCCGTGTTGATGCCATTGGTGTTATTGGTCATCATTTTGGTCTTCTCTGCACTTATTTCCATTCCATATGCTCTGAAGGTGGTGTCAAGCCTCTGTACCAGCTGTTCAAGTTCTTGTTCCTATCCAGCCCCTCCATCAATGTCATCCGCAAAACAAAGGTTGGAGTTTGCTCTACCCCCTATGCTTACTGTGCCTTCGTGATCTGCAAGGGCATCTGACATGATGCGCTCTAGGAAGATGTTGAAGAGTGTTGGAGAGAGTAGGCATTCTTCACGCACACCGATTGTTGTTCTGAACCAGTTTCCGATGGCGCTGTTATGTAGAACGGCACTGGTAGCCTTGTCATACAGGTTTTTGACGACTTCAATAATTTTAGGGCTGATGTTGTACACTCTCATGGTTGCCAACAGAGCTTCAGGGCTTTAATATACAACAGCTAAAATGCATGGAGTTTTAATTCTGTTTACACAAACATTTTTGTTCTCATGGATATATAATAACTCTAGTTGCTCTCTGGAAGTGGTGGATAATGTTTATGATCCAATACATGCAGTAAAATACAAATATACTATTTATGACGGAATCTAATTTGATGTATGCTTTTATGGATTTTTTTTTTTAAATGCACACACAGAGACAATCCATTCCGAATACTGAATAGCCAAGGTTGCTTCTTCCTTTTCTTTAATTAACTTTAACGTCAGTACTCTTTAGGAATGAATCAGTGATTAATAAAACTACCAAACTAATTCATGATAACAAGTAGAATAATTCGTAGAATAAGGACGATATTAATACTGGGGGGAAAAGGTGATCAAAAACCACACATCATCTTTTATTACAGTCTCATTCATAAGCTTCCACTTCAATGTTTTGTGCACAATTTCACTTTTCTGTGGTTTAGATAAAAATAAGTATTACTCATTTCCATATGGTCTGTCTAAAATGTCACACATATGGCTTTTAACCGGTGAGCTCCCCGTTCGTCAATGACAAATTTAACAGCATCGCCAATTTAGTTGTTTTTAAAAATCTTTTTTAATTGCATGATTCTTTGGACAGAAAATGAAGTTCGCACAAACTGGGAGTCTAGGCTGTCGTCAGTCGAAATGTCGCTTGCTCCTTATCCCCTGAAATATTCATAACGTATTTAACAACAAACATGTAAACCTATTACTGTAGGTAATGCTTTATCGGTGATTCTTACTGCCTAAATAGTCATTATATGTTTTCTAAGGCTCTGCCAGTATAAATATAAATATAAAGGAAATAAATTATCCCAACCAAAAAAAAATAATATTTTATTTTAACAACTTTAGTACTACCAAGGTGAAATTGGGGCACTTTCATTTTTTTTTAAAGCACAGCAGCCCCAAGTGAAGCGCTTTACCCAAGGTGCATGCTGGGTGTGTTCTTGTCACCGGCACTCATCCCTCTAGGACATGAGCGTCAGGATCTTTAAAGTCCGTTATGATGGAATGCATGCGACACAGACAAAACCTCAGTTTATACTCTCATCCGAAGGAGTAGGAAACGGGAGTAAAGTGTCTTTCCCAAGGACACAACACAATGCCCCGGCCTGGGCTCGAACTCGGGACCTTCAGATCCGCAAGACAACGCTCTAACCACTCGGCCACCGCGCCTCCTCATCAACAGTGATTCTATTTGAACCACTCTCTCAAGAATCAACCAATGGCAAAGTACCTAGCAACCACTCTCTGGAGTTGCAACCAATGGCAAAGAGCAATCCAAACTTTCATCATCAGTGATTCTCTTTGAACCACTCTCAAGAATCAACCAATGGCAAAGAGCCTAGCAAAGAGAGAATACAGTCAGTGATTGACTGTTTTTGTCTGTAAGCAACTATAAAGATATACTGAGTTGGCTTTTAACGAAATACATATCATTATAGAAAACGTTTTTTATTTTTCTTTGGCTTTTAGCTCTGTCTCATCTTCTTGTAAGCTATAAAATAGTCAAGTAAAGTCAAGGAATCTTTATTCCACAAAACAAGGGGAAATTTGTTGTCACAGTGTTAACGAACAGATGGCAAAAGAGAACAAAACTATAGAAAGACAACAGAACACGCCTTTTTGTATTTGACTTATACAGAGAAAGTGGTGATTAAATGTTAGCAACTACTGTCTGGTATACTGCCCTAAAAAAGTGACTGATTAAAAATCCAAAATAAAAAATAAAAATAAAATTCGTAGGATTTACAACACGTGAACAAATGGGAATTCCTGTCGGCGAGAAGAAGTATGGAGCTACGCACAATACAGTGACATTGAGCTAAATTGGAGTAAAATTACCTTGCTGTTTTTATCGATCTGCTGTCCCAAAATCGGACAGTTGCACGATACCGCTCATATACATTAACCGAATGGAACCCTCCCTCCTCAAATTGACTTAAAGGTCTATTGGCTACTACTATTTCACGTTGTCTTGGAGCTTCTAAACTATGCTTTGCATCTAAAAAAAATATATTTGCAAAGTATCCATGTAGAAATATTGGTCATAGACCTGTCGAGGTTAAATGAAGGTACAAAATCAGCATGCAAAACTCTCCCCCAGTCAGTTCTGTTACCAGCTTTTGTGAGCGGGTATGGGTAAATTGCATAGATGTCCATTCCTTGATGTCTTCTAACCAGCTCTCCCTCTGTCGGCAAGCTTTCTTTCTACCGTTTCTTGAAAGTGGTCTCGAAGAGGTGAAAAAAAATTAAAACACGATTATAAAGAAGAACCTTCTTGTAGTATAGCAAAGCAATTGCCAATGGCGGCAGCTTAACAGCTAAGGAGAAAAAGAGCACGCGAATGGAGGTATCCTCCATCTATTTTACACCTCGGTGGACAGGAGCTTGACAAGGTGACAGGCAGCCTGGTTGAGAGGAAGGTAAATAAACAAAGATGGTTGGGAGAGTTTGACATGTCGGGATGCAATAACATTGGCTTCCGGACCCTGCCTGCACTGTTTACCCACGATCACGATTCACTTTCACCTCACTTCACGCCCCGATGCTCTGAAACCGTACATGAGTACAGAGCATTCGACATTTGAAGGGTCCTTCCTGGAACACTTTTATTTTATTTGAGGTGCTCCGAGTGGACGTGTAGAATTTTAAAAAATTAATGTTCTGGTGTTTGGAATGGTACTTCTGCATTTAGTATCAGAGAATCTGTAGGGACCGTCGAGATTGGTGTTGAGTAGTATATTTCTGTAGTCAGCTGAATCGTAAGTTCTCTTTGTGTCAATGTTGATTTATATTGTTGATTCTCTTCATGACCGTCTCATTATCTTGTAGTATAATTAGTGTTTGACGTTTCTGTTCTAGCTTCCATGAATCAGAGTCTGTCAGTGGTAGAGAGAATTCGGGAATCTCTGTCCTAATATCTAGCGCTGGAGAAAATCCTATATGTGTTGTTTAAGTAAATTGACAAAAAACACCAGACAGTAACAGATTCTTTGTCTATGTAATGGAGCTAATTCTGGCTTCTATGCCTCTTATTTATTATTAAAATATTCTCTATCTCTATAATGGAGACAACTCTGGCTTCTATGTCTCTTAGTTATTATTTTGTTCTCTGCTGCAGAATCTGCAATTGAAAGATGCATTCTGGATCCTCTGTCTGCATCCTCCACCAATCTCTGCTTGTTTGGAAAAGCGCAATATATGTGACGGTCTGTGGCACATGATGAAAGGGTTATGCAACATGCGCTTTGTCAGGCCTCAGCAATGGTATTGTTTCGGAATGAGCAATTCTTGTCACCGGACATTCATTGCGCTGTTTGTTTTGATCGTCGTCTGACGACACAAAGGACAAGAAAGAGATGGACAGAATCATCCTGGTCACTCGTCGATATTTTGTCCGTATTCCTAAATCTACCTAGAGAAGGAAACCCCTTCAATCTCTGACAACTCAGAATGTAATTGATTTGGTAAAGAAAACGATAGTCTTTCAACCCAAACGACAAGAGACATAAATAAAATTGTGTTTAAGATCTAGGTAGGAAAGAAAAAAAGAAAAAAAATCCGCTAAGACACGAAATAAAGAAAACAAACGAAAGACGAGAACGAATGACAGAGAGAAAGACAGAAAGGAAAATAAGTTGACATAAATGCATTTTTAAACAGATTGTTTTGTCATGAGAAACCAAAATTGACGGCTGTCTCGAGTCGAGTTCGCACAAGTTAATAATGATGAGTGGATCAGGATTTTATTGAAACGGTATAAAATACGGGGATGAGATGAGTTTGTGTATGTGTGTGTGTGCGCGCGTGTGTGTGTGTGTGTGCGTGTGAGAAACAAAGAAAAAGAGAGAGAGAGATTAAATCAGCACTTAATAGAGACTGACGTGCCAGCACTTAATACATACTGTAGTGTTAAAGGTGAGCTAATGGGCACATGAAAAAGGAAACAAGATGGCGTGCCATTTATATGAATTTCCAGACAATTGCACACGTTTACAAATCCTTTTGAGTTGTGGTCTGTTTAGTTCACGCACACACATACACACTCACACACACAAACAAACAAGCACACAAACACGCGCGCTAATTCCCATCCCCACCCCTCTCCCTCTCATCTCTTTAAAGAAATTTAAATTTTAAAAAATTAAAATACGAAACGTACACACAAATATTTTTTTTAATGATAATAACTGAAAGTAATGACAAAATCTGCTTCAGCCGTGATTCAAACCATGATCTCGTAGTTGTGCATCCGAAGCCTTCATCACTGGACCACCGAAACATCTACGAAGAACAGTGGACAACAACAACATACATATACCACTAGCTGAGTGCACTGTGCGTGATTCACATTGCGTATTTAGAAAAGAATTGACATCAGCGACCTTGACCTTTGAGGTAGAGCAAATACGATGACACAGGAGGCTGGCCACTAACCCAGGCAAAGTTCCTATGAAGTTTGGTAAAAATCTGTTCAGTGTGTCTTGAGATCTGGCCACATGCAACGGAATGACTGACCGACCGACGGACATCTGGCTCATCCGAATTTCCGACTATTAAGGTCAAAGTATTTTGAAATATAATGTTGTAAATACAAAAATAAATTAAATCGAATTTTTTTTTAACGCACGCATATGCACTCACGCACACGCACACGCTCACACACACACACACACAGAGTTAATACGAAGTGACATGAGCTGCACGTCCTTTGAGGCAACAGGCGTAACTGTCCGTATCCATATCTGTCGGGCTGTGTGACAGTCCGCAAAGGCTTTCTAATTTCATGCGGAGTATGCAGCAGCACATCAACGGCATGTGCACGCATAATGGTGATCGGTGATGGAAAAATACTGGGAGGCATAAGGAATCATTTGCCCTTCATGTGAGGCGAATGCATAAACAATCTGGAAAATTACTGGAAGGAATGAGAAGTGACTTTCTGATCTCAGTGTGAGTGGCTATACTACTTTGGTGTGCACGTCTGCTATAAGGCTTGCCCTACCTTGATGGAACCTGCTCTTTTTAGACCTAGAGAGACTTCAGGCTGTTACTAAGTCTTAGCAACTTGTAAACAAAACGCTTTCTATTGTCTACCATCTCTGAGTTCAGTTTGCGAAGGAGGAGGAACAACGAAGCTTAACGTCCTATTGCATCAGCGTTAAGGACGATCACCACGTCGCCACCCTGACAATAATGATTATCATCATCATATCAAAGATGAGATCGTTTGCGAAACATTTAGACACAGCTTTAAATAGTACGATAAAATCAGATTTAACTTCAGTAAACAACGCAAAGAAAAAAAGTCCAATAAATCTTTTAATCCCACGTAAACAGATTGTACTATCGATAACAATAAAGCAAAATTTAGCTTCAGTTTTCCGCGCTATGAAACATCTGTTAATATTGACGCAAGTATGATATAAAACTAAATGTTCCTGAATTCTAAAGTGCTTTTATGTTAATATGTAACATATCAATGAGCTTTTTTTCAGTTTACAGCGCAAACGATGAGAGCTTTTCCCCATTTCCTGGGACAAGAAAGAGAGCAGAAAGACGGAAGACATATGACGTTGGAGCGAGACCCTGCCTTGTGGAACAAATGCCTTCGGTGTCAAGCCCTCGAAAGGCCAGCCCGACTGGGAATGCTTTTTCCTTACAGCAAGGTAGCAGACTGTCAAATCCTACTGGGAATACAAGAAAAGCGCTAGACACAGTTTCTACTAGGTCCAATGTATTGGTACCGGCCTTTACCAACAACTTTGTGTTGATTTCAGTCTCTTTCTGTGACAACGAAGATGACTGTGTTCTTCTGGGTGAAGACCAACTGATTTTGAATTCAGACTGATTACGAAATTAATCTGAAGCTGTTTATTATTTATTTTGTATTTGTTGTACTTCATCTATATATATAAATTGCTTAGACGGAAGTCCTTCTTCGCATCTACTATAAAGTTTGTCCCCTATGGACGCTGATCTGGGCAGGTGCTGAGCGCTGCTGATCGGTTTGCTGTGTGCTCAAAACCAGCCAAATCGTTATAGCCGACATTTCCTTACCGAACGTTTAACCGTTTCTGAGATAAATAAATAAACAAAATGTCCACAAACTGTAATAGCCTCATTCCGCGCGCTTCCATTAAAAATCAATTTGAGGTTTCAGCATGTTTTCCCATATAGACCAAAAAATTGATGTTCTTTCTAGGAAGCCTTGGTAGCTTAGTTAGTAAAACCATTCGCCTACCGTCCAGGGCGACCCAAGTTCAAATCTCAACCGGCCCCCCCCCCCTTTTTTTTTTTTTTAGTACACTAAAATATGGATATTTTTCTTTTTAATTTAGGCTTTTTACCTTTAATTTATTATTATTATTATTATTATTATTATTATTATTATTATTATTATTATTATTATTATTATTATTATTATTTATAAATTAATAATAATAATAAATTATTATTATTATTATTATTATTATTATTATTATTATATTATTATTATTATTATTATTATTATTATTATTATATCTTATATCAAATTTTCTTTTAAAACCTTGGTGTTTTTTATGATTTCTATTTGTATTATTCTATATTCAATATTATTATTATTATTATTATTATTATTATTATTATTATTATTATTATTATTATTATTATTATTATTATAAACTAATAATAATAATAATAATTATTATTATTATAATAACAATTACAATATCTTATATCAAATTTTCTTTTAAAACCTTGGTGTTTTTTATGATTTCTATTTTTATTATTCTATATTCAATATTATTATTATTATTATTATTATTATTATTATTATTATTATTATTATTACTACTACTACTACTACTACTACCAAGGATCGGGATGGGGTGGTACGTGGAGGTAAAAGGGGGCTACGGGTAGGTTTAAAGGGGCATGGGTAGGCATAACGGGGATACGGGTATATATAAGGGGGTATGGTGATGGTCGATTTCTAGCAGTCTCCTCTCTGAAAATCCTTATCGGGAAGAGAGGGGACTATAAATTGATTTTAAAAAAAAAAAAGTCGATTTCTTTCATCCATACCTGCGAAACGATCAACGGGGAAGTATCAAGGAGGGTACAGGTAGGAACCAGGGGGTTATAGAAGGTATCAAGGGGGTATGGGGAGGTATCAAGTGGGTTCGGGGAGGTATCAAGGGGGTATGATGAGGCATCATGGGGGGGGACGGGGAGATATCAGGGGGGGGGTATGGTGAGGTATCAAGGGGGATATGGGGAGGTATCATCGTCCAAATGAAACTCGCAGACAAAAGTTCTCTCTGTCTACATTTTAAACAGCATCATGTGTACCCTGGCTTGCCAGGGTACAAAAACCACTAGTTATTTATATTTATGATAGAATTTACCACTTGTGCAGGCTATCTCAAGTTTCTAACCTATAAAATACTTTGTGTGTGTGTGTTAAATCCGAATCTGAACCTCTCTGTTGTATTTTTCCCAAGAGAATCTGTTTATTTTCTTATGTATAATATACAGTTTATTCTTTTTGCAGCCAACTCTGAAGAAGAAAAGGGCATGACCACAGATTGCCTCATACAGCTGATAATATTCATACATAAGAAACACACACGCACACACACACACACACACACACACAACCACACACACACAAACAAACAAAACCTACGTTCCACTACTTTGGATGCTAGTGTAATCCAAGATCTACCCCCGTTGGGGTACCGGGGGTTTCAGTATAAATAGTATCCCCACTTTCTGGAAATTTAGTGCTTTAAATTCCCACTGTCGCTGTCTTACTCATTTGCTCTTTCTCAGTCCTGCTCTGTTCTATCAATCTGCTATACGATCTTCTTCTTCGCTAGACCAGCCATCTACCTTTTTTCTTGAAAACTCTTCCTGGACAAGACTCCTTATTTGTGTATGAGGTCTGTTGGATCAGCTTGGGAATATTGGATGCTTTCTGCCAGGTGGTCACTAGGGCTTCCTATGATGTTATTATTTAGCAATGTAGACACTTTATATGTATGTGTTTTGTTGATAATTTATAATGATGTTTGTATTCTATTTTGTTTTTGTAAACGGGGGTTCGATAAATTAGAGTACAGCCTCAGCGTCCCTTGCGTGGGATGTCTTTATTGTAAAGTGACTGGCTGTGGAGAGCTTTCAGTTTTAACCACTAGGGTTGTTTCGGCAGATCTTTTATGCGGATCAGGGGTTGTACGGTCCTGATTTGGCTCGGAAGAGTCCGCTGGACCTAAAGCAATAATCATGTAATGTAATCCAAGATCTAATAACTCACTCCCTACTATACTATCCACTGCAATCGCAGTGGTCCCCTGACCATCGCTTCCCCACGAACCACTGCGATCGCTGTTTTCAACTCTGACGTGTTTGGTTGTTTGTTTTTCTTCTCCTTAATGACGTCAATTTTCGTACCAAAATAAAGTTATAGCATTCAAATTTGTTCTATTGCCCGCTGTTTAATAGTGCTGGTTTTTGCTTCTTCATCTGTAGAATGACGCAGTGAAGTTTAATTTCGTAATCACTGGCTTTGCGTGATTTTTGCTAACCGAAATAACGTCAACTACTTCGCCAAACAATAGGGCCATTTTACAGGCGCGTGTATCTGGACACGCGATCGCCTAAACCTGTGACGCGTCTCCCTGTGTTTATCTATAATACCACCACGCGTCACAGGCATAGGCGCTCGCGTGTAAAAATACAAGCACCTGTGGACCATTTGAATGAATGAACATTGAGGTTTAACGTCTACACCCACCATTGGCAATATGGCAGACGGGGGATAACCATCCCAGGGAAAGAGGGGTAGAGACCTGAATCAACACTGAACCACCAAAGCAATCATACTGCTAAAATGGACAGTAAAAATGGCCACATTTTATATAGCCCACCACGGGATTCGAACCTGGGTCATCGGTGGACCATTTATACCCCTCAATCTAAATCAGGTATTTTCCACTTGAAACATTTCAAACTTTGCATTACATTGTACAAATATGTCAACAGTTACTCCTGAAATTTTCATGTTCTTTTGTGGAGTACTTTTTCAAATGACCTTTTTTTTTTTTACTTTGTAGTACAAATGGCCAGTAAACAAGAAAAGGCGAAGAACAAAATCGCCCATTGGCGCTCATACCCCTTACGGTGGTGAGCGCCATTACACATACACACCGGCGCGCCCATCCTCCGAGTGCAAATGAGGTGGGATGGCCTAGTAGCTAGCACAGTAGAGTGCTAGTTTACTATGCTAAAGATCATGGGTTCGAACCCCGCGTGGAATGAACTTACGTGACATAGGTACGAGACTTTTCAGGACACCGAGGGTTTTCTCCGGGTACTCCGGTTTCCTACCTTCAATATTAATGCAGTCAATTTATAAAATTTCAAAATTAAAACTTGGTTTCTATTCCTACTTCTGTAATAGCCATCTCTTCTGATCGCAGCGTTTTCAGTTCCATTGAAGAAAAAGCCCGTGATAGCATCCGGTGCATTATTATTATTATTATTATTATTATTATTATTATTATTATTATTATTATTATTATTATTATTATTATTATTATATTTGCAGGTTATGAACTTTACGGTGGACTAGAAAACGGTCATGTAGGCCACACATTCGCCAATTATGATGATGCTCTTTAATTCTAACTGAGTGACGGAAGAAGAAGAAGAAGAAGAAGAAGAAGAAGAAGAAGAAGAAGAAGGCCTACATCTTCTGCCTGCGTCACCAGTTTTTTTCATTAATTTAACAAATTGCAAGATCATCCAGACTATCTAACCCTACTATGAAGATTATATGTGAGCAGATAATGCACTGGCATTATAAAGACAAGAGACGTCCTCTTCTTCTTCTTCTTCTTCTTCTTCTTCTTCTTCTTCTTCTTCTTCTTCTTCTTCTTCTTCTTAACCTTTCAAGATCTTCCACACCATAAACTCTACGGAGATTATATATCTATAATGCAACGGCGTCATTAAGTCTAATAATCAGAAGAAATGTCTTCTTCTTCTTCTTCTTCTTCTTCTTCTTCTTCTTCTTCTTCTTCTTCTTCTTAATCTTTCAAGATCTACCAGACCATCTACCTCTTTGGAGATTATATCTGAGCAGATATTGCAAACGCGTCATAAAGTGTAAGAATCAGAAGAGATTTCTTCTTCATTCTTCTTCTTCTTCTTCTTCTTCTTCTTCTTCTTCTTCTTCTTCTTCTTCTCCTCCTTCTCCTTCTCCTTCTCGTCCTCTTCCACTTCCTCTACAAGCTACTCTCAAGATCGAAGATGATCTGCATACTCCCTCTTAGAACATGTTGCCTCCTCCGCGACACTGTGTTTGGTAGTCTCTTGACAAATGATAGATCGAATCTGTAACGCAACCTCTGTATAAACGACACACAGTGGAGCTCTAAATATCCCTGTCTGATCCCATGTGAAGGCCATAAGATTGAGTACCATTACGTCCTTTACATTGAGTACCATTTATCCTATAGACTGCGGCCCCGTAAACTTCCTTCTTTGGAAGATGAAGCACGTAAGACATAGTGACACCCAACATTTCCTTCAGCGGCACTTTACACTTTAGTTATAAAGACGGACTCGCAGTGCTATAGTGCTGGAGAAGACGAATTGCGGTCCATCAGAAGAAAAAGGTCCTGTATTTTTCTGTATTGAAATATGAAACATCATAATCTCCCCGATCTTCCCTCTTGGTCTGGGTGACGATAAATTGCACCTGTCATACTGCTTTCGCAAAGGAGGTCACCGAATTTTAAATACGTCTTGCTAAAATAAATTCCAAATTCTGAACATAGAACAAAGAACATAGAATAAAGAAATCTACGCTAATTTTCGTCGCTAAAGAAGTAAATTTGTCTTAATATCAGGTACGTGAATACATTTATTTTTTTTTAAATAACGAGTAAATATAAAGACAATTGAATGTGAAATAATAATAAGGAAGCGCTATATTAAACGATCAAATAATAAGAGACTTTCAATAATCGGTAACTTCCAAACAACAATCAAATCGGAAGAACGTTTCGCTAGATCTAAGAGAACTTCCTGTCACACTGTAAAAAATAATTTTTTTAAATTAAATTTAAAAAAACTCACATAATTAGGTCTAAATATATGGGTGTGATTCTGTATTGGGCCTTCTCTGTACTTAATTGTTGAAGGGATGACACACATTCCCTTAGACAAGCAATTGCAACGGATACGTCGTAATTTCCGCTGACACACACTTTCATTATCTGCACGAAGCCGCATGGATGATCAAAGAGGTCGTTGTGGCAGAAGATCCAGAGATTGATGTTGAACTAAGGAAGAACCAGTTGTTCATTGTAGAATTGAGGTTCCACACAGAAAATACCCTCCTGGATGGAAAAAAAACCACCAACACGTTTCTCCGACTTCTGGTGTTCTCACGCCAAATGTCATTTTATCTTCCATTCCCTGATACCCATGCATCCATTCAGCTTCTGTGGGACGGACAAAGTTTTACTTTAATTTAAATCTCTGTCTTTTCTGGAATTGGATGTTTGTCTCTCTTGTGCCGTTCTTTGATTGATACTGAATTGTTTCCCCTGAAGTGTATGTATTTTTTTCTTGTATTTTTCTTTCTTGATTGATTGTGATCTTTTAGCATAAGCTTATTAACTTCTTTCGTTTTAATACATTGTTGTGCCAATAATCACTGTATATCTTTTTTTTTTAAAGTGTTTGTTTTCATTTGTAATTGTATATTTGATAGAAATTGATGGAATGTAATAACGCAGATTGACTGCATGCAATAAAGAGATGTTGTATAAGCATTGCGCGCGTGTGTATGTGTGTGTGTGTGGGGGGGTGGGTGTGTGGGCGTGTGTGTGTGTGTGTGTGAGTGTGTAAGTACGAAAATATGAATGAACCTCTGAAAATAATTTAATTTTGATGTAGGCGTTTCATTTTAAGCGTTGTCGTTTATACTGCATGCTTGCATTTATTCAAATGCGATAAAAGAACAGTATATAATTCCTTCTTTCGTGGTTATAAAATTCAATTTAATTACAAATTTATTTTGAAAGTCCTTTAATATGATAATTTGTTAAAAGAACTGAATTGGAATCAAATTCTATTCATCCAATTAAATATTATATCATGTATTGTATTGTGTCAATGCTAGGAACGGGAGATGTTGGGTAGAAAATAGGGTAATTGGTACTTTAAGGGAAAGCCATAGACATGAAACGACAGTGGATCAAATCTCACACAGGATACTTTAAAATAATTATTGTAGTTTGACCGACAACAACAGCAAAAACACGATGCAAAACACTACATTATGAGATAAACAAGATCCTAAACATTGAACAAAGAAAACAAATTAGCACTTTTTTACTGAGTTCGTAAAAAAATTGTGGGCGTTCCCGTAGAAAAAAACAAAAGTAGACTGTAACTGTAAGAATTGAGGAAATCACGTGAAAATGAGTAATCTGTGTCAGTAGTGAGTTATCTTTTCGGTAACTTGATAAATAGCAGCGCAGTTGAACAGGGGTATGATGATGCGATTACATTGTTAATTTTAAGACACCTCACGCCGTCAGTAATCAGTAATCATTAAATGTATTTGTCTGTCGTTGGTATAATAAAAGTTGATATATTGATCATCAACGTTTTTGGAAACTCTGCTTTTATTGTGTTATACCTTAATTATACCCTCTAATGAAACGTCTTGCGGAATCTTTTTATGACGTGCTTTTTAGACAGCTTATTTTCCTACTATTGTATGTTTGTGCCTCTGCAGCTGCAACCTCGACACACCCGAAGTCTGACGCATGAAGGGGTCTTAAGAGGCTTTTTCCGAAGTTTAGTCCCAGACTTCTTGTGGTCTCGGTCTATGCATCGCTCACACAGCGTAGCTGAGACCCAACGAGAATTACCCCTCCCGCTCTGAGATTGGAGGTTTCGTTCGTACCTTTTTAGCTACTACTGATAAGATAAGATAACATAAGATAAGATAAGATAAGATAAGATAAGATAAGATAAGATAAGATAAGATAAGATAAGATAAGATAAGATAAGATAAGATAAGATAAGATAAGATAAGATAAGATAAGATAAGATAAGAATTTTATTTAACAAGGGTAAACGATTAAGCGCTGATGTACTTTTTTACATCTTGCCCTTGGGGCTTGTAGGCCTAACAATAACAATTAGTATAACAAAATAACTTCATAACAATAACATCATAATATAACAATATAATCAAGATCTGCGCACACACACACACACACACACACACAACTTATGTAAAACAATTTAATTAAAGTTATGAATGTAGAACTCTTGCTAAGTAACTAATCAACTATTTTTAATGTGCTGCAAAAGATGGCTTCTAAAGGATGTGTATTTAGTGATTGCATTGCAGAGAACTTCTGGAAAGTTATTCCATAAAGTGGAACCTGAATATGACAGACTGGTTTTAAACAGATCAATTCTTGGAAATTGGATAGTAAGTTTGGTAGAAAATCTGCCACTTTTCTTAGAAAAAAACAGAAGAAAGATAGGAGGCTGTATTACCAGAAGGGATTTTGTGCACTAAAATTCCTTTATTAAATTTTAATCTGTTGGCAAGAGATATAATGTTCATCTGTTTGTAATCATTCAGAGAGATTTTGTTTTTTTAAGAATAACCATTTTAATTGCACGTTTGTGAATCCAAAAATAAAGGCTTCATGGCATTGCTACAAGCAAAATCCCAAATAGTTGAATAATAATAATTTAAAAAAAGGTTGAATATGTCCCAAATAGAATAGTTTACGAGACTGCATATTGAAGTAATGTTTAATCCTTGATAAATGATGAGTCCTTCTGGAACTAGTTCTACTACCATTTAAAATATGTTGCAACCAAGACAAATTATTGTCTAATGTGAAGACAAGAAGTTTATGGCATTGTACTTCTTCAACTGTTTTGTTGCAAAGCTTTAAGGGAGGAAGTTTCATAGAAGAACTTTGCCTTTTTTGTCTAGTTGTAATTAGCATGGATTTAGTTTTATCTTGATTAAGCGTCATGTGATTAAATTCAGCCCATTTCTGTAGTTCATTTGCCCCTATTTGTAAACAGGAGGCTAAATTAAGTCTGTATTCTTGGAGCCTAATGTGGTGTCATCAGCAAAGAGTTCACAGGAAGTAGAAATATGAAGGGGAAGATCATTTATATAGACAGAAAATAATAAAGACCCTAAGATCGATCCTTGAGGTACTCCAGTAGTAACAGCCTCAAACTGTGATTTTTTTGTTATTAACGAAAACGCACTGCTCTCTTTCAGAAATGAAAGAGTTTAGAAGATCAAGTGATTTAAAGCTAATATCACATACTTGTAATTTTCGTAATAGGTCATGGTCAGTTACATCAAATTTAGCTTTTGCGAAGTCAGCGAATAATGCTCCGGAAAATGTGTACTCATAAATATTATTAAACCATTGTTCTATCATAAATGTAAGAGCTGTATGACAAAAATGCCTAGCTCTGGAACCAGATTGGTTTTTGTGTAACAAGTTTTTTATGAAATGGTCTAGAATATGGTTGTTAATGTGTTTTTTCAAGCGGCTTAGACATGAGAAAGAATGTAAATGGGTCTATAATTTGATGGGTCAGACTTTAAAATTGGAATGACTTTAGTTTGTTTAAACATGATAGAAAAACATGATTTGTCAATGCATAAATTGTATATACAAGTTAAAGTTTCAGTAATAGGCGGAGC
>CM072511.1:96912368-96994868 GCA_036898135.1 Oncomelania hupensis | reverse complement strand
AGAGCAGGCGGTCTTCTGGGGCACCTTGGGAATCTCGTTACTCATACACGATACTCTCCTCAAGCAACGTTAAAGAGTGACACGCTTGCTAGGGCATTTTGCGTCAGGCGAAAGAACGGAGGATGCCCCCCCCCCCTCCCCCATCTGTGTATACATCCGTGATCTTGTTTTCTCCAACTCAAGAGGGAAATATTACGATTTTCGGACGAGAGGCGTGATGACATCAGGTGTCCCTTCCTCCATGGTTCTCAATTAGCACCAGATCGTCAACATTGTGTTGATTGATGGCACATATGAGGGGGGTCTCAAGAGAAAGACAATAACAGAGATAATATTATTTGGCTCACGCCTTTTATGTTGACAGCAGCACCAGCACTCACACACATCAGTCTTTAGCATCATCATTACCTTTATTATCGTCGACATCACCACCTCTACGATTAGCATCATCATCATATATGATGTATGTGTGTGTATTTGTGTGTGTGTGTGCGCGCGCGCGTGCGTTCGTGTCTGTTTTTATTAAGGCGTTCAGTGATGCTACAGCACGAGCTACGATATTTTTTAATAGCTCTCATCCTGTAGTCGCGTATCAGCTCCAAGTGCTAGCTGCAGCAAATGATACACGAAATCGATTAAAAAAAATTAAAAGACCGGGAATGTTATGATATAACAGATCCTTCCTCTACATGTAAGCAAACGAGGACAATTCTCATGGTGAAGTCATGTTTGTTTTAATAAAATACAGATTTAAAAAACAAAGTATGGCAAAGAATCGAGAAATGTCGTCAGCACTGACAAAAGTTGTAAGTTCTCCGACAAAGCTTTAATGCCCGTGTTTGTGTTGCTGTCTTTCCATTACAGTTTAAAACTGTCAGTTCTTTTTTTTTTTTAATTAACATAGAACCTCACTTTTCTATATATTTATAGAGAATGGGCTGCTTGTGTGCTAAGCATTCATAATGTGTATCAAACGGTACCCAAAACTATGTACTAATCTTTTCTTCATTCATCCGTGCCGTCCCATTATACGATGTTTCGTCACATCCTGTGTGTGGACCACTTTCAGCTTTCATAACTGTCCTCCAACATCCGCGTATCCACGAAGAACTAACATGAAATAGCCCCAAGTCCAATGTAATTTCGGCCTGAGAAATGAGCAGCGAAGGTGGTAGTATCGCCCAAAAATGTCATCAGGCCGTACAACGTGAAAGCCAGCGCAAAGCATCAGAGCCCACCTCCCAACCCTGCTTCCCTCACCCATCCCAACGCTCAGCTCTTAGCTAAATGTATCCTCGTAGCTCAGATGATACTAGATAATCAGTTTGATAACGGCCATCACACCAAACAGTGGTACAAAAAACGCCCGAAGCACTGTCTACAACCATGAGGTTAGTAAATCCACCCTTCGGTGAACATTCGATCTGCAACATTTTGTTTCAGCATCGATAGTGTATTTATTTGGCAACCATGAAAGTAAGTCATATAAAAGGATTTCCAGTGCTGTAAGTTTATGTGAATTTCATATGAAAATGGGGAAATTCTTGAATTAAATTCGTAATGCATAGTTTGAATGGTAAATTTCCGTTGCATCTCGCTGCTTTCGTCAAAATACTTTAGCCAAAGTAGACAAACATTGTATGTAAGTAGTGAATTTCACATCGCACTATTTTCATAACCCACAATGAATTTCATATCACACTATTTTCATATACCACAATGATTTGTCGCTCTTAGCAGTCTGCTGGACCCTATAAACATTGGCTATCTAATCTAATCTAATCTAATCTAATCTAATCTAATCTAATCTAATCTAATCTAATCTAATGATTTGTCATTAGTTTCCATATGACTTTTATGTATATGATCTCTTCTCTTCTCATCTTTTCTCTTCTCTTTTTTTCCAACGCATTTTTTCCCCAAGAGAATAAACATCTGTTCATATTGCTAGCATATCTAAAGGCGTCCTCAAATGCCTCCTGTGTAATCCATTTCAGTCGAAATTGAAAATCAGGCTCAATCCCACAAGGTACAATAAGAGATTTACATCTTATTCAAGAGCCGTTAGAGTATGTATCACCATTACTATTCATGTTAAAATTAATATTCATCTTATAGCGGTATTTTGTTTTTAAATAACGGGCAACTGACCCGATGAGATTGCCAATTCTGAAATCAGTAATAATAATAATAATAATAATAATAATAATAATAATAATAATAATAATAATAATAATAATAATAATAATAAAGTAGGCTTGTATAGGGCGGTACCCCCCCCCCCCCCTACCGCTCAGGGCTGGGCTCACCGCTCTTAACATAGGATATATATTAGATAAGATAGTACACCGATCAGAACAGACATATGAACAATAAAAACAAAGTATGCAAGCATTCGGTAGTTTTTTGCATATAGGTTAAAAAGTACGTAATTGTTGTAAGCCTATAGTAATACCTTCAGGATCGGAAGATCTTTCTTTCTTTCTTTCATATAAATGGATGGAAAAAGGAGTGGGGCATTTTCTTGTCTTGTATAACTATTGTCTGAATAGTCAATTTCATGTTATTCTCATGTTAGAAAATCGTAAAAGTTAGTGTAGTCGAGCGTAGTATTTGACTCCCGCCTCTCGGCCAACACCTTGAGAACGCGGTCCAACCAGAACAGTTATTTTTCATTTATCCTTCGTAAGAGGGGTATTAAAAATATTTGCCCTGCAAGGCGGTGAAGCTGTTGATAGTAAACAGGATTGCCGGCTACTAGTGCCACGACACGCTCTGCAGGTCACTGCCACTAACCTGCATACAATGCCTGCTGACAATGTAGTCCTGCTCACCACAAGGCGACACGACATATGTTCTCCCCGCCTGACCATTCGTCATCTCCTTTTGGTGGTGAACAGGACTACATTGTCGGCAGGCATTGTATGCAGATTAGTGGCAGTGACCTGCAGAGAGTGTCGTGGCACTAGTAGCCGGTAATCCTGTTTACTATCAACATGCTTCACCATCTTGCAGGGCAAATATTTTTATTCCCTTCTTGCGAGGGATAAATGAAAATGAGCAGTTCGGGTTGGGACGTGTTCTCAAGGTGGTGGCCGAGATGCGGGAGTCAAATACTCCACTCCTCTGCAAGTAGTGCAGGACGACCGGGATCAGGATGATGCTGGACCGTGGTAACTGTTAAAGGCAGTTTTTCACTGTTAAGTCAGGGGATGGATACTGACTGGGCTTAGTCAGTGGCGATTCCAGACATATCTTTTCGAACTGAGAAACCATGAGGACATGATTCGATTTGAGCTGTGGGATTTGTGGCGAGATGGTAGGTGACTGGTTCACGCTTGGGAGAAGGTTGTCTACTTTCCAGTTGTTGGTTAGTCTAACCTTGAGTGGCTCCTGCTGTGCAGAATTCTTTGGTGTGACCATTGGGTTATGCAGGACAAAGCGACACGACATATGTTCTACCAGTCTGACCATTCGTCTTCTGCTTTTGATGGTAAGCAGGACTACGTTGTTACAAGGGATACATGAAAATAATCGTTCAGGTCGGGTCGAGTTTTGAAGGTGGTGGCCGATAGGCGGGAGTTAAATACTCCGCTTGGCTATATTAGTAAAGATAAATACGCTTAGAAGACAAACCTAACAGGAGACTTTTGGAGTACCGGAATGATTTATCATCTTGTATATAAGCTTATATATTGCAATACTCATTGCGCCTGAACAGAAAAGTTCTCTGGTACTGAATGACATATGATATAAAATAAATCTTGGTCAGCAAAATGAAAGACTAAAAACATAAGAAAGAAGCGAATCCAATTAACGGAATAAGCACTAACGTTTAATAGGACAGACTTAATCAATAGAATAACGATTTATTATCATATCACAATAATAACAAAGCTTTAAAATAAGGTTGTAACCGAAATCGACTATCAATTAAGTCGACCAGATGTGTTCGGGTTTTCTGACGTCAACTAGCGACGTCTGATCAGTGTCTGTGGTAACATAATTGTCAGCCACTCTGGCTGGGTTATTCTGTTATGTGATACGATGCAATACAAAGCAAGTCCATGTTGTTGTTGTTGTTGTTGTTGTTGCTGCTGTTGCTGTTTTCTTCAAGAAATGTCAATTTTTACATTTTCACAGAGAACACGCTGAGATGCATCTCAGTGTGATTTTTGAAAGTCCGGTGTTCTTAGATTGCGAGACCAATACAAGCACGTCGACGAAACACAAACCGAGGATCATAACGACGTAAAATGTTGATTTTCTGAGCTCAAAACTAGCGTCGCTGGACTTTATTTTGTCATAACACGGCAATATTCACACTTTTCTGCTATCCTATGCACCAACGGGAATCCCCTCTATGAAAAATACTTCCGTTTTTTTTCTCCGCGTGTTTTAGTGAGTTATTTCCAAATATTCAAGAATAATAACATGTGTCACTGGCCACCTGTATCGTACCCTCACATATTTTTATTTTTTTTTTGCTGCAGTTTATTATCCCTTTCTATCGCCAGTGGCGCGCCTAAACCCTACCTACCTAACATTATTTGTGAATTTTTGAAAAATATTCGGAAAAACATAACGCCCAGATGCTGGCTCGAACCCACACCTGTCAGGCGCCATTGGTTTCTGGCTTGTGACAAGGCAAGTTAGTCCCGCCTTAGCCCACTTGGCCACAACGCTAGCCTAACATAGTCAGTTACTTCGTGTTTTGTGAAGGTTGCGACGGCGAAGCTATGGAAAACTACAAGAGTTTTCAGGTCCTGTTTCACTTTCTGTCGATGATCGACGCACCTCCGAAGTCGCCACAAATACAGGCCTCTACGATTGTTTTTTTGCATTCTTTCACTGAGCATGTACTTCCTCCACCGTTTTTATACTTATCCCACTCGTTTTCTGGCTCTAACAATCGTCGTTTTCGGCAATTTGCCATATTTAAAAGTCACGCATCAAGCTTTGATAAAAGCAAAACAAGCCAAACCGGAACTTGGTTTCATATAACCTCGTTTTAATTTATAATGGCGATACCCACGAGTTTTTAGGAGAGGTGCCGGAAAGTTGTGAATTGGCCAGAGTAGAGTATGCACAAAGTTATAACCATACAACTTTATTCATCTCAACCTGAGCAGTTACAGGGGCAGCATTAGCACATGATATGACGTACACACAACGAACAATCACAGTGAATAAAATAAAAGTACGAAAAATAGCATGCAGTCAATCAATATTAGAGGTAGAGGTCATTATTCTTACAGCGCAGTTACATACGGTTATACATTTCATTGAAATCAAAGTATATTGCTCGTATGTACCATGACGTTTGTGTCGTCCCTGTCTGTGCACAAATTTGCGTTGTCGTAAACGCTACAGCAGAGTGTATATTAACGTGAATCGGTGACTGCGACAACCACGCTGATGCTGCTACTATGACTACTACTATAACTGCTTGTGATGATAATGATGTGATCATGATATGTAATTCTTGAACTTGAAATCAGCAAAAAGGGAAATAAATTCAAACTGTTTTCAGTGCCTTGCCAATGAATTGTTAAATTCAGCAGGAGGAATGCTATAAGAATAAGCAATCTCAGAACTGACGCTATGGAACATGAGACCATATAAACAATATTTATTACATCTCTTGTAGATCGGTTTAAGTGCGAAAGCATGAGGTCTCCAAAATAAACTCCTATCGAGTTGTTGTTTTTTTTACAAAAATGTAAACTCGGAGCTATAAGAGCATAATAGATTAAATATTAATATACTGTCTACGGCGTCTTCAAAACTTCAGAAATGTGTTGTTGTTAATGTTTTTGATGATGATGATGATGATGATGATGATGATGATGATGATGATGATGATGATGATGATGATGATGATGATGATGACGACGATGATGATGATGATGATGATGATGATGATGATGATGATGATGATGATGATGATGATGATGATGATGATGATGATGATGATGATGATGATGATGATGACGTACCATGATATAAGGTGATTCACTCCAAGCTAAAGCATCATATTCGGTTTTGTGTGCTTAGACACATTCTGTGTGTTGAGGCATTTCTGCGCGTAATGGAATTTAATTCATTTTTCTTTTTCAAGCTTTCGGGCGCCGTGCCATTGTAACGAAAAAGGGTATTTTAGAAATTGCGTGTATACATGCGTGAAATCTGCGTGTTCTCCCGTCTTTCAACTTCACTAACTTGTAACAATAAACTAAGCTGTCACACCCTCTATTAAACGATAAACATAAATCAATACTATAGCACAAAATACAGAGCCTACAAGAATCAAAAATGGAATAAATACAATTGATTCTACTCACATTATGTCTCAGGATAAATCCGTTGAAAGAATATGAATATACACCACTCACAAATAACACACAACTCCCAGTCCTTTCCTTTCCTCTAGCGACGACTGGGGGTATATATTTATATAACTTTCATATGTATATATAGTCACACTGTAGTTATGTTCGATCTCTAGTCTCTTCTCTGCCTACGTCGCCTTCTTTCTCTGCTCCTCAAACTCCCCTTTTCTTCTCTGCTTTCTTCGTCTCCCCTCCTCTTTTCTGCTCCTCCTCGTTCTCCTCTCCACAGTCTCCCTTCTCTCCTCCGCGTCCTCCTCTTCTTTCTTCTCCTCGTCCGCCTCTCATCAAGTCACCTTCTCTCCTCCTCGTTCTCCATTCCTCCGTCTCCTTCTTCTTCTTCTTCTTCTTCTCCTGCGTCCTCTTCTTCTTCGCCCTCTTCTTCTTTGTTCCTCTTCCGCTTCCTCCTCCTTCTCTTCTTTTTCTTCTTCTTCTTAATAATAATAATAAAAATGAATAACATTTATATACGCAAAACTCACAAAGACTCATTGCGCATACACACGCATTCACTCACAAAGTACAAAAGAGTTACATGTATATATGGAGGTACATCTACCAACAATAAAACACAATTATTGTTATGTTACACATAAGACTCCCAATAAGCTGAAAGAGGGGTATGGTGAGGAGGGGGGATGCGAGTAAGTTAATCAAAAGCTAAGTGAAAAAGGTATGTTTTCAGTTGGGCTTTACATATATAAATATATTCCCAAGTTCCTCAGACCGACAGGAAGTGCGTTCCAGAGAGATGGGGCAGTGAAACTGAAACCGCGCTCGCCAACAGTTTTCAGGTTTCGACGCGGAACTTTTAACAGCTTTTCTGCGGAAGATGGGAGAATGCGGGCTGCCCGGTAGGCTACAAGTGAGTTGGGAGAGTTCCTTCAAAGAAACGGAAGGCCAAAACACAGATCTTATACTGGAAGTGGAATTTTAGAGGCAGCCAGTGAAGTTTTTGAAGCAACTGCTTGATATAGTCTCTCTTTCTCTTTTTCAATACGAGCCGTGCGGCCCTGTTTTGTACGCTTTGGAGACGATTTATCTGTTCTGCTGGTAGACCCAGCAATACCGAATTACACAAATCCAGACGTGATGTGATAAAAGCGTTAACCAATTTCGCGCACGCAGTCTCGGATAAAAAAGGTCGAATGGAAGAAATACGTCTCAATTCAAGGAAAACACCACGACAAATGCTTCCAATCTAATGTTGCATCGACAAAGTTTGGTCAATTTTGACTCCAATATATTTCTCTCGAGGCCTCTCAGCTAGACACTTCAGCAGACAAAGGAGTTAAGAACAACTAAGTTTTAGATACCTAAACTTTCTTTGGACCATTACATATACCTCTCTCTCCTCTGTGACGGGACCAGTGCGGCAATACAATCAGTTCATCCACATCGAATACAGTTCACAACATAAACAAAAATTCAACTAATTATAACTTCTAATTTTTACGTCAGTGACACCAATTAATTTCGTTCATACAAATAAACTTAATACTTTACACTGCAATTGTAGTGTCAACTTCAAATAAATAATTATCCGAATTCAATTCGTTACTCAAATATTACAGTGAACCACCATGTTCGTCTCATCCCCACTCCATCCTTCACACCAATAATACAAAATTATTTATTATTAATTTATTACATAATAAGTACAATATCATCATTTAAAAATACTAGTACATTTATAATACAATATTTAAAATAATAAACAATATATACCTGCAGACACAGCTGCGAGAAGTCGAGCACAAACTATTACTAAAGGAAAATAATGACTAGATTTTTGAATGTACATTAGTGAACTGCCGTACCAGCTCAACCAATCAAAATTTAGCTCTCATAAAAAATTACCAATATCTTCTTACAAGGAACAGACTAGCAACAATATAATGTCATCGTACCCAAATAACTATAAAACCGGTCCGTGACAGCCATTATGTCTGATATATTTAATGACGCGAGCAACCAACAAACATGCCCTTAAGCTAGACCGCCATTGAAACTCTTTCAATGGATGAGTCTGGAATTTGCGCCATCATCATCATCTGGGTCTTCCCGCAGGAGCCATAACCCCAAATATCGTGTTGGAAGATCGTTCTGACTCCCCACCTCCACCCGTCCCCATCTGCCCTAATCCCTTACTCCACCCTACTTTCCTGTCTACCACTCCACACATCTTCTATCTCACTTCCACCCCAACATTTATCCCACCCGTCTACCCAGTTCCCCGCTTATATATCTGTTGAATTTGACCTTCTGCATGACCCTCCTTATTAATTAACAATACCCTTCTCAACAGTATAGGCGTAATCTCTCGCTTCGTTTTCCAAGACTGGAGCTCTGAGCATCAGACTCTAACCAGCATACCGATTTCTGACTACTAATAGCTATCTATATATATATATATATAAATTGCTTAGCCGGAAGTCCTTCTTCGCCTCTACTATAAAGTTTGTCCGGTATGGACGCTGATCTGGGCAGGTGCTGGGCGCTACGGATCGGCCTGCTGTGTGCTCAAAACCAGCGAAATCGTTATAGCCGACATTTTCTTACCGAACGTTTAACCGTTTCTGAGATAAATAAATAAACAAAATGTCCACAAACTGCAATGGCCTCATTCCGCGCGCTTCCATTAAAAATCAAATTGAGGTTTCAGCATGTTTTCCCATATAGACCAAAAAATTGATTATATTTCTATGAAGCCTTGGTAGCGTACTGCGTAAATCATTCGCCTACCGTCCAGGGCGACCCACGTTCAAACCTCATGCGGGCCTTTTTTTTTTTTACTCTACAATATGGATATTTTTCTTTTAATTTAGGCTTTTTACCTTTAATTTATTATTATTATTATTATTATTGTTATTATTATTTTTATTATTATTATTATTATTATTATTATTATTATTATTATTATTATTATTATTTATAAACTAATAATAATAACAATAATAATAATAAATTATTATTATTATTATTATTATTATTATTATTATTATTATTATTATTATTATATCTTATATCAAATTTTTTTTAAACCTTGGTGTTTTTTTATTATTTCTATTTGTATAATTCTATATTTAATATTATTATTATTATTATTATTATTATTATTATTATTATTATTATTATTATTATTATTATTATTATTATTATTATTTATAAACTAATAATAATAATAATTATTATTATTATTATTATTATTATAACAATAATAACAATTATAATATCTTATATCAAATTTTATTTTAAAACCTTGGTGTTTTTTTAAATTTCTATTTGTATTATCCTATATTCAATATTATTATTATTATTATTATTATTATTATTATTATTATTATTATTATTATTATTATTATTATTATTATTACCAAGGATCGGGATGGGGTGGTACGTGTAGGTAAAAGGGGGCTACGGGTAGGTTTAAAGGGGCATGGGTAGGCATAACGGGGATACGGGTATATATAAGGGGGTATGGTGATGGTCGAGTCCTTTCATCCATACCTGCGAAACGATCAAGGGGGAAGTATCAAGGAGGATACAGTTAGGAACCAAGGGGGTATGGAAGGTATCAAGGGGGTATGGGGAGGTATCAAGTGGGTTCGAGGAGGTATCAAGGGGGTATGATGAGGCATCATGGGGGGGACGGGGAGATATCAGGGAGGGGGGAGTATGGGGAGGTATCAAGGGGGATATGGGGAGGTATCATCGTCCAAATGAAACTCGCAGACAAAAGTTCTCTCTGTCTACATTTTAAACAGCATCATGTGTACCCTGGCTTGCCAGGGTACAAAAACCACTAGTAATTCATAAATGTGTTTTTACAGTGCGTGCGTAACCGTACATGTTTTTGTCTAAAATAAATAACCTCACTAAATCTGGCCGTTGAATATTTACAACGAATGCTCCCAGGTTAGTCGTTTCACATGAAACCACATTATTTCCTTCTTTGGAATCTAAATTAAGTCAACCTAAACTAAGCTGCATGCTACAAAAGCTAACAATATAAGCAAATCTACTTTTTCTGCAACGTTTTCAGTATTTACCAGTTCGGCCGGGTTTGGTGCTTTATCTTAAAGGAAGGAAACTAGAAAAACGACAATTATCTGCTTAACTATACCAGAATTGAGTAGGTCCCTCTAACTTTATAAATAGGGGAAAAAACAAACAATGCAATTACTATTGAACATTACATCCGGACTTGCACAGAGGTAATCCATTATCTTGTTTACCGATACAGGCAGGGGTTTGGGGACTCATCGTTCTGTTCCTCCTGAGGATGGTGGTGAGAAAATAATGTACCAGCTGCCTGTGTCGGTGTAACGACAAATACTGCTACTTAAATGGCCCAATTTGAAGGATTCAGTGTGACAGATCTTTTTTGAAATTCACGGTGAGTGTGTTTTGCCTCGCTGAAAAAAATCGGTTTACAACACCAACAACAACAACAAAATGCCGCTGTTCAAACTATAGTTTTTTTTGTTTTTTTTTTAAATAAATCAATAAATTCCGTTTATGTTTCTAGTATTAGCTTACGATATATGGCTAAACAAAATTAATAGCACCACGCGCGGGAACTATGCATAACACATCACGGTGCCATTTCTATGTCGTAGCGTTATAAAGCGTTCTCACAGAAACCACTCGTCCTATTGGGGCGCTTTATAACGTCACAAAACGTACTTAAGAGTTAGTTAGTTATTTATTGCTTACAGGGTCCAGCGGACTGCAAAGAGCCGAACCAGGTCCACAAAATCAAGACCTCAACTTAGCTGAAAGAGGACTCACCCCTGATCCGCATAAAAGATCTGCCGAAACAACCCTAGTAATAACATTGACGGCACTCCAAAAGCCGGTCACTTTACAATAAAGGCATCCCACGCAGGAGACGCTGAGGTTATACTCTAATTTATCGAACCCCTTATTTACAAAAAACTAAATTGAATACAAACATTATTATAAAATATCAACAAAACACATAAATATAAAATGCTTACTTTCCTATCCTATCCTATCCTGTCCCGTTACTCGGAGGTCGTAGGGGCACCACATATGATCGTTTAATCAGCATATTCCATCTTTCTCTGTCCTCAGCAGCCCTGATGGCTTCGCTCAGTGTCAAACCAGTCCATTCTCGAAAGTTGTCCTCCCACCTCTTTTTCGGTCTCCCTCTTCTTCTACCTCATTGCACTGTGCCTTGCAGAATGGTCTTTGCAAGGCCTGATGATCTGGTGACGTGGCCATACCATCGGAGTTTCCGTTTCTTCACCACTGTGAGCAGGTCATCGTGTTGTCCAATGGCTTGTGTGATGGTCTGTCGGACTTCGTCGTTGGTGATGTGTTGGGTATAGGAAATGCCCAGAAGTCTTCTGTAGCACCTCATCTCCATGCTTACTTTGCCAAATAATAATATCATAGGAAGCTCCAGTGACCATTTGGCAGAAATCGTCCAATATTCCCAAGCTGATCCAACAGACCTCACACACAAATGAGGAAGGAATTTTGTCCCGGAAGAAATTTCAAGAAAAAAGGTAGGTGACTGGTCAAGCGAAGAAGATAGTATAGTAGATTGATAGAACAGAATAGGAATGAAAACGAACAAATGAGAAAGACAGCGACAGTGGGAATTTAAAGCACTAACTTTCCAGAAAGTGGGGATACTATTTATACAGAAACCCCCGGCACGGGAAGGTAGGGGAGTGGGAAGGGCGTACGTAAGAGAGAAAACTGTTGGAAACAAACGCTTTTTTGAATGCAAGCAATTAAACGTGCTAAAGTGACGCCAGCCAGCAAGCCTCGAAACAGCAGCTAAAGATCGCTGGCTGGGGTGGTGTTTTGTAAACAGAGACGTGTTTACATGTGACGGAACCTAAATTAAAAATGTTCATGTTAGTGGTGGGTTTGAGCAACAAAAGCCCAATGTATTTTTTTTAATGTAATAACAATGCAAATGTTAGGACAAACTCATTTTTGCGAGAAAAAACAACAACAAATCTTTCAAATTGTGCCACTTTAAGGAATCAGTCTGTCCCGCTTTTATTAAGTCTATATTCCCGCAATCACTAGTCGTTCTGTGAATAAAGGAATAATCTAACCTCCACTGAAAGCACTAAAATCAACAAAACAGATGACTGGCTGCTATTGTGTCAGAAGTTTATAGCTAGTTACAATGATGATGATGATGATGATGATGATGATGATGATGATGATGATGATGATGAAGATGCAGATGCTGCTGCTGCTGCTGCTGGTGATGATGATGATGATGATGATGATGATGATGATGATGATGATGATGATGATGATGATGATGATGATGATGATGATGATGATGATGATGATGATGAATCGTTCATATTTTCTAGCGATACTAATAACACTGCTGGTTCTGACTGGCAGCTATTAAAGAGCCCCTTCCTCACTATGTCCGTGATTGTGATATTTGGATTCCTAATTGAAAACGGGATCACGTTATCCGTGAGAAAAATAGCCCCTCGCTTGAAAAACACCATTATATCAAACGCAGCTGCCTGCAAGCAGAGCCGTGCTCTGATATCGGAATAAAAATACGAGCAGGTCACGCGATAGAACGTTCAGCTCTGCTATCGGAATTAATATAATTACTTACCCCACTCACATGGGCACTAATTAATTAACTAGAATGGAACCACGATAGCGAAAAGAAAGTGGATCCCTGATAGTGGTAGCAGTAGTAGCGTACAACCCATGTATCACTAATAGAAGGGTGGGATCATATGGCGGCCTAATAGCGCCAAAACCTAATAATTACAATAATTATGTGATAATTACAAATCTATATTAATATAAATTGCTTAGCCGGAAATCCTTCTTCGCCTCTACTGTAAAGTTTGTCCGGTATGGACGCTGATCTGGGCAGGTGCTGGGCGCTGCGGATCGGCCTGCTGTGCGCTCAAAACCCGCGAAATCGTTATAGCCGACATTTCCTTACCGAACGTTTAACCGTTTCTGAGATAAATAAATAAACAAAATGTCCACAAACTGCAATAGCCTCATTCTGCGCGCGGTTTCGATTCAACCCGTGTCAAGAACGTGCCGTTCCGTAATACCGCAAATTTTGTTTTATTTCCATTCAAAACATTTTTGCACTCATGGCCAATCTTACAAAATTTTGTGTTTAACTAATTAAATTTGAATAATTAAAAATCGAATCGAAGTTTCAGCATATTTTCCCATATAGACCAAAAAATGGATGGTCTTTATATGAATCCTTGGTAGCTCACTTAGTAAGACAATCGCCTACCGTGCAGGCGACCCAAGTTCAAATCTCCCGAGGGCCATATTTTTTTTAATGTTATTTTTATTTTTACACTACAATATGGATATTTTTCTTTTTAATTTAGTCTTTTTACTTTCAACTTATTTATTATTATTATTATTATTATTATTATTATTATTATTATTATTATTATTATTATTATTATTATTATTATTATTATTTATAAACTAATAATAATAATTATTATTATAATAATTATAATATCTTATATCAAATTTTATTTTAAAACCTTGGCGTTTTTTATGATTTCTATTTGTATTATTTAATATTCAATATTCAATATTATTATTATTATTATTATTATTATTATTATTATTATTATTATTATTATTATTATTACCAAGGATCGGGATGGGGTGGTACGTGTAGGTAAAAGGGGGCTACGGGTAGGTTTAAAGGGGCATGGGTAGGCATAACGGGGATACAGGTATATATAAGGGGGTATGGTGATGGTCGATTCCTTTCATCCATACCTGCGAAACGATCAACGGGGAAGTATCAAGGAAGGTACAGGTAGGCTACAAGGGGGGTACGGAAGGTATCAAGGGGGTATGGGGAGGTATCAAGTGGGTTTGGGGAGGTATCAAGAGGGTATGGTGAGGCATCATGGAGGGGGGACGGGGAGATATCAGGGGGGGGGGGGCATGGTGAGGTATCAAGGGGGATATGGGGAGGTATCATCGTCCAAATGAAATTCGCAGACAACAGTTGTCTCTCTGTCTACATTTTAAACAGCAACCTGTATACCCTGGCTTGCCAGGGTACAAAAACCACTAGTCTATATATATATAAATTGCTTAGCCGGAAGTCATTCTTCACCTCTATTGTAAAGTTTGTCCGGTATGGACGCTGATCTGGGCAGATGCTGGGCGCTGCGGATCGGCCTGCTGTGCGCTCCAAACCCGCGAAATCGTTATAGCCGACATTTCCTTACCGAACGTTTAACCGTTTCTGAGATAATTAAATAAACAAAATGTCCACAAACTGCAAAAGCCTCATTCCGCGCGCGGTTTCAATTCAACCCTGTCAAGAAGGGGCGAACGTATGTGACTGAGGTACGAGACTATTGAGGTCACCGAGGGTTTTCTCCGGGCACTCCGGTTTCCTCCCTCCCTTCAATAATGGTACAGGACGCAGTCAATATAAAAATTTCAAAAATAAAAATTCGATTTTCTTTCCGTCTTCTAATAGCGATCTCCCTGCCTTTACACCACCTGTTTGAGTGATGGATGTGGTGTATATTTGGTGTGTGTGAGGATGGATGAGACAGGTGAGCGTGTATGTTGGTATAGATCGCCGCGCTTTGAGCCTGATTGATTTGGGGAAAGGCGCGTATATAGCATCCTGTATTATTATTATTATTATTATTAAGAACGTGCCGTTTCCATAATACCGCAAATTTTGTTTTATTTCCATTCAAAACACTTTTGCACTCATGTCACCAATCTTACAAAATTTTGTGTTTAACTAATTAAATTTGATTAATTAAAAATCGAATCGAGGTTTCAGCATGTTTTCCCATATAGACCAAAAAATTGATGGTCTTATATGAAGCCTTGGTATCTCACTTAGTAAGACATTCGCCTACCGTGCAGGTGACCCAAGTTCAAATTTCCCCCGGACCATATTTTTTTATGTTATTTTTTTTACACTACAATATGGATATTTTTCTTGTTCATTTAGGCTTTTTACTTTTAACTTATTTATTATTATTATTATTATTATTATTATTATTATTATTATTATTATTATTATTTATAAACTAATAATAATAATAATTATTATTATTATTATTATTATTATTAAATTAATTATAATATCTTATATGAAATTTTATTTTAAAACCTTGGTGTTTTTTATGATTTCTATTTGTATTTGTATTATTCTATATTCAATATTATTATTATTATGATTATTATTATTATTATTATTACCAAGGATCTGGATGGGGTGGTACGTGGAGGTAAAAGGGGGCTACGGGTAGGTTTAAAGGGGCATGGGTAGGCATGTTGTTTGTAGATTATAGTCACACGACACTTTCGCATATAGGTGACTACTGGACCGATTTATACTGACACCAGCGGGCCAGTTGTTGGTAAAGGGGAAAATAATATGATCACACGTTGGCCAATCCGGGATTCGAACCAGCGACCTTTCGGTTACTAGCAAGACGCTCTTACCAACTGAGCTACCCCATACCCCATACCCCATGGGTAGGCATAACGGGGATACGGGTATATATCAGGGGGTATGGTGATGGTGGAAAAAAAAGTCGATTCCTTTCATCCATACCTGCGAAACGATCAACGGGGAAGTATCAAGGAGGGTACAGGTAGGTTACAAAGGGGGTACGGAAGGTATCAAGGGGGTATGAGGAGGTATCAAGTGGGTTCGGGGAGGTATCAAGGGGTTATGGTAAGGCATCATGGGGGGGGACAAGGAGATATCAGGGGGGGGGGGGGTATGGGGAGGTATCAAGGGGGATATGGGGAGGTTTCATCGTCCAAATGAAACTCGCAGACAACAGTTGTCTCTCTGTCTACATTTTAAACAGCAACCTGTGTACCCTGGCTTGCCAGGGTACAAAAACCACTAGTATAATATATAATGGGATAATTACAATTGTCAAGAGATAATTACAATTATCATTGAAAATTTACAAATATGTTCGCGTGATCATGTTTAATTTTCAGGTTTGGCTCTATCAATCCGCCTGGAAATGCGCCAAAACTGAAAATTGTAATTATCACATAATTATTAAAATTTTCACTTAATAATTATAATTTTCACGTGATCATGCTTAATTCTGGTAAGGCGGCTTACTAGCGTCAAAACCTGCAAAACTTAATGTATCGGTGATAATTGTAATTAACACGTGTTCTGTGTAATTCACAGAGATACCGGTAATTCAGCGTTAATTAATAATTTTTAGTTCTGGCCACGCTTTACTAGGGCCAAAGCCCCAGGCGTGTTGGGAACAGTGCCTCTGCCGCGCATGCTCATCAGTATTAAGTTGATATTTATAATTTTCAGTGATAATTGTAATTATCGCTTGAAAATTGTAATTATCTCATGATATTTGTAAATATAAGGTTTTGGCGCTAGAAAAGCGTGGTAAATACTTATAATTATTAATTGCTGCGGATTACCGATATCTCTGTAAATTACACAGAACACCTGATAATTTCAATTATCTCGTGATAATGGTAACTCTCGGTTTTGGTGCTAGTAGGACGTCATAGGATCATACTGCGTCTTTGGCCAAAGGAATCGGCCGCTCAAGCGGTTTATTCCCCCCAAACAGCGTATCAACGACCTTACATATCTTCTTGTAAGCTTACATCGAAAAATACAGTCCTATTACTGGAACTTTGTCCTTTTATTAAACAAACAAACAAATGATCAAACAGCAAACATCACGTTAGGCTCCTAGCCCAGGTGGGCCGTATACCCAGACAAGGGGGGAAGATGGGGGGATAGGGATACACAATATATACATAGTGATTACAAGAACGGCACTATAGTACAAGAAACAGCAGCCTCTAACTACAAACAATAACATATGCACTAAATGAAAAAGCAACAACAATGTTCAAACATTTGTGACAACTCTTAAAAAAATAACAATAATAAATTTAAAAAAATAAAAAATAAATAAATAAATAAATAAATAAATATCTCAAGCACCATCAACATCTATATCATGTGTTCGTAGACTTCAAAAAGGCGTTTGACCGAGTCTGGCATGCAGCTCTGAGGTCAACCATGAGAGTGTACAACATCAGCCCTAAAATTATTGAAAAGCCTGTATGACAAGGCTACCAGTGCAGACCTCCACCACAGCACCATCGGAAACTGGTTCAGAACAACAATCGGTGTGCCTCAGGGATGCATACTCTCTTCAACACTCTTCAACATCTTCCTAGAGCGCATCATGTCAGATGCCCTTGCAGATCACGAAGGCACAGTACGCATAGGGTGGAGGAGCAATCTCCAACCTTCGTTTTACGGATGACATTGATGGATTGCCTGGAGAGAAACAAGAACTTGAACAGCTGGTACAGAGGCTTGACACCACCTCCAAAGCCTATGGAATGGAAATAAGTGCAGAAAAGACCAAAATGATGACCAACAACACCAATGGCATCAACACGGACATCCAAGTCCAAGGCCAATCCCTAAACACAGTGCATAGCTTCAAATATTTAGGAGCCATTGTATCAGACAATGGGTCCCGACAGGAAGTCCTCTCAGGATCGCACAAACAACTGCTGCCTTGGCGAGGTTGAAGCCCAATTGGAAAGACAGGACCATCAGTCTACATTCCAAGATTAAACTGCTGCGCTCCCTTGTCATCTCCATCTTCCTATACGCTTGCGAAACATGGACCCTCACAGCTTATCTACAACGAAGAATACAAAGCATGGAGATATACTATATTGTTCTTATTGTTCAACTGTTCTTACACAAAGATATTTGAACTCAAAAGCTGCGAGAGGTACTGGCCGATTCAGGATCGAACTCAAGCCGCCACAAGCGCCCACCAGCTCCCTTGGGCGCATTCTCTAATTCCCCAGATCAGACAACTCAGCACGATCCTAGTCAACACTATTTATTTAATTTACCCCAAAAAAGTCGTAATATTAATCTATGACTTCACACTCAGTATATTAAGAAGTTTCGCTCCGTCGTGCTAACATGCCATTAAGGAAGGATAGCCCCAAATGAGAAAGAGGACCAAGGAGAAAGGACTTGGTTTAAAACGCGTTAGGCGTCGTTAAGAGTAAGTTTGTGCCTGTACTGCGTTTTCCCTTGGGCCAACAGCAACTTAAAAGGACCCAATTCGAGGACTTTGTTTACTTTTAGCACAAACGAATTGATCCTAAAATTCGCATTGTCTTTACATCAAAACGATGTTTAAAATGGGTTTTGGTTGCTCAATCCAACCGCTAAAGTTTGATGACCTCTACATCAAAACGATGTTTAAAATGGGTTTTGGTTGCTCAATCCAACCGCTAAAGTTTGAAATTTAGGTTGTGACAGGGAGTGATTTCCCCTGTTTGGAACGGTATAGTCGTGTGACCTTTGACTCTATTTTTGGAGTGAACCACGCTGCTTGAAGCGTATGTCTTTGGTGTCTAGGGTAAGTTAGGGTCTATTATATCAACCTAAAACCAAATATTACTAGCAACTATTGTCACGGGGGTGCTGGGGGGTTCAATATAAATAGTATCCCCACTTTCTGGAAATGTAGTGCTTTAAATTCCCACTGTCGCTGTCTTTCTCACTCGAATGTTAAAATGATCTGTCCAGGGGCATGGTCAAAATGGGTCCTTATGTGCGGCAGTTTCAGCTCTTTACAACAAAGCTATAATATGTATCCCTGTTTGCGTTTCAGAGCATAATGATGTATAAGGTTCTGACGCTCATGTCCTAGACGGGTCAGTGCTTGCTACATAAAAAAAAACAACTCAGTAAGCACTATGTCCTTTAAAATCTCCCCCTATATCCGGTCGCCCAAGATTATGCTCTATTGTCTGGGCGATGCGTTCAAAGGCTGCCAGTGGGCGCATTTGTGCGGCTTGAGTTAGATCCTGTATCGAGCAGCGCCTTGAGCAGTTCTTGAGCTGAAAAGCGCTATGTAAGACCTATTAATTAAAAAATTAGATATAAATCGACAGCTTTTAATGAAATCACATATTTGGCATTCGTTTGAACAGTCGTCAGTTTCACGGTTTTACAGTTAAAAAGGTTGTTGCTTTTGTTGTTGTTGTTGCTGCTGCTGTTTTAATTAAATATAGGGTCTGACGCAGGTTTGCTTAAGCTTCGTTATTCGTTTGATTTGCATTTTCTTTCATTTAAAAACAAATATGGTTCCTTTCACACAATAAACTTTGGAACTAATTAGTTAGGCCATCTCAATGTCAGCTTGCAATTTCAGTTAGTGAACTGTAAAACGCTCCTAACAACTGAGTCACCACGAGTCACTGCGATCCACCTATAGACCAATGCATTTTGTAATGTCTCACACCTGGCATTTTGTGACAGCATTACTAGGTTTTTTGACGTGATCCTGCGGCAACACTTAGCAAAAGAGGAAGAGGGGAGGTTGGAGGGGTAGGAATGAGAAACCCACGTGTAAAGACTGATTACAAATATTGACGAGAACCAAACACAAATCTACTATAGTGTCCATTGGAGTTTCCACGCGTGGGTTCGGATCCCATCCTCGTCGCCAGATATAGTGTCGTTGTCTTGCGCACAAACAGTTCTAACGCAACACGTGTGTAAGATGGTAAGTTGGGTCAAAGAACGTATAGCTTCACAAAGAAGGATCATAACGCCACACCGCTATATAAAAAGTGATGACAGATGCGTTTGGCGCGCACCAAGCGGAGAGTCTGAACGCTCGTTGCAAGGGACGTAATCCTCTGCTTAGCAATACGTAAACAAACCTTGCCGCAGGACTTTTTTTTAACCCTAAACATTATCCTTTTGTAGCAAAACGAACTCAAAAATGTTTTATTTATACAAGTAAATACTTTTTTTAATTCACATTAATTACCACAGTAACTGACCAGCAAAAAGTGTGACATTAAAAACAAACACGGTGCTTGCCTTTATTATAGATTCATTAGTGCGCAACCACTTGGCAACAAACCTGTTAATTAATGCAATTATTCAGTATTACTGAATTGCTCTTGTTGTGCAGTTATTGCCTTGTTTTCTCCTTTATATGAAAGTGTGAATCTGCCTATTAATTGAGTGCATGACTGCGTGTGTATTAATTTGTCTAATAGGCCTACACATGCACCAATTTTTTTTACTGAGAAAGCTCGAGTGCATTTATAACTTTTGTCTGAACTTGTTATGAAATAACTTCATAATGCATTTCTGTGTAGCTTACTCAGGCCTGTATGTGTGCAACTGTTTAATAGGCATATTTGCCGAGAAAAAGAAATCGGTGACCAGACATATAATAAGACAGGAAAAAGAAATCAGTGACCAGACAGTTAAGAAGACGGACAAGCAAGTAAAAATGAACAAAAGCAGTGTATTACTGAACTTGCATGTCATTTAATTGTATTACAATACAACATGTAACAAATTGAAACATAGCCATGTAAAGTGCCAAAGCACAAAAAACGTGCCCAAAGTTAATTGATAAGAATTTAGAGAAGCAATATGAATTATTAGGAAATCTACACACACACTTGATTCTGAAGAAACATTTTGATTTTAATAATTCACTTCACTTTTAAAAATAATGTATCCTGGCAGGCTCGCCAAATTGTCATAATAATTAAACATGAAATTGAAACGCAGGCAGGCTCGTCAAATTGTAATAAAGTGTTCTTCATCTTGTGTGTTTTAAAATAATTATCTTTACTCTAAGGAAAGATTCCTACAAACTTGATATTAGTTTGTAAACAGTTTTTAATGTTTCAATTTCACGTATACACGCATTCATCAAAAGGCCTTTCTTATACAATTACTCAAGTTGAGACAGAGAGATAAACTAGAAACACTGAAGACGTAAACTACACAACAGTTGGAACACAACACCGATTTACGTTTTGCTAATTTTATGGTTCTCTTCTTCCTCACATAAGATAATAGAATAATAATTAAAACGGAATTTAAAAAAAACTATATTCAAGAAAACTATTCACACTTTTCTGCTATCCTATGCACCAACGGGAATCCCCTCTATGAAAAATACTTCCGTTTTTTTTTCTCCGCTTGTTTTAGTGAGTTATTTCCAAATATTCAAGAATAATAACATGTGTCACTGGCCACCTGTATCGTACCCTCACATATTTTTATTTTTTTTTTGCTGCAGTTTATTATCCCTTTCTATCGCCAGTGGCGCGCCTAAACCCTACCTACCTAACATTATTTGTGAATTTTTGAAAAATATTCGGAAAAACATAACGCCCAGATGCTGGCTCGAACCCACACCTGTCAGGCGCCACTGGTTTCTGGCTTGTGGACAAGGCAAGTTAGTCCCGCCTTAGCCCACTTGGCCACAACGCTAGCCTAAAATAGTCAGTTACTTCGTGTTTTGTGAAGGTTGCGACTGCGAAGCTATGGAAAACTACAAGAGTTTTCAGGTCCTGTTTCACTTTCTGTCGATGATCGACGCACCTCCGAAGTCGCCACAAATACAGGCCTCTACGATTGTTTTTTGCATTCTTTCACTGAGCATGTACTTCCTCCACCGTTTTTATACTTATCCCACTCGTTTTCTGGCTCTAACAATCGTCGTTTTCGGCAATTTGCCATATTTAAAAGTCACGCATCAAGCTTTGATAAAAGCAAAACATGCCAAACCGGAACTTGGTTTCATATAACCTCGTTTTAATTTATAATGGCGATACCCACGAGTTTTTATGAGAGGTGCCGGAAAGTTGTGAATAAGTCTTATAGTAATAAAATAATAAGTAGCTGAACTTTAATATGAATTTATCTCATGCTTGCAACCTCCTGCAGCTTCACACATGCTGTCATCCATGTTCCCAACACTAGCCGGCTAGCAAAGCTTCCGACTTCCCGCTCGGGGGCGCTGGGTGCTTTCGATTTTGCACACTTTTGAGTTATGCACCTTCTTTGTGAAGCTGTACGTTCTTTAGTTGGGTTTATTTCAGACACCGTTACATCAGCCCCGATCGTATCAAAATGGCGTCTCTAACTCCCGGATGTGATAAGGGGAGATCACTCTAAACATTATGTCACTTTCACTTTCATAATTACGACATTACATCTACCAATAAACGAACTCAGGTTCTCCTGTTTACTAGAACTGAGTCACTCTGCTATCAGGTAGCCAAAAATATCAAGCTGTATTGGTATACAATCAACTTGTTGCCGCTAAACATTAGGTGTGTAAAGACTAAAGGTAGTTAACTGCTACTCTGCCATTTGCGAGGACACAAAGGGCGGCTACCATAGTTCTCAAAACTAGTAAATAAGTTTCCGAAACTGAAGCTAAGTGCTCAAAGGTGGCTTCCTCCACTCAGCGTGGCTTCCTCCAATCAGCTCAGCGTGGCTTCCTCCACTCAGCTAGGCCATAAATGGCGGCTGTGATCGCACAACTAGCAAACAAACGTTTCCGACACCTACCTGAAAATGGTAATTATGTCCGATCCTTTAAGCAACAATTGCTGGCAAAATGGCTGAACGCCTGGAGAGAACATTTCCCTTCAGGTTGAATGGTCTCTTTTTTTTTCTTTCAAATTACTGCCCGTGTTTAGTGCACGCAGCTTTCAGTTTTCTATCACGTAGAGTGTCTGCTAGGAGACCTGTCAAGTCAGTACTTGAAAACAGGCGCAGATCAACAGCACTGTAGCCTGCGTGCTATTACATTCATCAACTTTTCATAGATTCTATGCAACATCACGGCTTCTAATCCCCCATACCGTGATGCATGCAGACCACGTCCCACCTTCCCGCTTCTCCGCCGCCATATTCCCATTCCACCTTCACTCGATTCCTCTCACCTCTACCCTTTACCCCCCTCTCCAATCCCCACACACACTGAGAAAGAGAAAGAGAGAGAGCAGAGAGAGCGACAGACAGCTAGACATTCAGAGAGAACAACAACCGATTTCCCAACTTTTAGCAAAATTTTTGTAAAATTGTACTTAACACCTGAAAATCAAAATGTTATCGGGGTTAGCCACAGGAGTCTCGAAACACTAAGTCTTGTTAAGTGTTCCGGTTAATTGGGGATTTCGTTAAAAGCGACAAGTTATGGGAGTAAGGAACAAATATTTAAGAGAAGTATTTAATACACAAATTGTTAGGAACAAATATAGGAGTCGCATTTAAACACAAATTATTAATACTTAGTGGTCAGTGATGGGAATCCTTTTAGATTTAACACCTAATGCAAAACTGTTTTTGGTAACATATAAACTTTGTTTTAGTAAAAATACAGTGCCAGACGTGCAAAAAAACCTGGTATTTCGTTCTATTTTGTATTAATGTACTTAACAGATGTCAACGTTTTGTGTATCCAACGTAAGCATAATAATTATTACTACCTACCTGCACCTATACTCTCCTATCCTATCGTATACCGTAACTCCAAAGTCTTTGATCGTTTAACCAGCGTACTCCATCTTTTTCTGTCCTCAGCAACACTCATGGTTTCACTCAGTGTCAAGCCAGTCCATTCTTGAATGTTGTCTTCCGATCTCTTTTTCTGTCTTCCTCTTCTTCTGCCTTCTTGTACCGTGCCTTGCAGGATGGTCTTTATAAGGCGTGGTGCTCTGGTGATGTGGCCATACCATCGGAGTTTCCGTTTCTTCACTACTGTGAGCATGTAATCGTGTTGTTCAATAGCTTGTGTGATGGTCTGTCGGACTTCGTCGTTGGTGCCGGTGATGTGCTGGGTATAGGAAATGCCCAGAAATCTTCTGCAGCACATAATTTCCATGCTTTGTTTTCTTTGTGGTAGGTCTGCTGTGAGGGTCTATGTTTGGCAAGAGTATAGAAAGATTGAGATGACAAGGGATACTCCGAGGTCTACACTACATGTGTAAAGTCTACCAACTCGATGCTCTCAGAGAGGTAAAGAAACACATTTTTTAAAAGGAAAACAATAAAAGCTTCCCTGTCCGGACACGATACAGTCTCCCGTCAGACTCTCACATATTAGCATGAAATTATATATAGATCCTGAAATTATCGATGAATTCAAGACATTTGATTTATATATAACCAGACAGGACCTCAATATATCATTGGATTTCCGCAAATGTCTGAGAGTTTCCTGGGCAAAGTAAGCTGTATTACAGCATCTTTAGATCGCCATATAGTTTCTATCCAATACAATTGATATGTCTGGTAAACTTCGATTCGTTTAACAATTTCCCAAGAGTGTATTTCTGGGGTCGTTGTTCATTTCAGACTGGAATTAACTTGAATAATTCCATGTTCGCATTCACTTTGCTGAAATAGACACATCTATGACTTTTAGTCATCAGTGACAAACCGTATCTTATCAACATTTGTCTAGCTTTGAACTCAAAGAAGGGCCACAAAAATGACTGTAAGAAATTGCAAATGGTCATATTTGCAAGTTTTTTTGTTACTTCTTACCATTCCTTTAATTAGTTACGTTTGAGTCCCAACACTTAACTTAGACATGTTAGCTTTAGAATAGAAACCCCAAAATAATGGTTGTGTAAGTATGCAAATGGCCACCTTTGCAAGTGTCATTTGCCCTTCTTCAATTATGTAATTTGCTAAGCTCGAGTTGCCATGGAAGACGAAAGCCTCTTTATCCATTGATGCGCAATTTGGCTATCATTGATGTGGCAGTTTGTTTGTCATTGAATTGTATTGATTGAATTGAAGTACCACTGAACAGATTTTCAACCTCAGAATAATCTGCGAGAAATACCTACAGCATCAACAACATCTATATCATGTGTTTGTAGACTTCAAGAAAGCGTTTGACCGAGTCTGGCATGAAGCTCTGTGGGCAACCATGAGAGTGTACAAAATCAGCCCTAAATTTATTGAAGTGATCAAAAGCCTGTATGACAAGGCTACCAGTGCAGTCCTCTACCACAGCGCCATCGGGAACTGGTTCAGAACAACAATCGGTGTGCGTAAAGGATGCCTATTCTCTCCAACATTCTTTAACATCTTCCTAGAGCGCATCATGTCAGATGCCCTTACAAATCACGAAGGCACAGTCAGCATAGGGGATAGAGCAATCTCCAACCTCAGTTTTGCATTTCAAACTTACTTTGTATAACAGAGAATACAGGAATGCACTAAATGATACTGTCGTTTCAACTGGGCACAGAGGTCTCGTTATAACATAATAAGAATTCGGTATCTTAGTCTTAGATCTAGAAGAAACAAGTATAACGTACAGACTCAAAAAGGATTCAATATTTAATGGACTGACCCAGTACACCACCAGCAGTCCATGGCCGATTCGTTTCCTTTGGTTTAAATAAATGTTTTATTCAAGGAAAACACATAATTACAAACAAAGAACGATTTACAGGATAGGCAACAAGTGAGCTTATATTAGCCCACCCTTTATAACAAAAATTCTACATAATAATTAACTGATAGGCAACTGATAGTTACATTTAAATAAAGAAGAATACAAAAAATATATATATATATAAATAAATAAAATAATAATGATAAAATAAAATAATAAAAAAACATTAAGGTTTAGTAAATAATTAAACAGAATATGCAGAATAACAGGTAAGAATTAATTACAAATGACTAAAAGTAAAAGAAATTAATTAAATAAATAACAAACGAGGAATCAAATATTTAGCTGGAAATTAAATGCGTAGATAAATAAGTAATGGACATTTTAAAACAAATAATTGAAGAAGGAGAAGTTGTGTGTGTGGGTGTGTTTGTGTGTGTGTGTTTGTGTGTGTGTGAGATAGAGAGAGGGAGAGAGAGAGAGAGAGCGAGAGAGAGAGAGAGAGAGAGAGAGAGAGAGAGGGTTTGGGCTGGACACCGGTGTAACATCGTCAAAGTTCCGGGTGTCTTACTTTAGCCGTGCGCCTTTGCGCATAGACCAGGTCAAGTCGGGCCGGTTTTTTCACGATGTTCTTAGGCGTCGTAACCCTAATCCTAACCCTAAACCCTAACCCTAACTCTAACCCTAACCCTAATCTTTACTAAGACTACGATAGCACTGTGCGCAGGCGTCGAATTTCGTAATGCGTCGACCAATCAGAATGCTCCCAGTCGCTCCCAGCCAAAAATAAGATACTAGGAACTTTGACGAAGTCACGCCGGGACGCTTGTGCGATGAAGCGGAGAATTTCACTTAACGAAACGCTTGGACTGTTTAATAAACTTTGGAGTGGTGCTGAAGAGAAGTTGATTATCCGGTGGGGAAAGGTTTGGTTTTTGTACAGTAAGTAAATGTTGTTCATCGTTATTTGTTCTTGCCCGAGGGTAGCGATAGTAGCTATTCTGATGTTGGTATAGAGGGACAGTGGAAGAAAATGTTCGACAGTTTCATTTTGAAAGCCACTTGAGCACGAAGGGTTGTTAGTTAAATGCCGAGTGAACAGATCGTGATTGAGATCACTCATATGATCACTCAGATCGTGATTGAGATCACTCATATGATCACTCAGATCGTGATTGAGATCACTCATATGATCACTCATATTTATTTTGAGTCGACAGTGAATTATTTGTTCTTGCCAATTTCCAATGTAAAAATGCGGAGGATTCCAAGAGTCGTCTTTGTGAAGATAACGTTTAAATACTCCTTTTGATGTGCTTTGCTTGTATGCTGTCTGGTAAAGAAAGTGGTTGATGGAAAAAAGGAGGTGTGGAAAATTTCAATTTTGTGACGAGGGATATACCTTTCAAGCAGTCTACGTCGGTGGTACGGATTGGTAGACTACTGGGAACAAGAGGTGGAAGAAGATTATGCAAGTTCATAATTATTTACTATTTTGTGTTTATGTCTTTCTCGACGAGCTTTTAAAGAACAAAATCCAGATTCTATATAAAGAGTTTCGTGGTAAGTGCCCCTCACTAAACCAGTTATTGTTCGTAACCCAGGTGCAGATTTTCTAAATTGTTTGCTTGGGCTTGCGTACAATTGTCATATAAGATGTCGGCATAGTCAAAAATGGGAACAATAAATGATTTATATATATTTTCAAGTGATTTTCTATTTAGGGAATATTTAAATGATTTTAGACAGTTTAGTAGTAGTTTTACTTTACTTCTTATATTTGCAATATGTTCGTCTCATTTACAGTTGTTTTGTAACATTGCACCTAAATGTTTGTGATTCGCTGATTCTAATAATAACATGTTTTCGAAGAATAAAGGGGGTATTATGTTATTGTCGCGTTGGATTTTGAGGCGTTCCGTTTTTATCTGCTTAAATTTAACTCTCCAAATAAGCGACCAATTCTCAATTTTTCTTAAATCTAACTGAAACATTTGGGTTCGTCTATTCGGATTTGTATCGCTGTGCGACATGCTTGTGTCGTCTGCAAACAGCTTCATAATAGATGTAATATTTTCGACTATGTTATTTATCCTATCCCGTAATTCGGAGGTCGTAGGGGCACCACAGATGATCGTTTAACCAGCGTACTCCATCTTTCCCCGTCCTCAGCAACCCTGATTGTTTCGCTCAGTGTCAAACCAGTCCATTCTCGAATGTTGTCCTCCCACCTCTTTTTCGGTCTCCCTCTTCTGCTACCTCCTTGCAAAGACCATCCTGCATGTCATTTATATAAATTAGAAAAAGCAATGGTCCTAATACCGACCCTTGAGAAACTCCGGCTGAAACAAGCCTGGACTGTGACTTTTTATTTTTTAGGACAACCCCTTGGTGTCTGTCACTGAGGTAGTTTTCAAGAAATTTAAGGTTTCCTCGGATCTCTATGGCGTTCAGTTTGTGAGTTAGGACTTTATGCCAGACGCGCGCGAACAAAGACCTTGGATATGTCAAAGAAAACGGATTGCGTCGTTGTGCCCTGGTCAACATGTGTGCACATATTGTTATATATACTAAGCAGTTGGTTTGTTATGGAGTCGCCGGTTGGGAAGCTAGATTGTGCTGCTGAAATAAGGTTGTTGGACTTAAAGAAATCGTAAATGTACTTGTGAATGCATCGTTCGAAAACTTTCCTGACACAGCTGAGCAGTGAAATCGGACCGCAATTGGCACACGAATCGCGGTCTTCTGTCTTGTAAAGCGGGGTCACATGTGCTAGTTTTCAGTTAGTATGGAAGTTTTTTTTTTATTAGGCATCTATTGAAAAAAGAGGATAATGGATTCGAAAGTTTATGAACAGCATATATTAGGAGTTTGTTGTTAATCATATCAGGGCCGGCAGCTTTATTTTTCTTTAGATTCAGTACAGTGTTAGATACATCCTGTGGTGTTGTATATAGATCTGTCAGTTCTTGTTCATTTTGAAAAAGCGTGTTCGGTTTTCTTTCATTGCTGATGAAAAGCGCCTTCAATATGAATTTGGTTGTTTTTATATTAGCGCTTTTCAACTCAATATGACACTGGCCGAGAACAGTATTGAATCCAAGCCGCCCAAGGAGGAGGAGGATTAGAACTGGGTGCTTGCAGGATGTGTTGATGTTTCTGGTACTTGGGTGACTGTTTAGGCTTGTGTGCATGCATGTGTGTTGTGCATGGGCGCGCATGCGTATGTGGGTAGTTGTGGATTTGGTTTGTTTGCACTGGTTTTAGTTGTTTCTCTGCGCACTTGCAAGTTTGGTACAACAAAATATATTACAATTTGTGTACAATAAAATATTATAAAATTTGTGTACAATAAAATATTATACAATTTTGTTAACAACTTTAGTTTAGAAATGCAATCCTATAATTATTTTCAAAAGCTGAGATAAAGCTAAATCATTCTAGGTGTTGTTTTAAATAATTGTAGAGGCTCCATGTCAGAAACAGAAGCTTGATCAGAATTTCTGGAATGAAAAACAGACTTTAAACAAAACTACAAATCGCTTTATCACTCGACCACATAAACTGCAGCTGTTGCTATTAGCGTGCAGACTGCCCAATGACGTGCATGACACTTGCAAAAGAATATCCCTTCACTTTCAAGGGCCGGCTGGAGCAGGTCATTGGGAAGTGGTGCAGAGTTTCCACTGATGGATGAGTCTGATTGGAAAAAGCGAAAGAAAGCAGAGCATTTCTGCCGTGATTTGACAAAACCGAGTAAGTCCACCTAAGGTCGAAAATGAGTTTTTTGCGCCATCAAACTTGCAAGAGAATGACGCATCTTACCTGTAAAAATCAAATCCGAACTATGTTTAGATTTGGAGATATCATAGAGTAAGTCCTTGTTAAAAAAATTTTAAGTGGGGGAATAAACTGATAAAACCAAGCAAGTCCCCTTGCGATTTTGTTTCGGCGATCCTCTGGCTGATGCTCGAGTTGGCATGATGACGTCATTTTCTACAATAACCTGACAAAGAAAAGTAAGTCCTCCCGACCAATGAGAAAGCGCCTTAAGATGAAGTGGACCAGTGAGAATCCATGTTATTGCTGCTGTGCAATATTATTTTGAAAAAGATGGCGAAATTTCGGTCAGCAAAGGACGTGTTCGGCTTTTTGAAAAAGAGTTTTCTTCATGTACTTTCCTGCCCACCATGAAGGATCCTGTAGATCTTCCGCCTACGCGGCAACTTCCACGAGGTGTGGAAACAAACAAACAAACAAACTATCCTATCCTATCCTATCCTGTCCCGTAACCCTAAAATCGTAGGGGCACCACAGATGATCGTTTAACCAGCATACTCCATCTCTCTCTGTCCTCAGCAGCCCTGATGGCTTCACTCAGTGTCAAACCAGTCCATTCTCGAATGTTGTCCTCCCACCTCTTTTTCGGTCTCCCTCTTCTTCTACCTCCTTGCACTGTGCCTTGCAGAATAGTCTTTGCAAGGCCTGATGATCCGGTGACGTGGCCATACCATCGGAGTTTCCGTTTCTTTACCACTGTGAGCAGGTCATCGTGTTGTCCAATGGCTTGTGTGATGGTCTGTCGGACTTCGTCGTTGGTGATGTGTTGGGTATAGGATATGCCCAGAAGTCTTCTGTAGCACCTCATCTCCATGCTTTGTATTCTTCGTTGGAGATCTGCTGTGAGGGTCCATGCTTCGCAAGCATATAGAAAGATGGAGATTACAAGGGAGCGCAGCAGTCTTACTTTGGAATGTAGAATGATGGTCCTGTCTTTCCAAATGGGCTTCAACCTTGTCAGGGCAGCAGTTGTTTATGCGATCCTGGGGAGGACTTCCCGTCGGTACCCATTGTCTGATACAATGGCTCCTAAATATTTGAAGCTATGCACTGTGTTGAGGGATTGGCCTTGGACTTTGATGTCCGTGTTGATGCCATTGGTGTTGTTGGTCATCATTTTGGTCTTCTCTGTACTTATTTCCATTCCATAAGATTTGGAGGTGGTGTCAAGCCTCTGTACCAGCTGTTCAAGTTCTTGTTCCTCTCCAGCCAATCCATCAATGTCATCCGCAAAACGAAGATTGGAGATTGCTCTACCCCCTATGCTGACTGTGCCTTCGTGATCTGCAAGAGCATCTGACATGATGCGCTCTAGGAAGATGTTGAAGGGTGTTGGAGAGAGTAGGCATCCTTGACGCACACCGATTGTTGTTCTGAACCAGTTTCCGATGGCGCTGTTGTGTAGGACTGCACTGGTAGCCTTGTCATACAGGTTTTTGATGATTTTAATAATTTTAGGTCTGATGTTGTACGCTTTCATTGTTGCCCATAGAGCTGCATGTCAGACTCGGTCAAACGTTTTCTTGAAGTCTATGAACACATGATATAGATGTTGTTGGTGCTGTAGGTATTTCTCACAGATTATTCTGAGGTTGAAAATCTGTTCAGTGGTACTTCGCCCTGCCCTGAATCCTGCTTGTTCTTCAGCTATGATTTGTTCAGCTTGGGGTTTCATCCTGTTGAGTAATATTTTCAGGAGGACCTTGCTGGGATGGATGATGAGGCTGACGGTGCGGTAATTTTCACACTCCTGTAGGTTACCTTTTTTGGGAAGAGTGATGACAAGCGACTGGGCCCATGGTATAGGCCACTTACCACTCTGCCAGATCTTGTTACAGATAATGGTGAGGGCATCAATCATCGTTTCTCCTCCTGCTTGTAGCAGTTCCGCGGGTATGTTGTCCACTCCCGCTGACTTCCCTTTCTTTAGCGATTGCACTGCTGCCTCAACTTCTTCCCGGAAAATTGGGAGGATTTCTTCTTCTCTGTTCTCGGGACATGCTAGAACTGATGGGTCTCCATTTGGTGTATGGTTGTAAAGGTCAGAACAGTACTCTGTCCATCTGTGGAGTTCCTCAGGGATCTGTCCTGGGTCCGGTCCTTTTTACACTCTACACCTCCCCTCTGACCAACATCATCCAGTCTCATCACATAAACCACCACTTCTATGCTGACGACTCACAACTACAAGACAAAGACAAACCTGACAACATTCAGGCACTCCTGACTCGCACGGCCGACTGCTGTGAAGACGTGAAGGACTGGATGACAGCAAACAAACTTAAACTGAACGACGACAAAACGGAAGCCATGCTGGTAGGCACACGCCAGAAACTCCCTCAGCTCCCCTCCTCTCTCCATCTTCAGCTTGACGGTACCTCTATCCCTCTCTCCGACTCTGCCAAGAACCTTGGCGTTATCCTTGACTCTTCTCTCTCAATGACTAGCTTTGTCTCTGCAACCGCCCGGGCCTGCTACTTCCACCTCCGTCGAATCAGTCAGATCAGAAAATACCTCACCACTGAAGCTGCCACCAAACTTGCTGTCTCCCTCATCCTGTCTCGCATCGACTATTGCAACTCCCTTCTTTCCGGCCTTCCCCGCTCCACCACTCTCCCTCTCCAACGCGTTCAAAACAATACTGCCCGCCTCGTCCTCAGAAAGAAGAAATCTGACCACGTCACTCCCTTGCTCAAAGCCCTACACTGGCTTCCCATCTCCCAACGCATTCAATACAAGACCTTGTCTCTCTGCTACAAGTCCCTCAACAACTCTGCTCCTCTCTATCTCTCTGACTTACTTCACCCATACATTCCTTCTCGCTCTCTTCGCTCTGCCTCCGACCCTCTCCGCCTCCGCATTCCTCGCTCCAAACTCAGCACGTTCGGGTCCCGCTCCTTCTCTGTCTACGGCCCATCCATCTGGAATACTCTTCCACTCTCTCTCCGTCAGAAACCCTCTCCCACCTCCTTCCAGTCTGCCCTCAAAACTTACCTTTTCAAGCAGTTCTAACACTATGACCTCACTACGCACCCCATCGCCAGCTGTCTCTTGCATATAGTGTCTGGTCTGTTTGTGGTATGAGTATATTTGAGTGAATGTATTTTTTGCGTAATTGTTACATGTGTCATTGTCTAAAGCGTGCACATGCGTGCGTGAGTTGTGAGTGCGCGCTTAGAGTTATAATTATTATAAGATAAGCGCATTATAAATACAGTAATTATTATTATTATTATTATTATCTGTCCAAGACTTCTTGTTCTTCTGTAAGGCATATGCCAGACTTGCTTTGGATCGTGGAGACTTTGGGCTGTTTGACACTTGTCAGCAGCTTTACAGTCTGTTCCTGTTCAGACTGTTATCTATTTCCTGGCATTGATCTTCTATCCAGTTCTCCTTTGCTGTGCGCATGCCTTTTCGGATGGTATTGTTGAATTTTCGGTAGACATCAGCTCCCTGTGAGGTGTTCTTTTTCTTTTCTTTTTTTTAATCTCTCTTCGTTTATCACACAGATCCAAAAGTTCAGGTGTGATCCACGGCTTCTTCTTTGGTCGGTGCTTGCCAAGGATCTCAGTGGCGGCATCAGTCACAGCTGAGTTGAAGGTGGTGGTCATGGTGTTGACATCTACTTCACCAGCCTCCAAAATGAGCAGTGGTGCAAATTTCCCTTCAATTGTAGCCTGAAATAGTTTTGCCACCCCCGGGTCTTGCAGTTTGTCCAGGTCGAACTTCAGTTTAGTGCAGTATTTACTCTCTTCAAGTGGAGCCGGAAAGACATCATCAAGAGATCGTGGTCACTTCCGATGTCTGCTCCTGGAAAAGTGCGTGTCCTGCCAATGTTGATGCTTGATCTGAAGCGTTTCTTGACCATGATGTAGTCTATTTGGTTGTGATGCTCCCCCCGGGACTGTGCCATGTCCATCGTCTGGAGTTTTTGTGGAGACCAAGCGTGTTTGCCAGTACCAGATTGTTGTATCTGGCAAACTCCAAGAATCTCAGACCCCTGTCATTTGTCTCGTTGTTGCAGTGGGGTCCACATGTGTCTCCCCAGTTGTGGTGCGTATCTTGGCCAACCTTGGCATTCCAGTCGCCTTGCACTATGACTATGTCCTTCTTTGGCACTTGGTCAAGGACCGCCTGTAGATTTTCATAAAAATCCTCCACTTCGCTGTCGTCATAGTCTGATGTTGGGGCATAGGTCTGGATGATGGTGATGTTGAAAGGGGCTGCTCTCAGGCGGATGGTAATGAGTCTACTGGAGACTGGGCGGCAACCCACGACAGTGGCTAGAATGTTCTTGTGGACCAAGAATCCAACGCCGTGTTCGTGCCTGTCATCTCTACCGCTGAAATAGAGCTTGTGGCCTTTGTCTGTCGTTGTTTCACCTAGGCCTTTCCAGCGCAGTTCGCTAATGCCTAGAACGTTCCATCGATAGCGGTCCAACTCGTGGGCCAGTTCTTCTAATTTTCCTTCCGCAGTTAGGGTCCTGACATTCCAGGTTCCTATGACCATGTTGTTTCTCGTGCGGATCTTGCTAAATTGTCCATCAGTAGCATACTTAACACCTCCGTCCTGGTGGCCAACGGAAGGCGCGGTCCTTGAGCCGGGCGACCGCCGATCTGGTATGGAATTAGTGGATAGTGTCATCATGCATGTAGTGTGTCTTGGGCAAAAAAGGACCTGGCGGAGCCCAATCCTCTCCAGGCTGTTGGCCACAGCCGAAATCCACGAATACAGTGTGGCTCTTGGCCCTGAGCACGTGGTCGTTGAACCTGTAGCAACGTGAGATTCCTCGCCCTGGCCGGTGACTTCTGTGTAGAAGACTTTCGCCCAGTGATGCCGTGCTAACATTACCCCCTATTAGTCGCCTCTTACGACACGCCGGGAAACGTTGGGCCTATTCTATTCAGTGCCCCAACCCACAAACAAACAGCAACAAATATATTACAGACACACAACAAGGGCAACAAAATACAAGACATACACGTGGTGTAAAGGCAGGAAGATCGCTACAATAGGAAACAGAAAGGAACATAGTTTTGTATTTTTAAAATTAAATTGACTGCATCTAATATTAGTTTGAAGGAGAGCAACAAAAAAAACATGACTCCTGCATACCAACCCAGGAATATTAAGTGAAGAATGGCTAAAAACAATAAACAGGCACACATATACACCCACTGTAACTGCCGCACCCACATCTTACAAAACCCAACTTATATGACTCATCTCGTCAGACTTTTTAACAAAGAAACGAAACGGCCTATGGGACTTACTTGGTTTGGTGAATTTTGAAAACAATGATTTACTTAATAATAAACTGACAAAACCAAGCGGATTTGACTTACTTGGTTTTGTGAATTTTTTTAACAAGGATTTAATTCAATAATAAACTGACAAAACCAAGCGGGTGACTTGCTTGGTTTTGTCATGTTCTCAACAAAGACCTATCTCAAGAATAATCTGACAAAACAAAGCAAGTCCACAAATAGTCTTAAAACATCAAATCTATCAAACATTTCTTTAACATTCAATGTATGCACTCTTAAATCGAGGAATTGCATTATAATATGCCCTTATACTTCCAGAAACGATCGCGTAATATAGCGCAACACAAAACGTCGATTTTCTCGAAAGTAGGTTTTGTGGACTTGCTCGGTTTTGTCAGTTCACGGCAGATTTCGCCATGCAGTTTTGTTTCATTGCACTTATTAGTCATCAAAATACACGAGATGCGACGCTCGGTCTCGATCGTCAGTCTCTTCGATGCTTTTGAAGCTTGCTATGTAGTAGTAGTAGTAGTAGTAGTAGTAGTAGTAGTAGTAGTAGTAGTAGTAGTAGTAGTAGTAGTAGTAGTAGTAGTAAAATAATAATAATAAAATCCTCATCATCGTCATCATCCATAATTTGGGTAGCGCTTTTCCTTCTTCATTCATTCCTCTCTCTCTCTTTTCCTTTATTTGAATGTACGACGCACACCTATAGTCTGGCAACTGAGCTGGCCTCACAGTTAAATATAAAATTGTTGCTATGCAGTGCTTTCCCATAGCTCCCAGAGCTGGCATGACCGAAAACAGGATCTCACTCGCACGCTCCCCAAGTGACCAAAACTGATGCCCTTTCATTAAGGCCCCCAGACAAATGAGGGAATTTGAACGACCGAGAGGGGAATAGTACCTATAGAGACTTGCTGGGTGTTTATGTAGGTTTATCTGGCAGTCACTCACCCATCTAGGGGACATGGGCGCCAAGATCTTTAAAGTTCGTCCTTGTATACTCTCGTCCGAAGGAGCATGGTGGGCACTGAACTGCCTGAGTGTGTGTGTGTGTGTGTGTGTGTGTGTGTGTGTTGGTGTGCGTGTGTTGGTTTTGTGTGTGTCTGCATTAGTTGGTGTTATTTTATTGTTGTTTATTGTGTCCTATGTGTGTGCGTGTGTTGGTATGTGAGCGCGCCTATGTGTGTTTGTATGTATGTGTGAATTTGTTGGTGATCTTTTATTGCTGTTTATTGTGTCACGCGTATTGTTGTTGTTGTTGTTGTTGCTGTTATTTTATATCCATTTATTTATTTTTATTGGAAGCGTAAGGGTTAAGATGGGACTACCGTACAAAATTGGTAACCGGGTACCGTTTGCCATTTTAAAAGTTTGTGACATTCATGGTGTAGGCAGTACAGGTTGGAAAGTCTCTAGCGTGATCGCTGTATCTCTGTTAGTATTTTACATATAAGGTATTACCAACGACTTTCGAGTTACGGGATAGGATAGGGTAACAAGGAAAGCATAGCATGCAGTTTGCTATTTCTTCTATATGTTTATATCCAGACCTTATAGTGGTAACATTATTATCCATAAATGGCTATATTAGGAAGGAGAGGGATAATCAGCCCAAGTCGGTGAACTGTTTTCTAACAAGAATATGCAAACATAAACAGGAAAGGCAGCATAATCCCAGCATCGGCTTGTTATGATCCTTCGGCGCCAGAGTTAAGCCAGAAAATGTATCTTTTTTATGTGTCTTTCAATCCTCCGTCGTCTCTATTTACTTCTTACCATCTATATTTCCGACAATAGAGAAAGGCGCCTTTGGGGGATAACTAGAAAGAAAACCTTGGGAAATTGTGTCGAAAATGTAAGACAGCCCTAAATCCAGCTCGCGATAGATGGGTCGAGTTTTTTTTTAGCAACTCTCCCATGCCTTTGCTTCTTTCATCTACTCTCGTATCCCACGCCCCAAACCATTTTCTAATATCAAACATTTCTTGGCCCCTGTTGTTTAGTTGGACTGCGCATTATAGTTCTAGGTATTGTCTATAGATGGCATGCTTTAAGATGCGGAGTGGACTTTCCATGCTACTAACAACGCTACGTTGGACAAGGGAAGACATGAGAAATTTTATTCTTCCAAAGGATTATATTATAAAAACTATTTACGGCCTTGTAAAAAACCGAAGAATAACAATTATAAGAATAACAATCAACCATTATTTTCTTTCAATAATAACAAGTGTACGGACTTCCTCAAAAACTGTTTGCGTGCCTTAATAATTTTTCTCTCATAGAGAATCACGCGTCAGTATGTCGGCACGTCTAGTCTGTCTCGTTAACAGTTGGGATGTCAGGTTGTACTTACAAGCTTCAAGACAGGGCTAGTAATTTGCTTTCTTATCCGCCACATTACCCAAACCAAATTTGAACAACTGATTGCGTCTCCAACATTTTAAATTGAAAGTGTGTATGACTTCTCTTTAAGACTAATGATAGTTTACGAACGTGGAATTGGGAATTAAGGATAAAGCCAGTGTTCACTGTGGGGGGACTCGGGGAGGTAGATATAGGACTTGAAGAATTAAACAAATATCTATTTTCCCCAGCAAAGCCGAAAATTGCATGTTATCTGGAATGGGTATTGGGTCGAATGGAGGTAACATTAAAAAAAACCATAAAGATTATAGGAAGGTAATGAAACTATGAGAGAAGTAAGTTAAAAGTTAAAAGGACCCAATTCAATGGCTTTGTTTATTTTTGACGAAAATGTGTCCACTGTCGAATTCGCATTCCTATTATTATTTATTATTATTATTATTATTTAATCGTTCTTATATAGCGCTTTTCCAGCTCAAGAGCTGCTCAAGGCGCTGGCAGATACAGGATCTAACTCAAGCCGCCCGAGGCGCCAACTTGCACCGTAATAACGCTCCAGACAACTGAGCACAATCCTGGGCAGCCAGGAATGGGGGAGAAGGACCTAGGTGCATGCTGGGTGTGTTTTTGTCACCGGCACTCACTCGTCTAGGACATGAGCGCCTGGATCTTTAAAGTCCGTTATGATGGAATGTATGCGACACAGACTAGACCTCGGCTTATACTCTCATCCGAAGGAGTAGGAAACGGGAGTAAAATGTCTTTCCCAAGGACACAATACAATGCCTCGGCCTGGGCTCGAACCCGGGACATTCCTATGAAGTGAGCTGTCGTTCCGCAAACCCACCGCTACAGCTTGAATTTTCCATTTCTGTACTGAAAGGGATTTTCCATGTTTAACGGTACACCAATACCGTTCGTGACGTTTGATCCTATTTCTGAAGGAACCAGGCGGCTTCATGAGTACCTCCTTGGTCTGTGGGGTAGTGGAAGGTAGGGTTTATTGGATCAACCTAAAAAGAATAACGTCACCGAGCAAAGGTTCTGCCTCTTACCAGCTTTGGTAGATGCTATTTTTAGCTCAAGAGCGTTGGCTAGCGGTTGATATTAATAGGCACAAAAGCTATGTAATTTATTAATGAAAAAAACAACCAACTACACTTTTTTTTGGTAAACTTTTTTTTTCAAAGGCCAACACTCATTGTTAATGTTAAAAGGGTCTGTTGAAGGATGGTTTTCAAAGTGGGTCTCTTTAAGTGGAAACTAAACACTACGGAACCAGTCAAATCCTCGCATTATTATCTACTCTTTAAATGTCAACGTTACAGAACTCAGCATGGAGAATTATTGACATATTTACCTGTGATTATGTATTATTAGTGCATCGTGTTGTTCTGATCTTCAGACGCTTTTGTAGTACAGAACACACACGCTGTGAAATTTGAACACTGCGAGCGACAGTATATTTCACGGAAAACTCGAACGCAATGGCTGTAACATGCGTTTAAAATGTGGTTTAGTTAGTTATTCATTGCTTACATGGTCCAGCGGACTGCAAAGAGCCCAATCAAGACCACTTAAAATGTGGTAATGTGGCCACTTTAGCATTAATAAAATGAACACTTCCAGAAAATAAGTATATAAAATGCTGATTTTTGCCCTATCGGCTTGTTCGTTTTGCTAGCTACCACCGATCAGAAGTGATTTTCAATAAACCTGAAACAATTTTGTCATCAAAATGAATTTAAAATTACAGATGATTGTACATCTTTTATAACGTCATAGAAGTGTTAGCCAGTGGTAGTTCCCTTGGACCAGAATTTGAATTTGAAATTCAGCATTGCAGACGGTTTAGAGACGACATCCTAAAAAACGGAAACTAATTTCTTGCCCTTGCCCATAGGGTCCAGCGGACTTCAAAAAGCCGACTGGATTGAAAGAGGACTCACTCCCGATGCGTATAAAAGATCTGCCAAAACAACACCAGTTGCAACACTGAAGGCATTCCGCCAGCCGGTCACTTAACAATAAAGGCATTCCATGAAGGGGACGTTGTGGCTTTACTCTAATTTATCGAACCCCTTTCCACAAAAACAAAATAGAATATAAACATCATTATAAAATATTAACAAAACATATACATATAAAATGCCTATATTGCTAAAAAAATAATACCGTAGAAAGCCCTAATGACCATTTGGCAGAAAAGCGTCCAATATTCCCAAGCTGATCCGTACACAAATGAGGAGTTTGGGAGAGTTTTCAAGAAAAAAGATAGGTGACTGGTATAGCAGCGAAGATGATAGTAGATTGATAGAACAGAGTAGGAATGAGAAAGAACAAATGCAGAATGACAGAAACAAAAAGTGGTAATTTAAAGCACTAAATGTCCACAAAGTGGGGATACTATTTATACAAAAAAAACAAGCACCCCAACGGGGGAGAGGGGAGATGGGGGGGGTGGGTGAAAAATAAACTGTAAAGACATTTAACTTTCAACTGAATCATGAAGCGCGACAGAATGGTTGAAATTGCTGCGACTGTATTTGAGATGTGACTGTATAAATATATTACAGTTCCACGCAGTATAATCTTACCTTCGTAGCAGGAAACAACCGCAGAAGAATCCCAGTTTTAATACCAGTAAAACTCAACACCGAAATGAGGAAACGCCCAAACACAAGATGTAATGTTAAAAATAACAATGTGACTTTAAAACTATCAATTTCATTACAGGGAATAGTAGAAAATTCTGCGGGTAATTTGAGACCGAGAAGCAACAATATTACAGTCACGTGGCTCCGAGTTTGTGACAAATTAATTATTTAGCCTAAACTATTCCATATTCCTGTAACTCCACACTCATACAGACAGACATACAGAGATGTGATCCACAGACAAGCAACCCCACCCCAAAGCACTAAACTTTGCATACAGGCGGGCACGCAGACAGACACATACACAAATACAGAAATGTGGATGTAAACAAAAAATCCCTTAAATACAATCACTGCATACACATATAAATCACACACACAATACACATGCACACACACACACACACGCACACAGCTGTAACTCTACCGGAACCCTATTTAGACGTCAAAATAGGGCAGCCTTCCAAAAGAGTCAAAAGAAACCATGTGGAGTTTCATGAGTGTGTCACTGTAACGTCGTTTCTACATCCACACACACACACACACACACACACATATATATACACACACACACATCGTGAAGATGCCGGGGGTTTCAGTATAAATAGTATCCCCACTTTCTGGAAATTTAGTGCTTTAAATTTCCACTGTCGCTGTCTTTTTCCTTTGTTCTTTCTCATTCCTACTCTGTTATATCAATCTACTATACTATCTTCTTCTTTTTCATTAGACCAGTCACCTACCTTTTTTCTTGAAAACTCTTCCGGGACAAAACTCCTCATTTGCGTGTGAGGTCTGTTGGATCACCTTGGGAATATTGGACGCTTTCTGCCAAATGGTCACTGGGGCTTCTTATGATGTTATTATTTGGCAATGTATAAGACATTTAACATGTATGTGTTTTTGTTGATATTTTATAATGATGTTTGTATTCTATTTTGTTTTTTGTACACGGGGGGTTCGATAAATTAAGAGTATAGCCTCAGCGCCCCTGCGTGGGGTCTCTTTATTGTTGTGTCGGCAGATCTTTTATGCTGATTTCGGGGTGTCCTCTTTCAGCGAAGTTGTGGTCTTGATTTTGTGGTCCTGATTCGGTCCTTTGCAGTCCGCTGGACCCTGTAAGCGATGAATAACTAACCCACACACGCGCACACACACACACGCACACACACAGACACACCACCATCACACGACAAAAAGCAGTGTAGGAAAAGAAACACACTACCATCCCAAGACAACAGACTCTGTAGGCGAAAACACACAAGCACACACACACATACACGCGCGCACACACGCGCGCACACACACACACACACAGAGGCACCATCTCTTGACTCCAAGCATTGCGAAACTCATGCCTCGCCTTTTATAAGTTTATGGCGGATCCAGCCAGGACGTTCGGGCAAAAGGCAAAAGGGCAGAAGCCCGAGATGACGATGGCATTCAGGCAGAAACAAGGAATGGGGCAGGATCATGAGAGTGACAGCAACAGCCTGACCACAAGGTCCTTCCTCTACCGTCCTCTGGCCCACATGATAATCAATACACCTTGTTCCTCCCCTGGCAACGGCTAAACCCCTTTGTACACAGCAAATCCCTCCCTTACCAACCTAAAGTATCCGAACCAGACTTCAAACAGAATGATCTTATATGAACATAGCTAAAACTCAAATCAACTCCGTCAAATATATTAATCCCATTTCAATCAAAATATATGATGAAAGGAAGTTTTATTTTAAATGAAACAGAATGATTCATGAAAGGAAAAGTTCTATTTTAAATGGTTTCAAACAATATGCTTGACTGTATGCACGCATTACATAATCACTGCGATCCTTTGGATGAAAATTACTGTGTATTCCACGAACCATACTGAAAACTGCTGGTTCTCGCTCCTATCAGTTTTAAGCAACCTCAGTTTGGAAATCTCTTCCCCATTTCCTGCGCCAATGTACTTCTCTTCCATGCTTCAACACTGCACTAAAAACATACTACTTCCAGTTGGCCTACCCCTCAAGACGATATTCAATTTCTTCATGTCTTCTCTTCTAACCCCTACCTCATCCCCTCTCCTGCCCCCAACCTCGCTAGATCATGTACACACTTTTGGTGCATTGATAAATGTTTAGATGCGTGTAAATGCGAGTGAGCGCCTTGACATTACTAGGTTAAAGTATGGCTTTTTACAAAAATTATTATTATTATTATTATTAGTAGTAGTAGTAGTAGTAGTAGTAGTAGTAGTAGTAGTAGTATTTTTATTATTATTATTATTATTATTATTATTATTATTATTATTATTATTATTATTATTATTAGTATTATTATTATTATTAGTATTATTATTATTGTTGTTGTTGTTGTTATTATTATTATTATTAACGCAAAATTCTTAATTTAATCAGAATGGTTTCATTTTAATAGAGTAAGAGTCTGAATAGATTAAGTGCATTTCAACCAGAATCGAGTGAAAACAAAAAAGTCTTATTTCAAACGGTATAGTTTCATTTTACTCATAATGCAGTCGAAATAGGGTAGTCTTATCTGAAGCATAATACAATCTAAATATGTTTTGTAGTAAACTATCTTGTTTTAGTCATCAGATTAACTCACGTTGTAGGTTACTGATTACATTCTAAACAGAAAATCTTATTTTAAGCCGATTACAATCGAAACCGAATATTTTTCCTATTTTCAATGGAAGTATAGTCTAAACAGAACTGCCTAATTTCAACCATAATGCAGTCTACAAATATTATATTTCAAAGATCATGGTCTAAGCAGAGTAGATCTATTTACAAAACGTAAATGTAAAACTAAACCCCCAAAAGAAAGCAATATTAACTGAAAAGCCTTATTTCAAATAGAGTACCGTTGCAACAAAAGCACTCTATTCTAAACAAAATACATTTGAAGTAGTATAGCTTTATTTCAACCAGATTCCAATATGACTCTTGGTTTGGTACTACTCTGTGTTATCTCTCGCCAAACAGCTTTAATATCTTCTTTGTCAATATCAACGGTTTGACTTAGACGAATCTTTTAATCGCTTTGTACCAATTTGCTGATAGTTCTCTCATGGAGAAAAACGGTCTCCAATGAACAGATACGAATCTGACGATCTTCTTTAATTATATTCTATGAAAGTAAGATCGCTGGTTGACGTCATAGTTTGGCATCGTATATCTTCTTAGTCTAAAATTTTAAAATATAGCTTTTATTTTGTATTTTTAGTTTTCGTACACTACAATACAATAAATATATAATTATGTTTCATATATAATTTATAGTTCTCTTATTTATTACTTGTTTAATGAACGCAAACATGGTCGATTTCTAATAGAAATATGAATATTACGTACATGCGCAAACATGTGTATTTGTGTATTGGTGGTGTGTTCGTTTGGTATTATTGTGTGCGCGTGCATGTGTTTGTGTATATGTGTGTATTTGTGGGGGAAAGAAGAAAAGGGAGAGAATGAGTCTCAGAGAGAGAGAGAGAGAGAGAGAGAGAGAGAGAGAGAGAGAGAGAGAGAGAGAGAGAGAGTTATATTACAAGGTAATATAACAAAAAAGTAAACATAATATATTTTACATTTCAACATGAATTTTACTGAGCATGTAACTATATTCAGTGGAATTCCAGGTCCATATCCACGAGCCCACCATTTATAATACAATATTTTTTTCAGAAAATAAGTATCGTGTTCTAGTATTGCAATCACTGAATGTAAATACGTTTAGTCTATCAAACGTAACTTGAATAATTATTATTATCCACCAATTAATAACTATGTACACCAATATCAGAAGATTCAGGAAGCTATATTATGTATATAACGATTTCAAATGCACTCGGATTCCATCTTCAATTCCAAAATGTATATATCCCGTTTTCTCTTGTGCTGTCTGTATCAAGTTTAATAATAATCGGACGATCTGTGTATAGTTCAATAGGACCGTTTGACAATAATGCGGATTGGTTGAATCATGTGAATGGCGGGACTAATAACTGGTTAATCGCAGGCGATTTTAATTTACATTGTGGGAGAAAACTGTGATACAACTACCATAAATCAACTAGTTGATAATATTTTTGATTCATCTGTGTATCTTTTAAATAATGGATTCGTAACGAGAATTTCCGGAGTTATAACCTACGAAGCAACAACAATCGATTTGTCACTTATATCTCCTAGTCTTGCAGTAGGCAATAACTGGTAAACATATACAGACTCTTTAGGAAGTGATCGTCTACCTATAATTATAACGCAAGATGAGAAAATAGAAATCGATTACATACATGACGACATTATTCCAAAATATAATTATAAATTAAACTAATTGGGACACTTTCTTTTCAATTCTCTTTATCAGCAGAAGACGCTTTTCTTCGGTTTCAGTAGATAGAAAAAATGTTGACATATTTTTACAAAGGCAGTTATATTTGCCACCGACAAACAATTCCAAAGTGTAGCACAAAGCGCTCCTGCAAGCATTCTGGTAATGTCTGGTGGACTAAAACTTGTGAAGAAGCAGTAACTGATTAGAAACCAAAACTATAAACAATAATTACGTAATAATACTAAAGAAAATCATCAAAATATGAAATATGCCAAGATAAAACGTAATAAAGTCATAACACAAGCAAAACGTCAGCATTGGTAATCTAATTATGCAGACATAATACAAACACGAAAAAGAATATTTACAAATAAACTATTAAAAAAACGAGGGAGGGATGGGAAGTGCAAATGTTTTATTGGACGGCAAAAGTCGAGAGTAGCTACTGAGAAGTAATAAGGTGCGCGTATTAATTAACCACTATTTCCTATTTTGATTTTCAGAACAAAGTATCAGTTTGGGTGAAAGAAAAAAAACTGTGGAAGTTACGAAACACGTACATCGAACAATTAAAACGGTTATTTAAAATATGTATCAATACATTAGCTTAATTATTCTGTATTATTGTTACAATAAAAATGTAAAAATGAAAGTTGCAACATACATACACTACATCGAACAATTAAAATACTATCTGAAATATTCAAGATTCAATGTTCAATAATATTTTATTAAAATAAACAGAGGAAATAAAACATGCTTGACTGACCATTAATGTAATAATATGACTCACATCCAAATTTGTTGTTGTTTTAAATTTTAACATTCGAAACACAAATTTACAATAAAAATTAAAATAAAACACCACTTACCGTTGTCGATAAAGTTGTTTTGCTCGAACGCGGACTGTTGTGAACTAAAACGCAGTTGAAATAAAACTATTGCATGTGTTTTTAGTCCTCTCTTTTCTTGAACTGTCACAGCAGTTTACGAGAAGAATAAATTAGTTTTGAATTTTCCAAGACTTTTCACTGTAGAACAACGGCGATGTAACCAAGAAATTCAGTACTTGGGGCTCTCTGCACTACAGTTTCTGTAGTGTCTTTTAATTAGGGATGTTGACAGTATAATTCTCTGATTTATAAGAATATTGACGTTTCATAACAACTGTCATGTAACCAACAGAACAAAAAATCAAGGATTCTGGTTCTGCAGATGTGTCTTTTTTTTGTTCCTATAATGTCCTCTCTTTAAGGGCGTTCGCAGTAGTTCACACACAAAGAACAAAATGGACTGTACGGTTGTTTTTAAATCTTTGAGAGTTGTTAGCCTACTAATTCAATAAGTTGAATAGTCTATTACACAAATTTAGTATATTGTGTGTATTGTTCTGCTTCAAAACCAGAAGACTTTTGGACCCTGTTATTGAAAACGTTGAAAGGTACACATATACAATTTTGCTTCAGATCAAATCAAAACACTTCGACCTTGTCACTGACAAGTTGAAAACTGCAGGATTGGTCCACAATAGCGGCAGCCTATTGACAATCCGGTCCATAAAACAGCTGCATTAGCGCGACGTTCTGCTTCAAAGCAATGCACTCGGACTTCATTATTTAGCCGTTAAGAGCTGGAAACTTGATTCAGAATAGTGCCAAGTCCGTAATAAGTCAAAGTCACATGATACAAGAGTGGTGCCAAGTCAGTCAAAGTCACATAGCATATAATTTTGTACTTTCAAATAATGCACTCTATCAGCCGAACTTTATTCTTGATCTAAAATTGCGGCGAGCTTGTATATATATAAAGAGTCACGTAACACAATAGCCCAATTTACTGTTGTAAATGTTCTTCACTGCTTCAAACTGGTCTCCTCTTTTTTTTTTTTTTGTTGAACTCAGCAAGCCTAGTTCTGCGGTCCATGGAGTCAACAACAAAATGGTTCAATAACACATAGCCAAAACAATTAGAATAGAACTGGAAATTTGGAAGCAAATTTTTCTCATGTGTAAACCACTGACCGATCACAAACCACTTACAGGAGGCAAGTCATGCGTATTTCAATCCAAATCCACAAACCGAAGAGGAATTTTTTTTTCTCGACACTCGTAGTATTTGTCATCTTGAAAATGCATAGTAGTGTGGAAATAAAAAGGTAGGCATATATATGGCCTTAAACACTCATTGCAAAAATTCTACAAGGTTTGGCCTTTACATCAAATTGAAACAACTTTGAAATGTTACATGAAAATAAAGCTATATGACTTGTGACTAGATTGGACTAATTGAAAAGGTTTGGACAAATTGACAAGCTGTCATCGACACAAACATTTCTGGCATCCTGTATTACGCATTTGTCACTTATGAAGTTCTATCTATCTCTATCCATTCCCTCAACCGGCCACGCCGTTGGGGACAAATGAGGATGCTGTCGCGGAGAGTTTTCGCCACTTCAGTATGGCTGTTGCTGTTGTCAGGAGGCGTGACATGTCCATCGCCGTCCACATGTTTTTATATCATCTGTCAGGTTCTTTCTTTGCCTTCCTCTTCGCTTGCCTCCTTCCACTGTTCCTTGCATAATGATTTTTGCCATGGTGTCGTGCCGCGAGACGTGACCAAAGCGCGCCAACTTTCTCCTTTCTCCGATGGCAAATGACGTGACCACCTGACGAACTCGTTGGTCTTGTGTTCGTACCTGGCGATTTCCAGCATTCTGCGATATCACTTCATTTCAAAGACTGGAATATGTTTTTCCAGTTATGCTGTCTCGTGACAGCACCAAAGCCCTCAAGAGTTTTATCTTTGTGTAGAAATTTATTTCTCTGCTCTTCAGACCTTATAAAGTTATGAACGTGAAATGCAGTTGTAATGCAGACACGCCAACGACAAGACTTCTAAAATCCAACCACTAGAAATTTCCACATTAGAATCTGATTTAGAGAAAATGCCTCAGATGTTATTGAAACAAACATTTTCTTCTTTCTTTCTTTCTTGCTTTCTTTCTTTTATTTTTTAGGGGGGTGGGGGGAATGGGGGTGGTTGACATAATTATTTGTATCCTATGCAAGTGCCCTCAATAAACACTACAATGCAGCGTCATTCTTGGTGGAAGGAGCAACAGAACTCTCCAAACACTCGGAATTTGATGGACATTAAATCTCATCCAATTTTCTTCAGATGAGAGTATAAACCGAGGTCTAGTATGAGCGCGCACGCACGCATTTTATCGCATGGACTTTAAAGATCCTGATGCTAAAATGATTTCTGGTTGATCGTAGATTTAATATGCAGTTATTAATGCGTTCACAAACTGCATGCAGTCTAAAACTTTCAGAAATGAGATGACAAGGGATCTTTTTGTTCCTTTATGGTGAGAATACGTCCTGCAGTGAATTACTTCATGTTTCGAAAACAATAACTACACTGAATGCTAAAACGCAAGAAGTTGTGGATCTTTTCTGAATTGAATGTGTTACACGCTTTTATCAATAGTCGATTCTGCCCCGATGCTTGGATCTTGATATGTGTAACTCAAATCAGCAACAAGGCATGAGTCGTCGTATAAAGTATTCCAACTTTATTCAGCAAATATCAACAACAAGCAGACAGTGAACAACGCGAGAGAAACGTCGAACAGTCCAGAATGACGCAATAACACCCAATCAAAATAAACCTCGTCACCGGAACTACGCAGTGTCTTACGTCATAGAACATTTCTCGGTTTAGAAGATTTAGCTATTACGAGACACACCTAGAAACTTCGATCGATAATAAACAAGTAATTCCAGAAAATTCGCAACAATATCGACCGACGAAAATTATTAACGTTATACAAAGCCTCTTCTAGCAACAGCTCAGAAACAAATCAAAAGTAAAATACACGCTATCATTGCATGCTTTACAAAATAAAAGGCTCTGAACTACCGTAAATCGTAACAGAATGAACATGGAAGTTTAATGTCTATACCCACCATTGTCGATATGGCAGACGGGGATAACCATCCCAGGAAAGAGGAGGGTAGGGACCTAAATAACGCTGAACCACCAGAGCAATTATATTGCTAAGATGGACAGTTAAATTGGCCTCTTTTATTTTGCAACTTGGATCATCGGTGTGCCAGACGAACGCTCTTTCCTATGAAGCTATTGGGAGCAGCGTACTCATCATAAGGTTCATATACCTTCACTAGCAAGGGGTTTTAGTAAGCAGCTGAGTAGGGAGCGAGGGAGATATGGGATAAACAACGCTCCTTGTAGTGAACGAGCGCGTACAGACATCTGTGTGCTCGTTATCACTCACTAGCCATCGATCTCCGCAGTCAAGGCTGAGAACATTGCCTACAGCTACTTGCAGGCAGGAACCGTTGTCAATATTATAGCGCTGTTGCAAAACTAGTGCAGATAGAGTTATCCGGCCCTGCCTTCACCTATGCCACGGACACCGGCTAGTTCCGGTTGAGTATTAAGCATGGCCAAACGTAGACGGAAGACTTGTGGCGGAGGAAAGCAGTATTGCGTTTGCTGCCCTACTTTCGCAGGAAAAGTAATTGAAGGGCGCATTGTCAAGTTACACACATTACCAGCTAACAAAACACTGAAACCACTGTGGGAACAACGTTTGCGACTGATTCGGAAAGATTACAACAATGTAAAATAAGATTCATTCAAGATTCAAGATTCTTTATTGTCCAAACACAAGGCATGGATATTTGTTTAGCAGTGCAATAAGGAAGGAAATAACAACATCAAAATTATTACAAACATGGACATACAATATTGATACATTTGATATACTATCAAAAACAACTTCCATACCAAAATACAAATCTATAAACACTAACACACATGCATAAACAGATAACCAGCCACATACCCATGCATACACATTTAACACACAGATAATTATTCCACAACAACAACACAGTATATGTATACACAACTACAACACTCACCCATTCTTCCATGCCTTAGATCCATCCTAGATCATAATAATAATAATAATAATAATAATAATAATAATAATAATAATAATCATTATAATAATAAGAGTAATAATACAAAATAATCATCATAATATTAATAATAATCGTAATCATTAGAGTAATTAATAATTATAAAAATAATAATAATAACAATGCAACTACAGCTAATAATAATAATAATAATAATAATAATAATACAACAGCAGCACCAACAGACAACTAATAATTAATATATGGTAATAATGATAATAATAATAACAATACTACTACAACTAATAATAATAACAACTGAAAGACTGAAAATAATAAGACATAATTGCAGTTGCTTCACTGAATTAAAAACAAAAATTATTCTACTGTATAATAATGTTATCTTCTAGATAAACTGCAAAATTAAAATTTCTCAATTAAAAAATTAAAGCAAAGAAAAAGAAAGAGACTTCGAATTTCTCGTGAATGTAGGTCACTGACAAACGAATTAGGCCTACTGAACAAACAAATCAGCAATCAATGTTTAGGCAAGCAGCCATCCTGAGTAAAATTTGAACGATTGTACAAGAGAAATATAATTTATATAACCCTCCATCTTTCTTGCTTCAACCGGAACTAGCCGAACCCAAGGGCCGCAACCGATCCGCCACTTTCGCTTTCATTCGGAACCAGCGCTATAGAGCTTAACCATGTAACAGTGGAAGCAAGAATATTAGAAGCCTTCGTAGCAGCAATAACAGCAAATGCAGAGTCATCATTATCACCACCGTCCTCCTCCCCCTCCTCCTCCTCCTCATCATCATCATCAACAACAATAACAACAACATTTTCATCGTCATCATCATCATCATCATCATCATCATCATCATCATCATCATCATCATCATCATCCGGTTCGATAAACAATTTTTTTAATTATATCTTTGTGAGCAACTGTAATACAGGGTGGGCCAATAAAATGTTATTTAAGTATATTAGCATTGTCTGTTGCGTCGCCTCATAAAGCGTTAAGTAATGGCCACACATGGCTTCGCATTACGGCTTATGCATTGGGTTATGAGATTTTTCACTGACCGGAAGTTTGACGGCGCGACGGTCACACCTTATGAGTTTATTGGCCACATTGGCTTACGTTTTACGGCTTATGCTAGGGGTCGGAGGTAAAAGCGCCATATTTATCACGGCCCAGTTCGAAATTATAAACGTGTTCAGCTGGGTAATTTCATTACAACAAGGCTATATTTTTATGACGATGTAATGTACTCTTTCGCGATTTGACTATAATTTGGAACAACTTTACTAAGATCGACACGAAACAAGTGAATTCAACTGCCTTAGCTCGCCATGTCGTGTGCAGCAGACAACTATGTTGCGTGTAATCATGCAAGGAAGGAGTTTAGATTGACCTCTATACTCGTGACGTCACACTCTCTCTTCTGATTGGTCCTCTTAAGCCCGGTTTACGTACTTTTGCATTAGAAATCAAACATGCGGAATCCTTGTGAAAAAATTACGTTAGCCAGTATGCAAGGAAATACATAAGGAATCCATAAGCGTAACACAGGTATGGCTGGGTGCTACAAATCAATGTGGCCGGGCCTTTACATGTCAACAGGTCACTGTATTTTCGCAATAATCTCTCTATCAAAGGCGTTTTACTAGATGTTCGATAACATTTAAATTAAGGTAGGTAAGACGTATGTAATACTATTGCCAATAATATTAATAGTCCTGGCACTTAAGGGGCTCAAAGCGCGGAATTTATACACGCTCATAGGTTACACACAATCTTACATTTTATTTATTTAATTAATTTATTTAATCGTTCTTATATAGCGCTTTTCCAGCTCAAGAGCTGCTCAAGGCGCTGGCCGATACAGGATCAAACTCAAGCCGCCCGAGACGCCCACCCGTACATAGCCAATATATACGCATTCTTTTTCACTCAAACATGTGGTGTACATGCAGGGAGAACGCTATTAGATAATGGAAAGGAGGTTGAATTTAAAAAAAACAAATTTGATATGCTAAATTGATTGCATTCAATACCATTGTTGAAAATGTGTCTATAGATCGAATTATGCTACGTTTATATTGATTTCAGTCTACAGGGTTCGAGGTGGGAGCTGATGTAAAATTCCTACCTATGATATATTTGTACAGCATAGTCGAATGCAGTGTAACAATTTCCCTGAAACGTATACTATGGCAAGGAGACAATGAGGTACAAGACGATGACACAACTGCACTGATCAACAATGGCTACACACAAGCTACGAATGATCATGACAGATAAAGGCGGGACCTTCTAAACTTGCTTCTGCGGTTTCTTAGCTAGGCCACTGACAGTAAATATGAGAAGAAGAAGAAGAAGAAGAAGAAGAAGAAGAAGAAGAAGAAGAAGAAGAAGAAGAAGAAGAAATTGTAAAGTCAAGTCAAATAATTGTATTGCCAATTTAAGATACAAGGAATTTCTCTTAGAATTCATATAAAAAAACACACACATGCACGCCTGCACGCACACACACACACACACACACACACACACACACACAAACTCACGTGCGCGCGAATTTAATACAAACGTGCGACGACAGGCAATAGCTACAGAGATACAGTCCCAAATGTATATATAAATAAATAAAAACTGTAGAAAGTTTTCAAAAATTATAGATCTACGAACTTTTCCTTTTATAAAAAAAACAACAACACATAATGTAATAGGCACGGACACACAACTGGAACTCATACTTATTTATGAGAAAGACACCGACCTGCATACAAGAAAAAGAACTCAAAATGAATTGTAGTGCCTCACTGGTGGTACACTGTGAAGAAGAAGAAGAAGAAGAAGAAGAAGAAGAAGAAGAAGAAGAAGAAGAAGAAGAAGAAGAAGAAGAAGAAGAAGAAGAAGAACAAGAAGAACAAGAACAAGAACAAGAACAAGAAGAACAAGAAGAACAAGAACAAGAACAAGAACAAGAAGAAGAACTGTGCCTTCCTATACCACTAAAACTACGCGTACACAAGAACAAAAAGAATAATAATAAGAAGAAGTAATAATTTATTAGTATTTAAAAGACCATCGACTTGCATACAGCTAAAACATACAGGAGTAAAATCTGATGAAATATTCTGCCGTTTGCTTTCACAAGCAACGTTTAAACACGACGTGGAAACAAATGACATGCAAAGAAGAAACAAACACCGCAAAAAACAACAGCTAGTGCAATTATCTGTCTGCCGTTCCTGGGTACCTCCGATGCCATCAGACATTCCGAGCACATACGGCAAATGATGAGGTGGCATTTTTCATTACGTTAAAAACACACACACACACAAATGTTGATGTCTAGCATGAGACTTGCGGCTTTGATCCCGATGCCTTGCTGTTTTTGTACGATATTCTCTCTCTCTCTCTCTCTCTCTCTCTCTCTCTCTCTCTCTCTCTCTCTCTCTCTTTCTCTCAACACGTTAGAAGCCCAGCATATCACATTACTCGTCAATAATTTTGCTCAATTAATTTGCCTAATTAAGAGCAGAATTATTTTTAAAAAAAAGATTGAAGTTATAATTATTATTATAAATTATTTTAAATGCACTTCACTACAATTATTGTTTCACTTGTTGTTGTTGTTGCTGCTGCTATGACTGCTGCTGATGCTGATGATACCCCCGTTGGGGTGCCGTGGGTTTCAGTATAAATAGTATCCCCACTTTCTGGAAATTTAGTGCTTTAAATTCCCACTGTCGCTATCTTTCTCATTTGCTCTTTCTCATTCCTGCTCTTTTCTATCAATCTGCTATACTATCGTCTTCTTCGCTAGACCAGTCTCCTACCTTTTTTCTTGAAAACTCTCCCGGGACAAGACTCCTTGTTTGTGTATGAGGTCTGTTGGATCAGCTTGGGAATATTGGACGCTTTCTGCCAGGTGGTCACTAGGGCTTGCTATGATGTTATTATTTAGCAATGTAGCATTTTATATGTATGTGTTTTGTTCATAATTTATAATGATGTTTGTATTCTATTTTGTTTTTGTAAACGGGGGTTCGATAAGTTGGGGTGCAGCCCCAGCGGTCCCCTGCGTGGGATGTCTTTATTGTAAAGTGACTGGCTGGTGGAGAGCTTTCGGTTTTACCACTAGGGTTGTTTCGGCAGATCTTTTATGCGGATCGGGGGTTGTCCGGTCCTGATTTGGCTCGGAAGAGTCCACTGGACCTAAAGCAATAATAATGTAATGTGTAATGTAATGATGCTAATGATGATGACGATAATAATGATGATGATGATGATGATGATGATGATGATGATGATGATGATGATGATGATGATGATGATGATGATGATGATGATGATGAAGAAGAAGAAGAAGAAGATGATGATGATGATGATGATGATGATGATGATGATGATGATGATGATGATGATGATGATGATGATGATGATGATGATGATGATGATGATGATGATAACGATATTACTATTTTTGCTGATTTGGTTATTGGTGCCGCTGCTTCTGCTGTTAATGCCGTTGATGTTGTTTTTGTTATTTGTGTGGTTGCTATTAGTCTTCTTCTTCTTCTTCTTCTTCTTCTTCTTCTTCTTCTTCTTCTTCTTCTTCTTCTTCTTCTTCTTCTTCTTCCTCCTCCTCCTCCTCCTCCTCCTTCTCCTCCTCATGCTAATATATTACATGATTATTGCTTTAGGTCCAGCGGACTCTTCCGAGCCAAATCAGGACCATGCTAATATATATAATTTGTTGATAAAATACTTGTCATCATAGTGACATTACGTAATAGTTGTGATGGAAAAAATTTCATCCGAAGCAAAATATTAGTCTTGAGAAAAAAACGGAATGAAACTACGCAGAATTTATTAGTATTTTGTTATTAATGCTAGATCGTTTAGCGTGATGATATAACTGTTCAGTGATCCCTAACATTTCAACAAAATATCCACAGGGCATAGTAGTCCGTTTCGCATTGAACATTCATTTTATACGGCAAAGTTCAGACCTACATCATACATATAAAATGAGGGTGAATAATATGTTCCCTCTCTAAGCGTAGCGACCAACTACATAGTTAGCTGGCGAAGAAGAAGAAGCACGGCAGAAGGAAAGAAGGAGAAAACAAAAGAACGGCAGAAAGAAGAAAGGAGGAGGAAAAGGTGAAGCCAATACATAGACCATGAAATCGATATTGTTCTTATTTTAGTGGGCAACTTTTTTTCATTGAATTTATTTATTTATTTATTTGTATTTCTTTTCTTTCTTAAAATCACAACAGGACACTTTTATTATTATTATTATTATTTTATTTTTTATTTTTTATTATTGTTGTTGTTGTTGTTGTTGTTGTTGTTGTCGTTGTAGTTGTTCTCCGAGTCCGAGTCGGTGGAAAACAATTAAAACTTTGTTCTTGTTTTTAGTGGTTTTTTTATTTTACTATTGTTTGTGATCATTTTCTACTGTTATTTTTAAAACAAGTTTTTGTCTGAATCCTTACCATTTTTTATATTAAAATTTCTTCCAAACCACAAAATGGCCGGATTATGGATCGCAACCTTTTGTTTTAAGGTACTTTTAAAAAAAAATATATGTGTTTTGAATCGATTTCCGGTCAAACTAAAAATATTATATCGTCTGAAGCTAAATGTCTGGCCATGGTAAATCACCAATCATAATAGTAATGCGTGGTGGACGAGGAAATAGGGGAGAGGGAGGGGGGCGGCAGAAAAAAAAGAGACTAGCACGCAAAAACAAGAGTTTTACAAAAGTCCTCGTTACACTTTATCTCTTAAACAACAAGTCTTTTAAAAGCCCCGATTCGAAAACTTTCTTTACTTTGACGAAAACTGGCTTACCCTAAACTTCCCATCGTTATCACATTACACGAGGATACATTGGACTTTCGCCGTTCAAACCGACCCGCAACAGTTTGATTGTTCAATTTCGGTTCACCCCTTGGGGTCATGAGCAATCTTGCCACTGTAGATTGTTCTAACCTATAAAGGGAAAAGTGAAAGCCCCAGTTGAAAACCTGTCTTGACTTTGTAGGCATGACCAATTCACTGCGGCAACAGTACCCCCGTTGGGGTGCCGGGGGTTTCAGTATAAATAAAATCCCCACTTTCTGGAAATTTAGTGCTTTAAATTCCCACTGTCGCTGTCTTCCTCATTTACTTCTTCCCATTCCTGCTCTGTCCTATCACTCTGCTATACTATCTTCTTCTTCGCTAGATCAATGACCTACCTTTTTTCTTGAAAACTCTTCCTGGACAAGACTCCTTGTTTGTGTATGAGGTCTGTTGGATCAGCTTGGGAGTGTTGGGCGCTTTCTGCCGGGTGGTCACTAGGGCTTCCTATGAGGTTATTATTTAGCAATATAGGCATTTCATATGTATATGTTTTGTTGATAATTTATAATGATGTTTGTATTCTATTTTGTTTTTGTAACCGGGGGTTCGAGTAGTTGGGGTAAATCCTCTGCCGTCCCCTGCGTGGGATGTCTTTATTGTAAAGTGACTGGCCGGTGGAGGGCGTTCAGTTTTCCCGCTACGGTTGTTTCAGCAGATCTTTTATGCGGATCGGGGGTTGTCCGGTCCTGATTTGGCTCGGAAGAGTCCGCTGGACCTAAAGCAACAATCAATCAATCAATCAATCAATCAATTTCGGTTCGGACAAGGAGTGGTTTCCCTTGATTAACGTTACATCGAAACGCCATAGCCGTTTGACCTTTGACCATATTTGTGAGTGAACAACAAAGGTGAAGAGTGTGTCTTTGGTGTCTGGGGTAGGATAGGGTCTATTTTATAAACCTACAACGAAAAACGATTGTTTGTTTACCCTTGGGTTGCTGCTATTTGTAGCTCCAGAATGTAGCCAACGGTTGTTGCTAATAAAGACCACGGAATTTAATGATTAAAATAAAACCAACAACTATACTTTCGAAAGAGCTATTTTCTGTTGTAAGCTTGTGAATGTCAGTGGGGCAACACTCGCTGTGAATGTCAAAAGAAACTGTCCAGAAGACGTGGTCGAAGGGGGATAAACGCTCCCGATCACGATCTTTGAATGTAGGTGTCTATTTAGTTGTCTGTGGGTATAAATCAATGTATTAGTGAAATAGTGTTTAAGAAGATAGTAGTGTGTGTGTATGTGTGTGTGTGTCGGTGGTATTCGTTGCTAGTTTTTTTTTTAAAATAAAAATGTGTGGGTGTATTTAAAGAACATTCACCTCTTGTAACGAAAAACTACCACAAACTGGGGGGGAAAATTAGTGTACAGGATGAACACAATAATGCAGACTGAAGCAATATTCCTTTGGGCTATTACTTAACACAGAAACAAATATTAAGAAAGTGTTGGTTTTTTTTTAACTCGATATAATATTTCAAACACGTAACATGGCATTGTAACGCCTTGTGCTTTTACTTACAAGTGAAAACAAATACAAAACAGCGAATTCGTTATTTTATTCATCACATTTACTAACACACCTCTTTTTTGTCAAAAGTTGCAATGCTGTTTAAGCAGTAACAGAGGACATTTCAAAATGATCTTTGGTTTAATCTTCACACATAAATGCAAATCCATCTTACCCGCAATCCTAAACTACTTTAAATCACAGAAGAATAGAGCACGATTAAATGAACGAACGACTCCTTGTTTTGGGCTTTACGCATAATTATTAGATATTCAATATCTAAATTTGTTTGGAAGTGCTACAGCTGCTAACACTGTTTGAAGAGGATACATGTAAAAATCAGCACAGAATATCCAAAATGCGGCATAGATCTGCTTTCATAGCTCTGGTGCTTCTTCTTGATGAACGATCAAAAACTGCTGGGAGATTCACAATGGTAAAACTTATTTTAAAAACACCACACACGCACTCTTTATCTGCATGTTTAACTCCAGTAGTTTCTTTGAACGAGTCCATCGGATCGCGACGACGCCAATACTGCCCCCCATCCTAGCTCCACCTCGCGCGGCACGGGAAACGGCCACTGCAGTAGCTATCACATCACCATCAGTGGAAGCTACAAAGGGGTTATTCACAAGCGACATTTATCTGCTGAAACCCTCCCCGCCGGCCTTCACCTACGTGAGAGACAAAGAGAGAGAGAGAGAGAGAGAGAGAGAGAGAGAGAGAGAGAGAGAGAGAGAGAGAGAGAGAGAGAGAAGGAGGGAGACAGACAGACAGACAGACAGACAGAGCGGGAGGGGGTTAATTGGTGGCGAGGAGACTGGCTGTTCATAGCGAATTAGACCAAGTGCTGGTTGTTTCAGGGTTGGGCTCTGATAGATGCTTCAATTTTTAAATATTCTTGATTCGTTCTCTGCGGGTATTGGTTCTGGTGATGGTGACTGTGGCGGTAATGGTGGTGGTGTTGGTGGAGGTATTGTGTTTGTGTGTGTGTGAGCGCGTGGGAGTGTGTGTTTGTGTGTGTTTGTGTGTAAGGGTGAGTGTGGGTGTGTGTGTGTGTTTTATGTGCGTACGTATTTGGGTGTGTGTGTGTGTGTGTGCGGGTGTGTGTGTGTGCGTGTGTGTGGGTATGTTTGCACGCGTATGTGCGTGTGTGTGTGAATGTTTGTGTGTGACTGTGTAATGTTCTTCTTTTTTATTTTATATGAGAACTCCGTTGATGGAAACCAGTTCACAAGGGGTTGGAGGTAACTTCTCAAAGTTGATCGTTCGTTGTCTGATTGGAGTGATCGCTCCATGCATTAGGCATCTGCAAAACATAAATTACATGTAACTGGTGTTTAACACGGCAATCCATCAATTCGTTCCCAACCTCACAATCTAAACATTAAACCCTTTTTTATTTCTCTTACAATTCCCTCTCCCCCTCTGTCACGTTGGGTTGCTGGGCTCTGCACAATGGAATGCTGTAACCCTCACGCTTTATTCTATGGGAACTGCTAGTTAGTCACCCGATGAATTACTTTAATACATTTATTTGTTTAGCTCGGTCTGTGTTAAGGCTGGGATACAGAGATAGATAGAAAAATGGTAAAAGATCACTGTCACACTAGCTTTCACACGGCTATGAATCATATGTAGTCCAGCCACTTGATAACAGTTAAAATCACACATTTATTTCTTCTACTCTATACATGATCTTCGATGTACTAATCTACCTTAAAACGTCCTGAGTCAATGCAAATAATTCGATCGCTGATAGTCTAGGCAGCTGTTATGTCTTCATAGGGCACTGGCTACTAGAGTTCATGAAGATTGGACTACTGTGGTCCGTTTTACTATAGTTTCTGAAGAGTGGACTACTGTGGTCCTTTTGCTACCAGTTTAAGTGCACTGATTCCTGGGCACTTAGCTTGTGTGGAGCGGGTTTGAAGCCCTTTGATGAGGTAGCTTCTGGTACACGCGGGGTCGTTGTGTAGTTTGGTCCCTTGACACGCTGTGGTATCTTGGAGGGTGTTTTCCAGGGTTGCGCTCTCAGTCCTGTGTTGTAGAGGCTAAACAGCCAACTCGTGTTTTCTGTGGAGTTGGGCGCACGTTATATCTCGCCTGCTCGTCTGTAACACAAGAGACGAAATTCTGTACAACCTTGAATAATAGGTTTGTGCAGAGCGTCTCACTGAAAGCCAAAGTAGCCCTTAGTGATAGCTCCACATCTCTATACATAAGCGACGAACATTCTGCTACGTCCGCGGTCCACTGGAATCTCAACTCTAATTTCCTATACATACATAAATATAAATCGTGGCTAACTATACACATAAAGAATTAATAATATTATAAACATTCACTGGTACAGCCACTGGTCTGCAAACATACATATATATAGGTTAACCAACAGTGGTTCCGTCAGGTATACAACATGGCGCCCAAACCGGTCATGCTTGACACGTGTTCGGCTTTTCCACGTGGTACGGCAAATTCGGATTAACATTCAAATCTATGCATAGCAAATTCCACAAACATAATTTCAACAATAATATAAATTTATAACGATGAAACAGAAGTATGTTCATTTACATGTTTCGCAAAGTCAGGCCCCGTGGCTACTTGATTGAATTCTAAGATTCACAAAGTCCTGCTTCCTGGTCTATGAGTGGAGATTTTTCTCTGCTCCTGTCTAGCTGTGTAGACTTCAGCGTATTTCATAGGACTGACTCAATCTATGCTAGGTTTTGACCCATTCAGAACCGGCTCTAACCGCTCTGCCTGAGTCCCATTGGATAAGCTTTCCGCTTCCACGCACACAGTGCTGACTGCCTGCGTCAAACTCGCTGTGTGTGTACCTCCGTTATACTGTTATCGTCTGCTATATACTACATTAACTTTCTAAGATTACATTGACTAAACAAACAAAAACGTAAAGAGTGCGGGGTAAACTGGTCTGTTCGTGACACCCTCCCCCTCCCTTCCACATCCCTCCATTAAATAGATTGAAAATTAGTTTTGTTGATGTTAGTGTTGATGAATTAGAAAGTGAGTGTGGTTGTGTGAAGAGTAACATGCACAGCTAACCTTTCCCTCCTAACCCCTAGTACACCCTCCCCCACACTCACCCTTTTCCACTCCTACTACTTCTTTTCTTCCCCACCCTGTGCATAGTCTTGTACACCAATGCTGCGAAATAACATTCTTCACGCTTGTCCTTAATAATAATAATACATATATGAAAAATATACCGCAAGATAATACCCCTCTCTCTCTCTCTCTCTCTCTCTCTCTCTCTATCTCTTTCTCTCCCTGAAAATGTGGATAGTCTTGGCAAAATATGCAATGGCCTCGGTGTGAGCGTGATTCTAGGAATAAGAAGTACAAAGAAGTTTGAATTTAGTCACTGTGTTACACTCGATATGATGGTGTTTTTCTATCAGTATCTGATTCAGCCCCGATGCTTGAATTCCTGATAGGCGTGTGTAACTCAGATTCGTTTATCCACGCAGCCTGCTCAATTAGCATACAAGTCACGGAGTCTTCGTATGAAGTTTTCCACTTTTATTCAGCACACATCAACAACTGCATACAATCGCTCAATCGCCTTTCCACTCTAAAATTTTTACTTTCCAACTCACTATCAACAACAACTCTCTCAAAATAGTGCAGCACATAATTATATAGTCTCTCTCTCTCTTTTCCCGAACAATTTAGAACACGGTAGACTATAATGACGCACTACAGCCAATCAAATAAAAGATCGTCATCACTGACTTACGTCATACATCTCTCTACACATACCCGGAACGTTCTCTTACTTCGACATTTATCGGGAAATTTCTATCGAGAGTAAACACGCAGATCCAGAGAATTCTCCAATAATATCGACTAACGCAAATTATCAACGTTATACAAAGCCTCTCCTAACAACAATGCAAACCCAAATCAAAGGTAAATAAACTCCATTATTGAATACTTTGCAAAACGAAACGATTAGATCTATCGTGCGCGTTTCAGACATACTTTCGTTCGCGTTTCAACGTAACACACTGAAAACAAACTGATGTCAGCATCTGGTAAAATTAAGTTGATGCATTCATGAAGGATCGCGTTCTTCATTTCATTCTATTTTTCTTCTTTTTGTCTTTTTCCTTTCGCCCCTTACACCCACCCACCCCTCTCCCCCCGCCACCTTTTTTTAAAATCGTTCTGTTATGTTTTGTTATTTCCAGACTTATCTCGAAATACTTTGAAATAATCAAGAATCTGAACGACCCAAAATACAGGGCTGGTGGTTTGTCGTTCTGTCCGCCGGGCCGTTGGACGCCTTATCTCAAAAACTACTGAGCGGATTTTGACCAAACTTCGTAGGAATATTACTTATGTTAGTGGCTTTCCTCCCGGTCCAACATGATAATCATCTTCTAACGCAAAGATCAAGGTCACTGGAGTTATTTTAAGGCTAAATTCGTTTTGCTCGATATCTCATATATGAAGCGATTTTGTTGAGTTTTAGTACACTATCCTATCCTATCCTATCCTATCCTTTCCCGTAACTCGGAGGCCGTAGGGGCACCACAGATGATCGTTTAACCAGCGTACTCCATCTTTCCTTGTCCTCAGCAACCCTGATTGTTTCGCTCTCAGTGTCAAACCAGTCCATTCTCGAATGTTGTCCTCACACCTCTTTTCCGGAATCCGTCTTCTTCTACCTCCTTGCGTTGTGCCTTGCAGGATGGTCTTTGCAAGGCCTGATGATCTGGTGACGTGGCCATACCATCGTAGTTTCCGTTTTTTCACCAATGTGAGCAGGTCATCGTGTTGTCCAATGGCTTGCGTGATGGTCTGTCGGACTTCGTCGTTGGTGATGTGCTGGGTATAGGAAATGCCCAGAAGTCTTCTGTAGCACCTCATCTCCATGCTTTGTACTTTTCGTTGGAGATCTGCTGTGAGGGTCCATGTTTCGCAAGCATATAGGAAGATGGAGATGACAAGGGAGCGCAGCAGCCTTACCTTGTAGACTGATGGTCCTGTCTTTCAAAATTAGCATCAACCTCGCTGTCACGTGGGGTTTATGGGCTCTGCACAATGGAATTATGGACCCTCACGTTTATTCGGTGGGAACTGCTAGTAAGTCACCCTATGAAGTACTTTAATAAATTTATTTGTTTAGCTCGTTCTGTGTTAAGGTTGGGGTACAGAAATAGATAGAAAAATGGTAAAAGAATACTGTCACACTAGCTTTCACACGGCTATGAATCATATGTAGTCCAGCCACTTGATAACAGTTAAAATCACACATTTATTTCTTCTACTCTATACAAGATTCTCTAAGTACTAATCTAACTTAAAAAGTCTCTTTCAAGGCAAATAGTTCGATCGCTGATAGTCTAGGCAGCTGTTATATCTTCCTCGGGCACTTGCTATTATATCTCATGTAGAGTTGGACTACTGTGGTCCGTTTTACAGTTTCTGAAGAGTTGGACTACTGTGGTCCGTTTTACAGTTTCTGAAGAGTTTAAGTGCACCTTCGTTTTTGCACTTAACTGCTAGATGGTGCGTGCGAAGTCCTTCTGTGAGGTAGCTTCTGGTCCACCTTTGTCGTTGTGTAGTTGGGTTCCCTTGCCACGCTGTGGGGTCTGACAGGGTGTTTTTCAAGGTAGCTCTTTCCGACTTGTGCGGTAGAGTCTCCTCAACCAACTAGTCGTTTCTGTGGAGTGGGGTGCACAGGATAGCTCGGGATAGCTCGGGATAGCTCGCCTGCTCGTCTGTAATATAAGAGACGAAATTCTGCACAACCCTGAATAATCGGTTTGTGCAGAGCGTCTCACTAAAAGCCAAAGTAGCCCTCAGTGATAGCTCCACATCTCTATACATAAGCGACGAACATTCTGCTACTTCCGGGGTCCACTGGAATCTCACTCTAAGTTCCTATACATACATAAATATCAATCGTGTCTAACTATACACATACAGAATTAATAATATTATAAACATTCAGTGGTACAGCCACTGGTCTGCAAACATACATATAAGTTAAACAACAGTGGTTCCGTATGGTATGCAACATGGCGGCGCAACCGGTCGTGTTTCGGCTCGTGGTCGGCTCTTCCACGTGGTACGGCAAATTCGGATTAATAATTCACATTTATGCATAGCAAATTCTTCAAACATAATTTCAACAATAATATAAATATATCACGATGAAACAGAAGGGTGTTCATTTACCTGTTTGACAAGTTCAGGCCCGTGATGACTTGATAGATTACTAAGATTCTAAGTCCTGCTTCCTGGTCTAAGTGTGGAGAGATTTCTCTGCCAGCTTTCTAGCTGTTAACACTTCGGTGTATTCCTCCCAACTGACCAAAGCTGTGTTAGGCTCGGACCCAGTCAAACTGGCTCGAACCGCTTTGCCTAAGCTCTCATTGGGTAAAAACGGTCAGATTCAAAGCTCAAGTGCTGACTCACTGCGTTGTGTGTGGCTAGCTCGCTGTGTGTGGCCTTTAATTGCTGCTGTGTAATCTACTGACTCTCTACTGTTACAAAGACTACACATGGCTAAATATTCATAAGCAGAGTTAAAACTAGCCAGTTCATGACACTCGCCAGGGCAGCAGTTGTTTATGCGATCCTGTTCACATGTACTTTAAATCATAGGTCATCATTCAGTAGCAGCCCGGGTGTCGGTCAGTCCGTCGCTACGAATTTCACTTTTTTGTTCAAAATTCACTTTTTGTCTTATCTCGAGAATAACAGAACGGGAATTTATCCTTTTTACGTTCGGATACTTTAATACTGCTAAGCACGCGTCACGAGAGGCTAGTTAGCCCCTGCAGTTCAGTTCAGTGAGTAGATTTAACGTCCCCGGACACAGTGCGTATAGGGGACAAGAGACCCTGAATGCTTTGCTTATATAAATTAACGTCCCCGGACACAACGCGTATAGGGGACGATATACCTGCACTACGGCTTCACGCCTTAAATAGTTCAGCCTGCTGTAGCCTTTGTAAATTAAAGTCGCTGCCTAGAAAAACGACACAAGTCAGACCTGTGCTAAACATGTGTAGGCTAGATAAGGTAGGCAGTGACCTCATCCTGCTGACGTATAGCCACCACCCCCCTCCCCTCCCACCCTCACCCCGCTAGGAGGCGCTCAGGTCTCACGAGACTTTGGCGGGCTTAAGCTGACCACACGGTTAGGTAGTCATTCTGTGCCTAACTCTCACACGAGAAGGAGCAATGCTCTGAAAGATCTCTCTAGCAGAAAGACTAAGCAGGTGACAGGTGAAATTCATTCATCGCAGTATAGCCACAGCCTGACATTCTCAAGAAGGTAAATGATAAATCTTTTGTTTCTTCGTGATTATTGATATTGTTGTTGGATTATGTGTGTGAAGTTTTGCCATGTTTTATCATTGTGAATATTAGTCAAACTTTGCTTAACCACGTGGCGGACACGCCACTGGTTTCGGCACCATGAGGAATCCCCTACAGACCCACTGTTGTTTCTCCCATTTGTATTATTGCAGACCAGTGGCAGTACCGGAGAATGTGTATATTGTTAATTACTTCTCCATGTGTTTAGTTTAGCCACGATGTATGTATATGTATAGGAATTATGTTCGAGATTCCAGTGGATCACGAACTTAGAAGAATGTTCGTCCCTTGTTTGTATAAGTGGAGCGATCACTGAGGGCTTTTTCCGCCATCAGTGAGACGCTCTGCACACCCGTTTAAAACAAGGCGTTGCAGAAACTCGTCTTAGGTTTTGCAGACAAGCAGGCTTGTTGGTCCAAGGCAGGAAATAGACCACCAAGAGTCAACCCTGACATTCGGCCTGCAGGGGAACATCGAGCACTGAGCTCCGATAGTCCAATAGTCAACCACCAAGGAGGAGACACCATCACCACACCTCATCGAATCAGCTAAGTGCAAGAAGAAACGCACTAACACTGATCTAGAAGGATTGTGCGGTAGTAAACTCTCATGAAAACCAACAACATTAGGCCAAACAGAACAAATAGCCCAATGATGAGACAGTAGCAAATTACTAAGAACAGTAGCAGCATAGACCCATCAAGGAACGAACTATTCGGAGTGAACTTGGACATTTAAGTTAATAGAGTGTTTAGAGAATTATGTATAGAGTATAGGAAATAAATGTGTGATATTTACTGTTAACAAGTGGCTGGACTACCTATGTTTCATAGCCGTGCGAGAGCTAGTGTGTCAGGGAAGCTTTGACCATTTTCTCCCTATCTCTATAACCCTATCCGCACACAGACCGAGCTAAACATATAAATGTATTAAGATTAGTCACAGGGTGATTATACTAGCCGATCCCCGCAGACGAAAAGACGAGTGGGTAATAGCGTTCCATTGTGCAGAGCCCAGTAACAATAGACCCACCGTCACAGCATGTTAGATCAAGCGTATTTGTACTTTCTCAAAGGTCAGGGTCGGTGTGCTTCAACATTTTCTAAACACGTTTTGCGCTGCAAATAGGTGATAAAATTGCCAAAGAGGGAGCTAACAATCTTAGTGCAATAATTGTTGATAATTTAAATTCGTCATATAATGAGATAATTTCTAATCTTGTATCTTAAAAAATTTACTGTATTTAATTGTCAAAGAAACGTTTTAAAGATAGTAATTAAATTAAGATTAAATTCCTGGCGTACAAAATTTTCTTCGGACGTTACTTGTCCCTGTTCAGGAAATTTTTCTGTAGAACATATTTTGTTTTAATACCCAATAATTATGTCAAATTTAGATAAATCGGGTATTAATATCAAGGAATGCTGACAATCAAAGGAAGACATTTCATATAATTCAGACATTGTTAATATTGTTTATTTTATTTTAAAATCACCAGTTGGTACATTGTTATAATTTAATTTTATTTAATTGTATTTAATTTAATTTAATTTTATTTTATTTGAATTTTGTTGTCTATATATCACCTAGAGTAAATAGAGGTAAAATTAAAATACTGGACTGAGCTGATACCATTCAGAGTAGCTGAGCCTGCTGTACAGAGTATGCCTTTGCGGGCTCAGACACTCGATCTGAATGCGTTTTGATCTTCCCATTACAGCATCTAGACGCTCTAAGTATGAGCAGCTTCCGTACCGGCATACGCAATTAAGGCGGAAGCGATTTAACGACTACAAACATTGTGGGCGCCATATTTCTCCTGGGAATTTCTGTATTTAAAAACTTCACAACTTCACTTAAAAACAAAGCAAAACTTTTTTGGAATCTGCGCTTTTTTGGAATTAGTAGTATTTAGTAGTATGAGAGTATTTTGGAATTAGTAGTATGAGAGTATAAACCGAGGTCTAGTCTGTGTCGCATGCATTCCATTCTAACGGACTTTAAAGATCCTGACGCTCATGTCCTCGACGGGTGAGTGCCGGTGACAAGAACACACTCAGCATGTACCTTGGGTAAAGCGCTTCATTTGGGGCTGCTGTACTTTCGAAAATGAAAGTGCCCGAATTTCACCTCGGTGATAATAAAGACGTAAAAAAACAACCAAAAAAAAACAACCGAATTCCAAAAATGGGCAGGCCAATTCTAGAATTGCCCAAAAACTGAGCGAAACCATAATGGTTGCTGAGGACAGAGAAAGATATATTCATTCTATGTTTTTTTTTAATGTATTAATATTATTAGTTTATTATTTTAGTTAGTCGGTGATGCGTCGCGAAAGGGGGGGGGGGAGGGGAGGCAGAATAAGATTTTTCTGGGGTGGGGGGTGGGGGGTGGTGGGTGGGGAGGTGTTTGAGAGGGAGATGGAGGTGGAATGTCCATTATCTAAATAGTAAAGGCAATAAATTTTGAAGAATGAAAGATGATGATGATGATGATGATGATGATGATGATGATGATGATGATGATGATGATGATGATGATGATGATGATGATGATGATGAAATCAGCCTGACTAAACGAATGAATATGTTTGTTGTTGTTGTTGTTGTTGTTGTTGTTGTTGTTGTTGTTGTTGTTGTTGTTATGAATGCTTCGTACGCTTAAAAGAGTACGAGAGAGCTGAAGATCGAACTCCAACCGATATGCACAATTGCAGCATGGCGAAGTGAAAACTCCAAAGACTGTTACATGTTTAAATACCAAAAAATGTAGACTAAGCTTACTTCAAACTGCGCAGAAGTCGAAGTTATTTAGAATAGGAAATGGAAAGGGGCAAAAGTATCTGGTGAAAAATCAGACTTTATATAATGTGTTCTACAATACATGCTAGGCCACGGACGCTGTTCTCTTCCTTCTCGTTCTGGCGGTCATCGATGAGTTTTCTATTGAGTGTCCAGCGGCCGTAGTAAATACTGGCCAGCCATTAGCGCCAATTGGTCATTCTAGACAACCTTCTGGCTTTGGCGATACAGGGGTAAACGTCCAGCCCGTTATTAACGACCATACTCATCCAGACAACTACACACCAAACGGCGGTACATAGCTCGTCCGCACTGTTAAGTCACTGACAGATAAGATTAGGAAGGCACATGCAATCGAATAAACCGCACGCCTATCGAAAAAAGCAGACTGGTTATGTTTATAAATACGGGTTGTTTGTTTTTTGTTGTCCATCAGTGGGTCACTCTGAGATTTGAAGTCCTGTAGGATTTCCGTCGGAATGGTATTTGACTATTTCATGTGTCTGAAGTGAATAATGTTATAGTGTTTTCATCTCTAACCTACACTGACCGAGCTGTTGACGAGCGTCACATCAGGCTACAGGCACAAAATTGTTTTCCCTGGCGAATCCACAGCAACACATTTGGGGCTTGCCGGTCACGCTCCCTTGGGTTTGTTTGTGTGCGCCTGTGCCTTTATTCTAAGGGAAACAAGGCAGCCGTTGCCCAGAGCAGACGACCTTTCGAATAATTGGACACGACGCAGATTCAAAGTTCTCAAATATTAGATCAAACAAACAAACAAAGAAGAATTAATATATCATAATAGCAACAAGCTCTAAGAGTAAATTGAACTTTTCCCCGCAATCTTCATGTAGACCACACGCTCATTTTAGGCAGCTCTTTGCGTTTCTGACCGCGCTCTTCAAGACATTCTCTTTATTGACACTGCTCATATGCAGTACATTAACAGCAGTTTAGTTGCATTTTTCTTTCATTAGCTCCATGCGTTTCAGAAAGAATCGGGTCATGTTTTACAATAAGATATCTAATCCATATATGGTCTCAACTTCTCAGTATTTGCTTCTTTCCTGGTGCGCACACAACTTTGTATGAGGCTCCTGGTGGTGTTTTTTTCTGGCACTCCAGGCTTTAAATATAAAAATTCGAATGCCTGAACGTTATCACTTAATATTTAATCCCTCTCCCAACTATGCCAACGGCATTCCCCTACAATAGCTAGGAATAATGTTTTGAGAAGGTTGCTGGCACCTATTCTGACATTCTGAAATCAAATGATGGATTAGAAAAAAATTTGTTAACAAAGCAAGTCCATTTTTTGGGTCAACATTTAGGCTTTTGTCCAATCGAACAGAGATGTGTGTGAATTTTGAAAAAAATTTAGATTGCGAGATCTCGATAAGTCAGTAAAATGACAGACCAATTAAGTCATTGAGACACATGGGTATTTTCTTAAACCTAGCTTCTTTGGACTTCGTTTCTTTTGTCACCAAATGGCAGAAATGCTATGATCGAAGTTTTAAACAGAATGACTGAAACCTTCTTTAATTGTTTTTAAACTAGGTGTTTTTTTTGGTCTTATATAACGTAATTCTGAAGAAACGTTTCTAGCATTAACTGACTGTCCCGTCCCATTGATTAATGGATGGATGAACGGATGGATGGATTGGAAGCTATTCTTGCTAGTGTCAAATTGTTTTAGATCAGCAAAACCTGATATAATCTGCCCAGAATAGAAACAGAGAATTAATGTGTCACTACCGGCTGGCAGACTGTGATTGGTTAACGAGCGAAGTGCGCGTCTTTGAGTTGTCCATCTTTCTTTCAAGCAGTACGCTTTTAATCCGCTGTCCTGTTGTCCGCGTTCCTAAGAAATCAAGAGGATAAATACTGTGTTTTATTTATCAGTCCCGGAGTGAAGCGGGCAAATTATTGTTTTGGGCCCTGTCCGTCTGTCCGTGCGCGCTTTTCTCTGAAACTATTGAACGAATTTCTTTGAAACGTGGTATGCAGTTACAACATAAAGAGATGACACAACTCTATGCATATCAAATAACGTCATTATTTGGATTTTTTTTCTTTTCTAATCGCATTTTCCCCCAAATTACTTTAGTGATTTTACAGATGCCTTCAGCATGAAATCAAACTTCAAAAGATGTCATACTCGTAATGTCAAATTTAAAATTTTATCTTATTTTATTTTTTTTAGGATTATTTTCGTTTCACTTCGTATGTAATTAGAGCGCACAGATTACTTGAACCTATTAAAAAAAACTTATGCTTATCGAGTGAAGTCTTCATGTTGTAAATTATTTTTTGGGTGGTTTTTTTTTGGTGTTATTTTTTTTTTAATATAGTAGTTTACAAGAAAACTTTATTGGGTGCAATCACATACTCAATAAACACTATGCTTACGAGATTCGAACCTCCCACGTAACAGATGCACCCCTAAATGACCCCAGGCTTTAAATGCACGCTAGGGAATTTGGCACATGTTATGATCCAGCATTTTATCTATCTATCATGTATCTACGTATGTATGTATGTATGTATGTATGTATGTATCTATCTATCTATCTATCTATCTATCTATCTATCTATCTATCTATCTATCTATCTATCTATCTATCTATCTATCTATCTATCTATCTATCTATCTATCTATCTATCTATCTATCTATCTATCTATCTATCTATCTATCTATCTATCTATCTATCTATCTATCTATCTATCTATCTATCTATCTATCTATCTATCTATCTATCTATCTATCTATCTATCTATCTATCCATTCATTCATTTAGTTATTTACCTATCCTATTCTATCTTATTGCGTAAATCGGACGTCGTAGAGGCACCACAGATGATCGTTCACCCAGCGTACTCCATCTTTCCCTGTCCTCAGCAACCCTGGTGGTTTCGCTCAGTGTCAAACCAGTCCATTCTCGAATGTTGTCCTCCCACCTCTTTTCCGGTATCCCTCTTCTTCTACCTCCTTGCACTGTGCCTTGCAGGATGGTCTTTGCAGACCTGATGATCTGGCCCTGTCTTTCCAAATTGGCTTTAACCTCGCCAGGGCAGCAATTGTTTGTGCGATCCTGGAGAGGACTTTCCTGTCGGGACCCATTGTCTGATACAATGGCTCCTAAATATTTGAAGCTATGCACTGTGTTGAGGGATTGGCCTAGAACTTTGATGTCCATGTTGATGCCATTGGTGTTTTTGGTCATCATTTTGGTCTTCTCTGCACTTATTTCCATTCCATTGGCTCTGGAGGTGGTGTCAAGCCTCTGTACCAGCTGTTCAAGTTCTTGTTCCTCTCCAGCCAATTCATCAATGTCATCTGCAAAACGAAGGTTGAAGATTGTTCTACCAACTATGCTGACTGTGCCTTAGTGATATGCAAGAGCATCTGACATGAGGCGCTCTAGGAAGATATTGAAGAGTGTTGGAGAAAGTAGGCATTCTTGACGCACACCGATTGTTGTTCTGAACCAGTTTCCGATGGCGCTATTGTGGAGGACTGCACTGGTAGCCTTGTCAAACAGGCTTTTGATGACTTCAATAATTTTAGGGCTGATGTTGTACACTCTCATGGTTGCCCACAGAGCTGCATGCCAGACTCGGTCAAACGCTTATTTATTTACATCTTTATTTATCTATTCTTTGTCTTTTTGTTTTTATTTCTTTCTTGGGGGTGTGTTTGTGTGGATGTGTGTGTGTGGTCCCCCGTTGGGGTGCCGGGGGTTTCAGTATAAATAGTATCCCCACTTTCTGGAAATTTAGTGCTTTAAATTCCCACTGTCGCCGTCTTTCTCATTTGTTCCTTCTCATTCCTGCTATCAATCTGCTATACTATCTTCTTCTTCGCTAGACCAGTCACCTATCTTTTTTCTTGAAAACTCTTCCGGGACAAGACTCCTTATTTGTGTGTGAGGTCTTTTGGATCAGCTTGGGAATATTAAACGCTTTCTGCCAGGTGGTCTCTAGGGCTTCCTATGATGTTAATTATTTAGCAATGTAGGCGTTTTATATTTATGTGTTTTGTTGATATTTTATAATGATGTTTGTATTCTGTTTTTGTTTTTGTAAACGGGGGTTCGATAAATTAGAGCATAGCCTCAGCGTCCCCTGCGTGGGATGTCTTTATTGTTAAGTGACTGGCTGGTGGAGTACCTTCAGTTTTACCACTAGGGTTGTTTCAGCAGATCTTTTATGCGGATCAGGGGTTGTCTGGTCCTGATTTGGCTCGGAAGAGTCTGCTGGACCTAAAGCAATAATCATGTAATGTAATGTAATGTAATATGTGTGTGTGTGTGTGTGTGTGTGTGTGTGTGTGTGTGTGTGTAGTTGTGAAACGTCACATTTGGGGAACGAAATTTGCCATTTTTAGTACCAAATGAGGTAATTTTGTCGTTCCCCATTTGTCTGGCGTTGCTCATTTGTTCTAAGTACATGGAAGTGAACTTGTAGTGCATGTGCACTACAACTACACTTCACGAAGTGAAGTTGTAGTGCATGTGCACTTAAAGTACACTTGGTCAAGTGCAGTTGTAGTGCATGTGCACTTAAAGTACACTTGCCCAAGTGTAGTTGTAGTGCATGTGCACTACAACTACACCAGGTCAAGTGTAGTTGTAGTGCACATGCACTACAAGTACACTTGACCTGGTGTAGTTGTAGTGCATCTTCCAGACGGGTAGGATAAGGAACTTTCCTCGACGATTAGGGTAAGGCAGTGCCTCGACGATTAGGGTAAGGCAGTGCCTCGACGATTAGGGTAAGGCACCCATTCCAGAAAAGGGTTAGGGTCAGGGCTAGTTGCAGCGCTGCAACTAGCCCTGACCCTAACCCTTTTCGAGGCACTGCCTTACCCTAATCGTCGAGGCACTGCCTTACCCTAATCGTCGAGGCACTGCCTTACCCTAATCGTCGAGGAAAGTTCCTTATCCTAGCTGTGTTTTTGAACAAACTTGACCTACTTCGTCTCTAATAGGCGAGGAATTAGGTCAAACTTTTTGCGAAAAATGTGCTTTTTTCAAGAAACTTGACCTACTTCGTCTCTTAGGAGCGAGGAATTAGGTCAAACTTCTTGCGAAAAGTGTCTTTTTTGAAGAAACTTGACCTAATTCGCCGCCTAAGGGCCGCGAAGTTGGTGAAATTACCCCATTTGTACCTCGTACACGCATGTGTGTGTGTGTGTGTGTGTGTGTGTGTGTGGGTGGGTGGGTGTGTGTGTTGTAATTTATGTTTGAGCGGCTGCACATTTCGTGCATCAGGATTAAGAGAGACCAATCAAAAAAAAAAACAATTAAAAAAAAGTAACATAGAGGAAGAAATTGCAAGAACACGCAAAATATAATTAGTTTCTCAGAAGGAGATAGTTAAAAGGCAATGCTTTCCGGTATAAAATAATAATAGAAACTAATTGTTTTATAGGGAGTGTGCGGAGGTCGGATGAAGAAGGAGTTGTCTTGGTCATGTGCTCGTGTGGCCTTCCTTAATTGTAAAAACATATAGCTATAAATCTAGACAGCCACGGCAATAAGGGATGGAAATGTCTCATTGACCCGAAGATCGCCGAACATAGTGATTTTTTTAAAAAATGTTTTACTGGCGCATCGTTTTTTAGGTTGAAACGACCAAGGCCGATAACTGTCTTCCCCTCACGACCAGTTCTGTCCCTTGACCTCGGTAATTGCCTGCTGGGTCCTCATAGAGGATCAGGAAAAGCAATTCTTTGTCTGTGACCGGTCTTTGGGCGTTTAATTACGGACCTAGCCTCATCTACTTTCACACTCGATCAGCCTCCACAACGCTAGAAACCTCCTTGCTGTGCAAAGTGAATTTAAGGGGACCTCAAGCCAAGCTAAATGGGCAATTTAGGACTCCACCTAAAGAGAAAGGCCAATCGTGGAAGTATTCACTAGAAGGCAATAGATCCAAATGGTCCACGTTTTCTTTCCCCTTTTCATTTTCATTTCTATTTACTTTGTTAAAAGATTTATTTCTTTGCGTTTTCTTGTACTTCTGCTCTGCACTGCTGTTTTATTTAGTTATTTTGCTCAAAGTTGATTTTGTTCTCTCTCTCTCTCTCTCTCTCTCTCTCTCTCTCTCTCTCTCTCTCTCTCTCTCTCTCTCTCTCTCTCTCTCTCTCTCTCTCTCTCTCTGTTTCTTTTTAAGCTGTTGCTTCTGTTCCGTTTCTCCGGGTTTTCTGTCCCTTTTTTTTAAAGTTTTGCTCATTTACCGTACTCATTGTTCTGTTCTCGTTCTTCGTTTCTGGTCGATCTGTTCTGTGACTCCCATTTAGTTTCTCTTTTCGGGAGTTTGGCTGCGCTGTTCTGTTCTGATTCGATGCTTTTTTCCCCATCCTCACCTTCCCCTCTCCTCATCCTTTAAAACTGCTGTGCTCTTCTATATTTTATTCCCTTCTGGTCTGTTTCTCACAACTTTCTTACACAGTTTATTTTCTTGCTTTTAACTCTCTCTGTTCTGTTGCTCCAAATTGTTTCCTCTGGTTTCTCTGCTGTCTTTCGCTTTCAATAGGACCTGCAGTGTTCTGGTAAGTTAATTCACTACCTGGTTGTCGTATGTACATACGGATGCGGAATCAATGTATGCAGCATTTCTTCTGTATGCTGTGTAACATGATGGGTGTGTGTGGGTACGCGCGCGCGAGCGCACGCGCTTCAACTATATCAATGCTTTGCGTGTTTGCAATTTCACAACCTTGGTGTTAAATTCTGCATGCTCAGTAACATAATTGTCTGAATGTTACATGTATGTATAAATCATAGGTATGAAAACTTGAAATTTTACCTTTGTCAGTATGCTTTTTATGTACATTATCATTGGCTCGCTATCGATATTGTACCCTACTATTGCAAATGTTCATAGTATTAGCTTAAACGCTCTCCTTACCCTCTCCCCCTCAACCTCCAACTCCCTCCAAAGCTGGAATAAAAGAGTCTAAACAGTATGTTCTGCTCAGAATGGTTTGGTTTGATTTGTATTTTTATTTTTTTAAACTTGTTTTCCACATAATTGTGTGATTTAATCACGTTTTTGTATGGCTGTTAAATGTTCTCAGTCACGTAAGTTTCTTCACGACTTCCTTTGTACCTCGCTTCTTCGTCTTCTTTCAAATTAATCTTTTTCTTCTACTCCTCCTCATCATCATCATTATCATCATCATCTTCATCACCCTCATCCTCATCCTCCTCTTCCTCCTCCTCTTCTTCTTCTTCTTCTTCTTCTTCTTCTTCTTCTTCTTCTTCTTCTGATCTTCATTAGCAATCTACAATGAATTGCAGATTAATTTTTGTCATGCCTTTCAATTTTTCTCTGTCGATTCTGAAAGTTGCAAATTAAATCGCCGCACGTGCAGCTTCCAAAGCGTCTCTTCATCATCAATTCTCCACGCCGGACTATAAGAAAAAGTGTTGCAAGGATGGAACGGTGAAAAATAATGGAGAAAGATAGCAGATAAAGTTGCAAGCGATCTGATTTTTTTCTGCTCTTATTTCTGTTTTGCCTTTGAGACAGTTATAAGTTTCGATTCCTTTTTCTTTCTTGTGTGTTGTTTCCTATCATATCCTATCCTATCCCGTAACTCGAAAGTCGTTGGGGCACCACAGATGATCGTTTAACTAGGGTACTCCATCTTTACCTGTCCTCAGCAACCCTCATGGCTTCGCTCAGTATCAAGCCAGTCCATTCTCGAATGTTGCCATCTTTTTTTATGTTTCCCTCTTCTTCTGCCTCATTGCACCGTGCCTGGAAGGATGGCCTTGCAAGACCTGATGCTCTGGTGAGGTAGCCATACCATCCGAATTTCAGTTTCTTCACCATTGTGAGCATTTCATCGTGTTGTCTACTGGCTTATATTTGATGATCTGTCGGACTTCCTTATTGGTGAAATGCTGGGTATAGGGATGCCTATAGGGAAATTCTGTGAAGCAGTCTGGAATCAGAACGAGCAAAATGTCGGTCGGTCGGTCATTTTGTCGGGTGGAAGCCGTATTTCAAGAACCACTAAACTGATTTTGACCAAACCTCATAGAAACATTACCTAGGTTATTAGCCTGCCTAAAGTGTCATTATATTTGCACTATCGCAAGGGTCAAGGTCATTGGAGTCATTTTGTTGCTAACAAAACGTTTTGCTCAATATCTCAAAAACGGCTAATGCTATTTTGTTGAGTTTGGGTTTACGGGTACGTCAAATCATGGGCCATTCATCAGTAGCAGTCCAGTGGTCAACATCGTTGTGCTTCAGCATTTTCTATTCATGTTTTGTTCTTTATCTAAACATTGGCTCTGCCGATTTTGATCATTTTGGGCTTGCAGATAGTTTAGATCGTGGCCTATCATTCCATATTTTACTGTTGGCTGCTTTAGGATAAAGTCGAGTCACAACACCGCTAGGAAAGGTAACACTTCGGAAAATGCTTATTTATCGACTATGTATGTGAGTGTCTTCAAATACATTAGAATGGATTGCCATCTTGTTTTTGTTTGTTTGCTTCTTTGTTTATTTTTGAAGGGGTGGGTGGGGGTTAAAAGCACAGCAGCTGCGCTTGTTTCTGGACAAGTGAGGCGTCTCCCTTCTGGTTATCTGTAAATACTAGGAGGAAGGAAGGAAGGTAGATTAAAGTCCCGCGTCACATGAGCAAATAGGGAACTGGGAGAGGGGGGGGGGATCGGGTAGAATAAATACTAGACACAGGCAGTCTAGTATTTATAGTTAACCAGAAGGGAGACGCGTCACAGGCATAGGTGCTCGCGTGTCCAGATACAAGCGTCTGTGAAGCGGAGATGTGCAGGATCACCTACTGAGATTTTCAACAACCCCAGAAGCAAAAACAAGCAAACTATATCTTTCGGAAAATTCCCGTTTCGGTGATTTTGAATAAATTACTCTCTTAAGTAAAATAGTTTTTCAATAGCGGTTAAGATTATTTTTTAATCTTCATACAAGCGACATTTTAATCTTCCCCCCCCCCACCTCTCTCTCTCTCTCCCCCTCTCTTTCTTCCCCATTTTCTCTCTGTCTCCATCTGTCTGTCGCTATCTCTCTCTCTTTCTTTCTTTCTTTCTTTCCTTCTCTCTCTCTCTCTCTCTCTCTCTCTCTCTCTCTCTCTCTCTCTCTCTCTCTCTCTCTCTCTCTCTCTCTCTATCTCCCCTCGCCTTCATTCATCTCACTTTCACCTCATCTCCGCGTCTCACCGTTTTTCTTTATTTTTCATCGATCGATCTCCTCCCTTTCTCCACCCACCCACTCATCATTATCACCACCACCACCATCCCAAACCTGATAGCATCTCATCTTTTAACGTCCAGTGTCGCACGTGGTTGTATGAAGGGAAAATGGGGGACACTCAAAAATGGTCACCATAGCTTGAAGCTAATAGTGATGAACTGCTTTCGAGGCAATTACCTTTCGTCCCAGCTGATCTACTGGGTTCGAAATGGGTGGACGGAGGACGTCATAATCAAGATAAACTACGCAATACAGCATACACATTGCAGTCCGAAAAGAGAATTTAGAAAGAGTGGGTAGAAATCATTGCACACACACACACACACACACACCCACACACACACACACACGCACACACACACACGCACACACACACACGCACACACACACAAACTCACAATTGCACTTTAAGCCTATATAACTTTTTTCCAAATAAATTTAAAGTAAGTCCGAGGTCATTTGTTTCAAACTTTTCCACTAGATAGTGTAATCATAGAAGCGTTTATGACTTCACATTACCGAAGCTCTCAAATAAGTATGTACGCAGCTCTCAAATAAGTATGAAAGCAGCTTAAAAAGACATTCGGTTCCTTGATAACGTCCCCTGGTGAGCCATGCAAAATGGCTCCTTGATACCGCCCTTACACATCACTCAATATCACAAGCACACAATACTCCCGCTTTCTTAATTCACAACACTAAGTCTTGCAGCATGTTCGTCATGCGCCGCTGAGCTAAACTGTTGGGTGCCAGTGCCTCTATTCTAAGGGAGAGCAGCCATTTACTGGTACAGCAGACGGTCTTTTCAACGGTCGTGCATGTTTAGATTCAATTTTCGCAAATGTTAAACACACAAAAACGTGTAAACATTTAATAATAATAATAATAATAATAATAATAATAATAATAATAATAATAATAATAATAATAATAATAATAATATTATTATTATTATTATTATTATTATTATTATTATTATTATTATTATTATTATTATTATTATTATTATTATTATATGTCATGCGTTGTATGCCTATTTGTTTTTAATTTTAATTAATTATTAGTTGGTAAATGTATTGATGTTACACGCGTCTTCCGCTTTTTGGCAATAAAAGAACTGTTGACTTGATTTGAATAATAATAATAATAATAATAATAATAATAATAATAATAATAATAATAATAATAATAATAATAATAATAATAATAATAATAATAATAATAATAATAATAATAATTTATATAACGCTTTTTTCTATTAATAGATTATAGCGCTTTTTTGTAATAATAGATCAGTTCTAAGATAATGATCATCCCATAACATGAATTACACAATTTATAAGTGTTGTGCAATTTTCATTTGGACCTCAGACGCACATAACTAAAGTAAAGAACGCCGACCAAAGAAGTCATTCTCAAGAGTATGAAAGTCTTTTTTTTTATTTTAAGAAAAACAACACAATGCAATGTCTATATATATATTTTAGCTAAATAACTTTTATAATATTATCCTAACAAAAACGACGGCAAAAAATATATCTTCTTGATTTATATTTGTATTTATATTTGATGGCAATTGACATAGTTCCTATACGGTACTTGCGAAATCCTATCAAGAGTAAACCAGTTGAAAATGGATAGGAAATGTCTGGATCGATCTTAAAGCTTTCTTTACAGCTACTATAATACTTGTCAGGGAGATAAGGTGAATGATTATGTACATCTGATAGATTTCTGACAGTATGGCGGTAGAATATTAATCAGACAGGAGCTCCTCCAACTCGTCACTGACTCCTGAGGCAAGTAGATCCATCCGTATACAGTATTATATTGCTATCGCGTTTCTCTCAGAGATGGATGCTGTTTTAGGTCTTCCTTCTCTATCTTCCCCTCGGCGATCGTGTTGTTCTACAAAAAAGCCACGAGTGATTAGCTGGGGCGAAAGTTACGATTCTTCTTGCGTAATTAATACCTGTTTCCCTTTAGTTTTGGATTTCCCGATTGAGGTCTTTGATAAATTATTATTATTATTCTTGTTGTTGTTGTTGTTGTTGTTGTTGTTGTTGTTGTTGTTGTTGTTATTATTATTATTATTATTATTATTATTATTATTATTATTATTATTATTATTACTACTACTACTACTTGAGAATTTCTCTGATCTGGCTTGACAAAAACATAAATTATTCTGGCGTGGTTTATTCAAATCACGAGGCACGACACACTTAAAAAACATTATGTTAGGGACAGTGGAAGGAGGCAAGGCAAAGAAAGAGCTAGACAGATCATGTTAAAACATGGCCGGCGATGGGTATTTCACGTCTCCTGATAACAGTGCTCTGTAGGTTCGGGCACTGAATGAACAGACCCGACGTTTCCCGGCGTGTCGTAAGAGGCGACTAACAGGGGTGATTTGAGCACGCATCACTGGGCTAAAGTCTTCTATACAGAAGTCACCGGCCAGGTTCAACGACCAAGTGCTCACGGCCAAGGCGAACCACACTTTACTCTGGGTTTCGGCTGTGTGACTAACAGATCTATGCCCCAGCATCAGACTATGACGACAGCGAAGTCGAGGATTTCTATGAACATTTACAGGCCGTCCTTGACCAAGTGCCGAAGAAGGACATAGTCATAGTGCAAGGCGACTGGAATGCTAAGGTTGGCCAAGATGCGCACCACAACTGGGGAGACACATGTGGACCCCACTGCAACTACGAGACAAATAACAGAGGTCTGAGACTCTTGGAGTTTGCCAGATACAACAATCTGATACTGGCAAACACGTTTGGCCTCCACAAAAAATCCAGACGATGGACATGGCACAGTCCCAGCCGGGAGCATCACAACCAGATTGACTACATCATGGTCAAGAAACGCTTCAGATCAAGCATCAACATTGGCAGGACACGCACTTTTCCAGGAGCAGACATCGGAAGTGATCACGATCTCGTGATGATGTCCTTCCGGCTCCACCTGAAGAGAGTAAACACAGCAAAGTGCACCAGACTGAAGTTCGACCTGGAAAAACTGCCAGATCCGGAGGTGGCAGAAATATTCAAAGCCACAATTGAAGGGAAATATGCACCTCTGTTCATTTTGGGAGTTGGTGAAGTAGATGTCAACACCATGACCACCACCTTCAACTCAGCTGTGACAGATGCCGCCACTGAGATCTTTGGCAAGCACCGCCCAAAGAAGAAACCGTGGATCATATCTGAACATCTGGATCTGTGCGATAAACGAAGAGAGATGAAAGAGAAAAGAAACACCTCACAGGGAGCTGATGCCTACCGAAAAATCAACAATGACATCCGAAAAGGCATGCGCATAGCAAAGGAGAACTGGATAGAAGATCAATGCCAGGAAATAGAGAACAGACTGAACAAGAACAAAAGCAAGAAGGCCTACCAGACGGTGAACTGTGGCTGTGACAATGGCTGACAAGTGTTAAACAGCCCAACATCGCCACGATTCAAATCAAGTCTGGCATAGGCCTTACAGAAGAACAAGAAGTCTTGGGTAGATGAACAGAGTACTGCTCTGACCTTTACAACCACACACCAAACGGAGACCCATCAGTTCTAGCATGTCCCCAGAACGGAAAAGAGGAAAAAACCCTCCCAGTTCTCCGAGAAGAAGTTGAGGCAGCAGTCCGATCACTGAAGAAAGTGAGTGGACAACATACCCGCGCAATTGCTGCAAGCCGGAGGGGAAGCGATGATTGACGCCCTTTATCCACTATCTGTAACAAGATCTGGCAAAGTGGGGAGTGGCATACACCATGGGCCCAGTCGCTTATCGTCACTTTTCCCAGAAGTGTGAAAATTACCGCACCATCAGCCTCATCAGCCATCCCAGCAAGGTCCTCCTGAAAATAATACTCAACAGGATGAAACCCCAAGCTGACTAAATCATAGCTGAAGAACAAGCAGGATTCAGTCCAAAGCGAAGCACCACTGAATAGATTTTCAACCTCAGAATAATCTGCAAGAAATACCTACAGCACCAACAACATCTATATCATGTGTTTGAAGACTTCAAAAAAGTGTTCGACCGAGTCTGGCATGCAGCTCTATGGGCAACAATGAGAGTGTACAGAGTGAGGTTGAAGCCCTAAAATTACTGAAGTCATCAAAAGCCTGTATGACAAGGCTAACCAGTGCAGTCCTCCACAACAGAGAAAGATGGAGTACGCTGGTTAAACGATCATCTGTAATGCTCTGGGTTACGGGATAGGATAGGATTACAACAGACTGAAGTGGCGAAAACTCTCTGCAACTTTAGAAAGCAACGAAACTTAGTTCGTAATACTTTTTCGTGGGGAAACTCCATTTCTACGTCATCACTTTTGCGCTTTACGAAGGTCACGACCTCCTCATTTGCCTACGCTACAAACTTCGTATCGCGAAAAAGCGGAATTTTCATCATTTTGACGAATCCTGATTCGTAGGTATGTTTCTGGTATTTTGTACATAGATCGGGTCAATTGCTGTAAACGCAAGCTTGAACAAATGTTATAACTGTATTCTCACACCCTTTGTTGTTGATTTGATGCACTAACATTGGTGTAGTTTGCTCTTCAAAAAGGGTGCTGTTTTCGCCTGCTTTTGCTCTCATCTATAAAATGGCGGAGGAGTTGTGGTTCCGATAAATATTTTCAACATAAGTTTTGCAATATTTCTAGGTTTCATGTGACTCTTACGAGCATGGTAAAGATGTAAAATCACTTTACTGGTGTATTCGTATGGATGTGCACGAACACTGTCCATGTTTTAATGTTTTAGCCCTTGGATGAGCACCAGTTATAGGTTTGTAGATCTAAACGGACAAGTTACTAGGCTAGCGTAGCAAATTTGTGTTTTAAAAAAATCCCAGTGCCCTTGATCCTAAACTTCAGCTGAATTTCGTCTGCTGCTAAAGGCGCTACCGCCTCGGCACGAAGAAAAGTTCGCAAGGGTTTCCTGACAGCATCATCGGAAACGAAAGTGATCGCTACGAACCAAGTTTCGTTGGTCAATCTAAAGCTCGCTATCCTTCCTATCTCCCCAAAGACAGGACAAACTGGGGGATTAGATAGATGCATATGTAAATTGATAGCTCGAACGCATTTTCTCCTTGCTTTGATCTGGATTGGTTGGCCTTGGCCGCTTGGCTACACTAAAACGACGTGTACAGCGATTAACGTGCATCTTAATGGTAGTTCCATGTTTACTCTGGAAAACAATTAACACGGCTATTAGAAAGTTTTCCCTTCTTGGAGTGGCAACGAGTCCCGTGAGGTTTGTGAATGGTGTTTCTGCCACTCATTGTGTTTGCCCTATCTAAAGGTCCGGCCACACTTGTGTTACGTACCCTGCCACACTTGTGTTTTCCCTTATGAATTCCTTATGTATTTTCTTGCTTACTGGCTAACGTAAAATTTTATAAGGATAGCGCATCTTGGTCTTCTTCTGCAATAATACATATTATGAGGACCAATCAGAAGCGAGAGTGTGACGCCACGAGTTTAGAGGTCGACCTACGCTCCTCCCACACGCATGATCACACCCAAAAAAGGTTGTCTGCTACACGACATGGCGAGCTAAAGGCACTTGTTGCTTGTCGATCTTACTAAAGTTCTTTCATATTATAGTCGTAAATCGTGAAAGAGTACATTACATCGTCATGGAAAAGTGCCTTGTTGTAGTGAAATTACTACACACGTTTGTAAATTTGAACCGGGCCGTGATAAACATGGCACCACTACCTCCGACCCAAACGTAGGCCTAAGTCAAATGTGGCCACTGCGTAACGTACTGGATTCCAAATGATGATGATGATGATGATGATGATGATGATGATGATGATGATGATGATGATGATGATGATGATGATGAAGAGAGAAGGATGAATTTTTGTTTAGATTTCAAATTTAAAGCTCAACTTTATAAATCATACTCACAGAGTGTATGTTTACTGTTTTAATTAAATTCTTACTGGCCATATAGCCTCCACATTGGAGTACACGATTCACCTCTTCCACCCTTTACTCTGCTGCCAATAGCAACTGCTTACCTCTTCCAGCCTACGATTATAAATACGATTATAAATAATGTTTCAAGTGAGCAAAACACTCTATAGAAGGCCACCTCAGTTCCGTTCCTAAAATAAATTAATACAATACTGACAAGGAGACAAACAGACAATGATGTGATGGATGGGATTCTTCTCCGACCTTCAGCAGCATGTTTAACTCCCGTCAATATTTTCTCCATTCGGGGCGATGGGGAGGACAGCCGTTGCAAACCAGAGTCTGCCGTCAAATACAAAGGGAGACTAGACAGATGATTCCTAGGTCAAAAGCGCACAGAGTTATAGACCTTGCCATCATCCTAAGCTTTGGACTGAGAGTCAGCTACAAGAGAGCGTGTCCTTTTTGTGAAGCCTACGTCCCCTATACGCCTAGGTGTTCTGGGACGTTAATTTTACCTAGTGTGAAGCCTACTATACAAAACCGT